>JAFIRS010002623.1:0-197461 GCA_018342105.1 Gonioctena quinquepunctata | reverse complement strand
GCGTTTTTGATATTGGTAAATTTTTAAAAATAGAATGAACTGCATACCAAACCAGAATCGTTTTCAATAAGTTTATCAAGGTCCTGATAATGTATCTGAGAAAAAAAAAAATTTCCCCCGGTTTATGAAATACAGACAGATTATAATTGATAGTCTCAATTATTCTTTGACTTGGAGAAATAGATTGAAAATTTTTTTCCAAAAAACGATTAAGTGGTTTTAAAACCCTATTTATATAAAATAGTACGTCCTATACAAAATAATGGAATTTGAATTAACATTGCCAAACCCCCTTTTTCAATTTGGCGATTGTCGTAAATAAACAATTTGGGTTTTATTAATTTATTTAAAATTAATCTACAATTTAATTTATATTACTACGCCACTATATAGCTCGATCGTATGGGCTCTTGACGCCACCCCAAATTTGAGGTTTTCCATTTATCTCCGATACAGCATTCTCGATGTTTCAAATTTCGGACGGTTGGCGACGGCGTTCCAATTGTTTCCAAATTGACCGTTGTTTTCCGGGAAGGCGCACTGATGGTTCTCGAATATCTGGGGATGATCCCGTCATGAACACGTGGGGGACGGTCCGGCCTAGGTTCGTTTTCCCCCTTTTTTAAAGACTTTCGTCCCGAAATTTCACCCTTTGGGAGTGTGACGATATCTGCATGACTCCCCTTTCTGCACCGTGAAGTTCGATGGAAGTAACACTCCACGGTTTCCCCAATCGGTCGTGGAAGGGGTTACAAAAAACCAAAATCTTGACGCCGCTGGATGGGGAATATCCCCCAGCATACTCTTATGACCCCCCAGCCAAACCCCCAAAAAACCCAGGACAATTTTGTTGCTGATCCCCAGATTCTGGTCCACCATAGTATCTCAGTTTGGTGAGACTCTTCCAAATCTTCTGGAGGTTTTTTTTGGGAATGCCTTTTTAACAGGTAGGATGTTTTTTTTGGCCTTTTTTAAAACTGTCCCCCCCACCAACTTCTGGTTCTGCCCCGCAGTGTTTGGAGTTGACCAAATTTTTGGGAAAAACACTACGGCGACCCCCCACATTTGAAGATCTTCTGCCAAAGGGCTAGTGCGTAGTCAGAACCTAAAAGGGTCTGGGACTTCCTAGTAACCCCATGTAGAACTTTCCCCCGTTTGAATCAAGGCATAAACTTTGAACGTCATACCCTCCGGGGCTTGAGGGCGAATTTTCCTTTTTCCCCAGCGTATGGGGCCAACCTTTGAAATGGACGACCCTTTTTCCCCCTCGGGTGGCGGATTGGTACACAAGGTCGTTTCCCCTTTTCAAATTTTATCGGCCCTTTCCCCCAGGTTCCGCCTTTGGTGATAGTCCACGACGACTTTGGGGGTTTTTACAAAACCAGGTCATCAACCAAACCTCCAGCGGGGCCTTGATGTCATAGGTTTCCCCAATCGCTGGCACTCTGGATGTTCAACGGCTGTTCGTGGATGTGTCCATTCTTTGCCGAAGTTTGCTGATTCTTCCGCAGTGTCTTGTCCTGGCGGTATCCCAAACTTGGGGCCAAGGCAGCGAGTTCTCGGCCCATTATAATACTAGCAGGGTTTGACCGGTTGACTCGTGTACTGCGGATCGATAGGCCATCAGGAAAAAAATGAAGATATGGTCCCGTCTTGAGGGGCAGAAAACCGGACAAGTGGCGGTTGATGTCCTGTTCATCCGTTCCACCTTCCATCGGACTGCGGATGTAGGGCCGTGGTTCTTGTCTTCGGATGTTCAGCGGTAGACTATTTTTTTTAAAAAGGTTATTCGGAAATTTCTGCCTTGATCCGGTGCAGCTCCATTGGAATCGAATCGACATATCCATTCTTTCCCAAGACGTCGGGACGGTGATGGTTTCCCCCGGGTTTGGGGCGGCATAGGTTCCGCCCCACTGAATAGTTCATTCCACAAGGATGTATTTATTCCCGTGGTCGGATACGGGAAACGGGCCGGCGATGTCAATGGCATTCTCTCAACGGGCTGCCTACGTTGTACTGACGCATCGGGGCCTTGGGGCGTTTGGGGCCATTCTAGAGCCCCTGCCACTTCCTGCACCAGTCCTGGACGTCAGCTTTGAAATTGGAGTAAAACCGTTGCCTCATTTTCGCAGGGTCTTCGTCACCCCCCAGATGTCCTCCGGCGTCCATTGGATTTCCGCAGCACTTCCTCTTTTTTTGGGAATTAGGCTCTCTTCCCCACCAAATCGGCCTCCAACCACGTTTCAGGATCCCATTGTCCAGAAAAGAGAGTTCCATTGTGCCCAATAGGACTTAACAGCCGGCGAGTAACCTGCGACTTTCCATGATGGTTTCGATTGCCCTTCTTCCAGCTGACATAAGCCAAGGTCGGGTTTTCTCTTGGTTTTTTTCTGGATCTTGTGTCATTCCAGTTGTCATCCATTGCAGCGGTTCCAAAATGTTGCTCTTTTTCTTTTGCTCGTCGGCAATGTGAGCAATCATCTGGGCATGGTCTTCCACGGCATCGATTCTTATGTTAGTTCGGCTCGATGTTCGATCTGAAATCAATTTTGGAGTCTCTCGATCAACGTTACTTGACCCTCAGGTTTTTGAACTGTAGGCCATTTGAGAGCTGCATGGTGTTTCCAACAGGAATTTCTTTAACGTACTTGTAGGTCTCCTCCCTTTACAAAGCAACAGCTTCCGCCTGGTGACACAGTTTGGCTCTGGTTTGAGGGGTCTTGCAAATAACCAATGACCTTCTCCTGCCCCCCCTGGATCTGAGATAGGACGGGTCAAGTCCCACGTTGCGGCGTCCGCCAAAAAAGAACTTCCGTTGGGTAGGGATGCTCGAACAGGTGCGTTAATCAAAACCCCCCTTTACTTCCCAAGAGTCTTGGCATTCGGCCACTGGAATTTGTTTGACCCCTGAGCCTGGTCAGTGGTTTAGCGATGTTTGCAAACCCCCACATATCGGCGATAGTATACAAACCAAGGAAACTTCGGGTTGGTGAAATGTCTTTTGGGATGGGCCAATCCTTTAAAGCGACTCCTTCATCCCTGCCTCCTTTCCCAGAACAAGCGGCCGAGGTTCGTATTCTTTTTTTGGAACGGTGGTTTTTAGGCTCAGCTTCAACGGGTTCCTCCCAAACCGGTACTTCCTCCAAGTTTTTCCGTGGTCCTCAACGACCGCCGACCACAATTATGTCGTCGAGATACATGACGTGTTCCAGAGAGTCCCTTCAGTACGTTTCCATCAATCTTTCAATGTGGCGGGAGCATTCAGGAAAAAGGCAAACGGTGAACTGCCACAATCCTGAGCCGATGGTAAAGCAGTCTTTCTCGATCTTCCTGAGCGAGTTCTACTTGCCAGTATCCACTCTTCAGATCAAGGGTCGAAAAATCGTGGAACCAGCCAACGTGTCTGGGTGTCATCTATTCTCGGGAGAGGGTAACTGTCCTTCTTCGTGACATTATTAAGTTGGCGATAGTCTACACAAAAGCGTGTCGATCCATCCTTTTTCTTCACCAGTACGACTGGAGAGGACCAGGGACTGTCAGACGGTTCGATAACTCCTTCTTTTCCCATATCGCTGACTATTTTGTCAGCCTCTGCCTTCTTGGCAAGAGGAAGTCTTCTTGCTGATTGCCGGATCGGTCGGGCACCCCCAGTATCAATCTTGTGCTGGACCACATTAGTTCGACCCCTTTTCCTTGTCCGGTATCGAAGATGTCTTGGTACTTTTGACTAAATCTCTTAGTTTGGGCTGTTGAGCTGGTTTCATGTCTTTGGAAGAGATGGCAACTAATTTCTCTAGTTCTGTGGGCAAGTTGTTGGGTTGGCTAATCGTACCTCGTACGCCCCGGATCACGGATGAAACTGTGGGGCAGTTGTTGGGTATTGTTCCTTTCTTCAGGTCACTGGGAAATAATTGACATTCATGACCCTTACCGGCACAAATTTGTCAGCACGCAACAAGGTCTTCCCTAGTGCAATCCCTCGTCCAATTTTCTCATCATGAAGTTTGGGCTCGAACATCACCACGTCTCCACTGCTCGCACTCCCGTCCAGGCGAGCCTCCAGAATGGTTTCAGCCCTCTCAGGTACGCTTACATCTTCAGCCAACAGCACACGGATCAACTCTTCACTTCTCCCATGAAGTACCAGCTCTTCTCCGTTGACACGTAGGACGCCGTCTTTGAAATCCAATTCAAACCCTCTGGAATTCATGATGTCCATTCCGATGATTGCATCGTCTTCGATGTCCGCTACAAGTGCCTGATGTTTCACTTTAGTGTTGCCCAAAATTATTTCAATCGGTAGCTCGCCATATACAGTAGCTGGCTCCCCTGTTGCTGTGCGTAGCTTCAAGTTGTCGTTCAATCCGTTCCGGTGTTCTGGCAAAGGAAGGCCGAGAATTGTCCTAGTCGCACCTGTATCTAGCAGCATGGTGCAAGGCTCGTTATTGATGAGACCGTCTACGAAGACACCCTTGTTCTGTCGTTGAAGCATAGCGACATATGCGTTGTTAACCGGGGCTTGCCGGACACATGCCGACGATTGCCCTTCTCATCGACCTTTCTTAGTTTTCCTGCATCGGAGTCGATGAATGTTGGACTTTTGCTACGCACATGTCCAATTTTGCGACAATTCCGGCATCTTATATGTCTTTTCTCAGGCAACACTTCCTTCATCACTTTTCTTATGGCAGCTTCCAAGTTAGCAGGCTCCTGTGAGTCTTCCTCAATCGTTTGAACTTTACTTTGGCTCTTGCAGCATTGTTTTGCTGCCTCAAATTCCAAAGCTCGTGCCAGTGCGTCTACGAGATGTGTTGGACGAGCTAATATCAACGCTTGTCTGGTTTCTTGGTCACGGAGTCCATCCAAGAATGCTTGAACCGCTAGTCGCTCCATTACATTTTCTGGTGTGGCTGGATATGCGAGACGAACCAAGCGTGCAATGTCAGTTTCGAATTCTTGTAAGGATTCGCCCGATTTTGGCAGCGATTTTTCAGCTGGGAGTGGTATACGTGTTCCAAATGGGCGTGGCCATATCGTAATTCTAGATGTTTAATCAGCTGATCATAGTCCTCCTGTTCTTGGGCGGTGAGAGTTTGTAGAATATTTGTCGCTTCTCCACGTAATGCAAGTGTCAGTGCTACAGCTCTTTCCCCTGCATTCCCTCCGTTTGCTTTGGCCGCTGCTTCAAACTGCCGGCGGTAATTTGCCCATGGAGTTTTCCGTCGAACTGAGGCGGCTTCATGGAAAGCTTCCTATTTCTGAAATGACCTTGACATCTTTTATTCCCTCTTGAACTTTATCCAAGTTCAAACTCAAGTCCAACATTGCATTTTCGTTAACCATCTCTGTGGAGGCGCACTATTAATTCGTCTTTCCAGCTTACTGATCGTTTCCTTTATTTTGTCCATTTCTGCCTCGACCCCATCTTTGATTTTATCTACCTCCGTGTTCATTTGCTCCTAATTTTATCTATCTCTGTCTCAACGGTTCCCATTCTTTCTTCTAGAAAATTAGCCACACCACACAATTCTTTTTTTAGGCCTTCTGTGTTTTCCAGGAACTTCTCTTCCAGGCTTCTTGAATTTTCTAGAAGCTTCTCTTCCAGATTTCTAGAATTTTCTTCCAGGCTTCTTGAATTTTCTCGAAGCTTCTCTTCCAGATTTCTAGAAAGCTTCTCTTCCAGATTTATAGAATTTTCGTGAAGCTTCTCTTCCAGATTTCTAGCATTTTCTTCCAGGCTTCTTGAATTTTCTAGAAGCTTCTCTTCCAGGTTTTAGCATTTTCTTCCAGGCTTCTTGAATTTTCTAGAGCTTCCCTTCAGATTTCTAGAATTTTCTTGAAGCTTCTCTTCCAGATTTCTAGAATTTTCTTCAAGCTTCTCTTCCAGATTTCTAGCATTTTCTTCCAGGCTTCTTGAATTTTCTTGAAGCTTCTCTTCCAGATTTCTAGCATTTTCTTCCAGTTTATTCATTACCAAACTTAAATCACCTCCGGGAACTTCGAATAGAAATGTTTCGGGGTCCTCACCTTCTTGTATAAGTCCTTCTGCAAGTCTTTCCTGGAGTACTTGCTTTTTACCTGTTGTTTCCAGTTCCCTTTCCTCCAATTCCTGTTTCAATTCCGCTACCTTCAAATCCGCAAGGCGCACTTTTCTTGAACACATTTTGTCTTTGACGAGGTATCAGTCTGTTTTACACGAAAAGTTTATCAGTTTGTTAAAAATTCACTTCGCGAATTCTTTTCCACGGGCCACCAGTCTATTGTCTGTTTCACGCGAACAGTGTATCAGTTTATATTCCCACGCACAATTGTCCACTTCGCGAAAACCGGGCCACTGTCTATTTTCTGTTTCACGCGAACAGTGTATCAGTTTATATTCCCACGCACAATTGTCCACTTCGCGAAAACCGGGCCACTGTCTATTTTTGGGAATTTATTTTTCTGACTATCCCCACACTTGTTTATTTTCAAAATCTCCTTCCGACACCAATTGTAACGTAAATAAACTTAACTTGGTTTTATTAATTTATTTCACACTTAATCTACAATTTAATTTATATTACTACGCCACTATATAGCTCGATCGTATGGGCTCGTTCAGACTGTCCTACTCCACTTGAGGTTTTCCTATTTATCTCCGATACAGCATTCTCGATGTTTCGAATTCGGACGGTTGGCGACGGCATGTTCCAATTGTTTCCAATATTGACCGTTGTTTTCCGCGGAAGAGCGCACTGGATGGTTCTCGAATATCTCCGGGGATGATCTCATCGCTGTCGATGGCAACACGTGAGGCGACAGGTCCGGCCTAGGTTCGTTACAGTATTTTTTTTCTGTTTTAGAAAGGCTTCTTGATTCGAAGGCTACATGATACTCATCTTGAAGGATGACGGCCCCCATACCATCTTTAGAAGCGTCAGTTTCAATTACAATTGTTTTATTCGGATAAAAAAATGTCAAAACCGGTGCATTTGTTAACAAATACTTTCAATTGATGAATAGCATCATCGTGATATCCAGCCTTGTCAAATGACAGGTAGGTGACGTTATTTTTGACAGATTTGGAATGAACTCTCTAGCAAATTTAACCATTCCTAAAAAACGTAATGAATCAGCTTTACATTGAGGATTTGGCATGTATGTGATTGCTTCCACATATTTTTCACTTGGTTCAACTCCATTCTCTGAAAAAATTCGACCCATAAACTCAACACTATATCTTTGAATTATTGAATTTAACACTATACTCTAAACAGTTTTCTTAAACTAGTCTTAAATAGTTGTCATGTTCTAGTTCACTGGAACCAGTTACAATGATGTCACAAAAATGAACCCCAACACCTTCAAGATCACCAAACATTTCAAGGCATTTTTTTGGAAGACTTCCAGTGCAGAACACATACCAGAAGAAAATCTGAGGAATTTATACCTTCCAAAAGGAGTTCCAGAAGTACACAAATTAGCAATACTTGAATCTAACTCCACTTGCCTATAGGCATCTTTCTTGTCAAGTACTGTAAATTACATTTTATCTAATGGCATGTCATAATGACAACGTTATGTCACTAAATTTTGATGACATAAGGAAGCTCATTATGGTACTTAGTCCCATAATAAATTTCATATGGTACTTAGTACCATAATGAAATTCTTTATGAAAAACATAATACGACCAGAGAGGAGATTATTTTATTTCCTTAGATAAGCATTCAAAGTAAGCCAACAATACTTCTTCATGAGTGATATTCTTGATTTCCTTAGTACCGATTAAACGCTATTTCATATAGACTCCGTGATTTTTCCGGCAAAAGGGAGTCCACGATATTTCGCGTCATTTCTTCCAAATCAGAAGGTATACTACCAGTTTCAGAATCACTCATTATTATTTAAATATAATTAAATTCTACGTGACACTTATGTTTGACAGCAGATAAATGAATATTGCCGTTACAACCTGACGTTGTTAAGGAAATGGCAAAGCACAGCTCACTAACCGACTAAAATTTGAAACTACACATATACTTACTGCTTTAAAAATAGTTGTCATTGTGACATATCAAAAATGCATTTTTTAATTTTTCGAAAATGTATTAATATAAATGCCATCAGATAAAATTTTGTATGTAATACGAATCATAAACAATCATTATGGCACACGTCGTGTTATCGGACTTGTACCATAATGATCGTCTTTATGATCCTTATTACATAAATAACTATTATTATATAATTTTCCCACAATATCATCTAAGGATGGTATTAAGAAATGCTCTCTCAATTGCATTATTCAAATGTTATGGGTCTAGACAAAGTCAAAGATCACGATTTGGCTTCTCAACTATCACTAAAGGATGAAACCACTCAGTAAGTGAGTCAACTTTTTTCATTACACCTAGTGATTCAAGATCTTTTAACTTTGTTCTAAGCCTTTCCATGTAAGGTTTGAGGAACACGTCTCATAGGCAAAATGTGAGGAATGACCCCCTCTTTTAATATAATATGATGCTCTGATGGGAATTTTCCAAGTCCTTCAAAAACAGAGGAATAACTTCAATGAATGTCATCAAGAGTCTCAATTTTTCTATCAACCTGATAAATTCGTTTAATCAACTCTGAATCTGAACAACTCTATAGTCCAAGAAGAGGTATCTGACCTAAACTATCCACAATGATAAATGTTATTTTAGCACATTTTCCATCTGCCGTATAATCGATTACCATTTTACCTGCGGGCTTAATTCTGAAGTTGGAACTTCCATATGTGTGGTGCATGTGTTTTTTACCTCACCAATAAGATTGAGTGTCTTAACCCAGATTGTAGATTGTAGGGGGGTCGATATGATTCCTCAGCCTCTCCGTACCTCGACCTGTAAGGTCTTTTGTACATTACCCTTCATCTATTCAAGGCCTGATATTCCGAGACTCCTTCCGAAGCGTATCAGTTTCCTGGTAACTAAGTTCCTGATGTCTGAGGGCGTTAGTGAAACACCTTCGAGTAACTTAAGTCTTTTGCAGAATAGCGCTTGGCAGTCGCAAAGCAGGTGTTCTGCAGTTTCAGCGAAGTTCACGCAGTAACGGCACAGTTCACTGTCTGATCCATCCATTTTTTTGAGGTGATACCAGTGAAGCTGTTCAGCTTTCTTTGGCGATGGGCTCGGAAGCCTTTTTGCTTGCCTTTGCCCTGGAACCTTGTTCCAGTGGGTTTTAATTTGGTCAGCTTCTCAGCGCCGAAACTAATCGTTGTGTTATGTCGTCGCCTCCCTTACTTAGATAGATTTCAACATCCGTTAGCCAATGCATGGGTATTGTTTATCACCCAAATTTGTATAGGTAAATTGAGGATTTATGCTCTGAAATTCTAGACCTGTCCTCATAACGCGACGCACTAATTACGGTGCATGATTTAGAGGTCAACAGAGTCGACAATTATCTCATAAAAAATCAAGTATTTGGAATGGAATAATTATATATTTTTCGATGAAAATATATTAACCTGATTCAATATTCAAATTTGGAATGTGAAATAACACGATATAAAGTTCGAAACTGTATCATTCGATCATTTCTAAACTTCAAACTTGTTACTATACAAATAACCTCCGGACAAAAAAGTGTAAGAGGGTGAAAATTATACATTAGGCTATGTACCATACTTTTTCTATAACCACATTCAATTACCCCTCAGTATTGGTTAATAATAAATGACATCTGAAACGTCTTCTACAAATAAAATTAAGCAATTCATTGAAGAATATCCAGATGTTAAATATTTATTGTCCAAGGTACGCAACTATCAGTTTCAAATGTAATTGATGTACATGCAAAACAGTTACTTGCAGATATTTTCATTCATAAAATTATATTTTGGTATAGATATGTTGACGATTGTATCGTTTTGTTCGATGGCCCTTTGAATAACTTGAACACTCGCTTAAACTTTTCCTTTCTAGACCTACTCATCAATTAATCGCATCAGTTTATTTCTCTCAAGATATAGAAAAACCATCCGATACTGACTTCATTATTCCATCGTTATTCTTCGTATTCTCTCTAATGATGTTGAATTCTCTTCACAATAGACTTCCTTAAATTCCTATGTCAGATGAAAATAAGGTAGATTTTTATGGAAATTTCACCATTGGTCCTATCATCACAACACTACTTTCAATAAATTTTGATGTATTTTCCCGATCATGGGGTTCAAATGCTTATAAATATATTTATTCATTTTGACCATGCAGAGAAGGGGTTCCAAGCTCCTGATGACTTTATTATTACTATTGATAAATAATTCACATTTTGTTTTTCAGGTTGTGTGTTCAGGAATTGATTATGCACAAGACAAGATTGAATAGGGAATTTTGATTTCTTGAGGCGTAATATAGAATGACATTCGTATTGAATGAAACTAATAATTTAAACCATTGGAGAATCAGGTAAGATATATTTAAATGAAAATATTTAAGTATTTCGCACCTATGAGGTGGGCATATCTCAAGTCAATCGATTTTTATGACATCTACCCAAAGACCTCCTATAGCCAACTGCAAGAAATAAAATGGATCATACTTCAGAGGAAGTTGTGTTTTCGAGTTGACTTTCAGCTCGAAATGCTTGATCAGGTGGGCCACCCCAATTTTTATTTGTGTTGTGCCAAATCGTCGTCCTAGAACAAAAGAAACATGATGAGTCAAATGGAGGTAATCTCAAGTAATTTGTGATATGCAAGTCGTTAACAATACGAAGAGTTCATTTATAGGAAAAGTGCATGAATAAACTGGAAGAAATCTTACGAAAGTTGTAAGGATTGTTTTGGAAAATAATTATGAACAGGACATTATATCGAACTGATATTGAAAAACATATTGAAAAGCGACATAATCAGTGACATATCGAATGTAGATGATTGAGAATAATAGGGTTGAAAGTGGTATAGTGCTTTCAGTATCGTGAATTCCTTAATTTTATTTAGAAAACCCTGGTTTCGTGTAGTTTGTTGTTTTGATGATTATTCATACGAATGAAAAATTATATACATACACGATGTTAGTGAATAAGTGCGACAAACTTCAGGGGGTGATTCAGAAAAATAATGACAGTTTGCTTTATAACTTTTGTCAGCAAATGCTTCGTTTTCCGAGATCAAGGTATTAAAGTTTTTCTTAAAAACTGTCTATTTATTTATTGCTCTGAAACCGGTCGAAATATGCAGATGAAATTTGGCAACTTTCACGAGGTAGCTATTGCGCATTTTTCGATATAATTGGGAATTTTATGTTCATCATTGGCGCGCATACGGGCAATGATATAAATTTTTTTAAAGAAAAAAACTGGTACGCCACTTAGATATCTCAAATTGAATCATTTTTGAATTCCTCGTTCAATTTGTGACGAAAAATCTCTTCTGCCTTTTTTCGTATGGGGCGCCGTTTTTATGCAAAAAAAATTTAATATCTTAACTTGTATTTTTCATTTCTTCAATACATTCTCAAGAACTATCTGAAACAATAACGTTAAACCAGAACAATAACATTAAATAAATAGGCGCAAAGCGACAACAAATGTTCAAAATGACCTCCCTCAGACGTGATACAAGATTCAACTCTTCGCCTCCTTGATTGTCGTATTCGCGCAAATATTCCTGGTGTATTTCTTAATTGTCTCACAGCCGGCTATAATTCGATTCCTCAGGTCTTCAACATTTTCGACGGGAGTGGAATGAACTAATGACTTGAGAATACCCCAAATGCAAAAATCCAGAGGTTTCAAATCCGGAAAAGGTACCTTCCCTACCTATCCAACGATTTGGATACTGTATCTGAGTGATTACGTACAATAATGTTAAAATGGACTAGTGCACCATGATGCATGAACCAGAACTGTTGTCTCAGCTGTAGAGGAATTTCTTCAAGAAGAACAGGTAACTTTTCCTGTGGGAAATTAAGGTAAGAGTCGCCTGTTAGTCGTTGTGGGAGGAAATCTGGACCACTTAATTGATCATCAAGTACCCCAAGCCATACATTTACTGAAAACTGATGCTGAAAATGAGCTTCAAAGACTCCATGTGGATTTTCTTCAGCCCAGGAGTGATTGTTATGGAAATTTCATATACACTTTCTTCCAAAATTACCTTCGTCAGTAAACAAAACGTCATTCAAAAAATTAGGAATTTGAGCGATTTGTTGAAGAATCTAATGGCAAAAAACTAGGCGCGGAAAAAAGTCTCTAGGTAGTAGAGCTTGCACACGTTGAATATGAAACGGATACAATTGCTGTTCTTCAAGAATTTTTAATACAGTGAAGTGGCTTGCATTCAGTATGTTTGCAATTTTTCGAGTATTTGTTTCAGGTGACTCCGCAATTAACTCGAGAACTGCTTCTTCTAGTTGCACTGCTGGTACTTCTCGAGGACGCCCGTAGTCAGCCGTTTGTTTCTTAAAAGTACCATTTTTGCGCAAACGTTGGTGAAGACGAGCAAATATTGTGTGATGGGGTACCCTACGTCCTGGATACAACTCAGTATACAATCGTCGATCATAGACAAAATGCATGTCTGACAATTCCGCATTTGTATAATTTTCCATTCTTTTCGATAAAAGAAAAATTAATTACTTAACATCAATAATGTTATACCAAACTCAAAGCTTAAAAATGAAGAAACGCTCATCTGACATTTCGTTGAAATATTCGTATTCAACAGAATGTTGACAGTAACCTACTAGCATCGCTAGTAGATACTGTATTAAAGTAATTACAAATACGGGCTATGATTTTTTATTTTTTTGCATAAAAGTGGCGCCCCATACGAAAAAAAGACGGGAGAGATTTTTTGTCACAAATTGAACGAGGAATATATGAATTATCTCGGTGGCGTACCATTTTTTTCTTTAAAAAAATTGAGATCATTGCCCGTATGCGCGCCAATAATGAACATAAAATTCTTAATTGCATGTCAAAAAATGCGCAATAACTGGTTCTCGAAACTCATTCAATTCCATGTGCATATCCCGACCGGTTTCAGAAAATAACTAGTCAGTTTTTAAGAAAAACTTTAACACTCCGTATCTCGGATAGCGAAGCATTTGCGGACAAAAGTTATCTCGCAAACTATCATTATTTTTTGAAGTTGTTTGAAGTTTGTCGCACTTATTCACTAACACCCTGTATATATATATATATATATATAGTAATTCTTTATAAAATTATCACATTTACTTGGTATATTAGGGCATCTGTAGTATTTTTATTTCTTTATACAGATCTGGAAAAAAATTACCGCAACATACGATTTTCAATGTGTTTCGATGTTGAATGGTGTCTATAGTCGACCAGAACAAAATATAACAAATATGCTCGAGGAGAATCGAATAGTGAACTGGACCACTCTTGAAATGTTCCTAGCTAGAACGTAGACTAGCACGTAAATGCACGAGACTGGCACGTGAATGTGCTCGAAACAAAGAGTGCAGGTAGGGAAACAGTGGTCCAGTTGACTAATTGATTCTCCATTGGGCATATTCGTTATATTTTGTAGTGGTCGACTATAGACACCATTCAACATTGGAACTCGTACGTTGCGGTAAATTTTTTCCAGATCTGCATATGCAATGCATATTTCCATTAATTTTGACAATTATTTTTGTTTTCTATTATTGATGAAAAAAGTGAAAGCCGAGAAAATACTTGCCTGCGGAACAATTAGGAATGATAGAAATGGACTCCCGAAGAATTTGATTGATGATGAAAAAATGCAAAGGGGAGACTACGATTACAGATTCAGTTCGTCTGATGTAGGTTTCTTCAAATGGCAAGACAATAAAACCGTAACCTTGATTTAAAACCATCATGGTAGTGAGATATCAACAGTCAAACGGAAACAGAAAGACGGCACTTCCGTAGAGGTAATATGTCCCACTGCTATAAAATATCATAACATACTGATGGGTGGAGTTGATCATGCTGATCAACTCAGATCTGCATATGGGTTGAAAAGGAGGTCAAAGAAATTGTGGCACAAACTTTTCTGGGGTATGTTGGATATGTTTGGTCAATGCTTTCATAATCTACTGTTCATATCATGAAAACATTCCACTGCTAAAATTCCGCCGTTCCATGGCCTAAGGTTTGATGACACAAAGAAATTCCGAATCACTAGGTAGGAAAAGACCGTCATCTGATGATACAAGTAGACGTTCTGAAAGAAGAAAACACAATTTTTCAGTTCCACCTGATCTGTCGTACCAACAGGGGTGTCCATTGGCCAAGATATGTTGAACCAAGAGAAAGATGTGAGGTGTGTAGTACACATCAAATTCAATCAAAGTTCTCAATTCGTAATATTTTTTTATTTTATAACGAGAAAAACAATTGTTATTTACAATTTTATGAAATGAATTTATAAAAAATTTAATGGTACTTTCAAGTTCCCTAATGACTGATAGTACTAAATGACTGATGGTAATTCAAAGTACCACCTACCGTATAGAAAAAATTAATAAAACAAAAATCTGAAAAATTTCTCATGGGTTATTTTAATCCTGAATCACCCAAAAAACTAAAATCAGCCATTGAAATATAAAAAAATTGAAAAAGTCTGTACGTATTTATTTGCCAAACAAAGATCCATAGCAGATTGAACTGCGTTTCAAGTTAATTACCCGTAATATCGGTTTCAATTTTAATGTATCCCAAGTTATTTGCACTTCCGATGCTTTGTATTTCCATTGCTTACGAGCTGCAGCCCTAAAATATTTGTGGAAAAATTCTTCACAAACAATATATGAGCCTGTGAACTTTCTTCAATTCGGCTATGAAATACGGGATGGAAAGTTGCACCCGGTGCAAATGGCAATACCGCCTTTTGCCAATTTTTTTGCAAATATAATACTGATTGCTGATTGCAAATGCACCCACAATAATTGTCAAAACTCTCCTACATATGTGTAAAAAAATATTCTTGATCATTTACTAATAAATAAAGTAAACCACCTATTTTATTCAAAACGATAAATCAATTTGTATTGTATTATGATCATGCGTTTTTAATTCATACCTACCCAAAAACCTTTTATAGTCAAAACAACGTTTGTTGACAGCTACATCGATGGAATGAAACCTCCTATATAGGGCCGAATAAAAATATTGCACTATTCCGCCAGGCAACCTCCACGATGTCATTCCTCAAGTCTTTCTGAACTCAAATCATCAATCAAAATGCGGTCAACGGTTTTTGCCCACGGAATGTCTCTCGGGGCCAGGTCTATATGGTTCACTAACAGATTGATAGAAAAGTAATACACTGAGAAATAAAACACATTTTCCATTTGAAGGCTTTTAGTTCTCTTTTGAATACAGAAAATTGTAAACTGATTTCATTGATGTGAATATCAGATAACCTACGCGAATTGGATAATTTCATTTTGATTACCCCCACATATTTCGTTTGACATCTCTCAACTCAGCACTTACGAACAATATACTCACCCAAGCATTCTCTGGGCCCGTCTCCGAAAGGTAGATATGTGTATCTATTGTAGTTTTCTCTGGAGGCGAATCTGTCAGGAATGAATTCTTCGGGGGACTCAAAAAACTTGGGGTCCCCATGAAAAGCTCGCACTGGAAGAATTATCGGTGTTCCAGGTTCCACGGTTACCGAAATTTTTTTGTACTGTGGATCGGTGGGTGTGTAGGTGTATCTCTCAGTACACATTCTCACCAATTGACCAATAACGGGATTTTTTCGTAAGTTTTCTGCAATACAAATTCATTTTTATAGCAGGGTGATGGAACTTTGGTTGAGGGTTCAGTGTCAGTTTTATTGGCATATTTTCAATCATTCCCGTATCCATAGATTTGAAATGTATGTAATAAAAATATCGATTCTTTGTAAGAGCAAAATGTGGAAATTTGTCTATTTTTTTTTAATATTCGTAATAGCCCGAGTATAGTTGGAAAAATATAGGAAATTTGGCAAAGAAGAAGACTATTGAATCGTTTATTATCAAACAAGGACATAGCTCAGTGGTTGCACTGTCGCCTACCAAGCAGACGGTCAAAGGAATTAATCACGGCCAGGGTAACTTTTCTGTAATTTATTAAAACAACAGCTGCCTGGAATTACATAATTGTTTTTTTGAATGTTCGTAATACTCCGAATACGGCTTTTAGGAGGAGGAACGATTTGTAGAAGAGTTATTGGAAATTAATTTGTCCTGGATTTTATTTTATTTTTGAAGACCATAAAGACCATAACACGATTCGAGCGATGGATATGCATGATGCTTTGGTCTTGGAAAAAAGTTTTCATGAATATATAATATAAATATATATATATATATATATATATATATATATATATATATACAGGGTGTAACTGAATAAGTGTAAAACATTTAAGGAGGTGATTCCTCATCGAAAAAAAGATAGGATCTTTCATATAAAGAAACTTCATTGGAGCATCCCTTGTTAAGATACAGCCCCTTAAAGGGGGTACATAAAATTTGTATAACAATTTTTTTCACAAGCACTGAAAAAGTTACAATATTGAAATTAACCTGACGTTTTGTACTACCAAAAAGACACGTAGCCAGTAATTTATTTGGTTTACCCCATGGTTGTAAGGGGTGAAAAACGCAACCCCTAAAATTTATTTCCAATGTAACTTTTTGTCTTATTATTTGTTTACCATTTAAAAATTTATTTCCAATAGCCTGTTTCATTCTAAACAAAAAATGTCTCTTGGGTTTTTTGCCCAAAATAAACCAGTAAGCAGCAAAACATTATTTTACGAACAACTACAGAGATACATCGTCATAAATGCGAAAATACGAAACTAATCTATCTAGTAGGTCGCTATTAGCGATAGTGACAATTAAATTGGTATGACGCTGTCAGTTTGGGAATTTTCGAAATTGAATTAATACTAATTGTGTGTTGTTGTTCTGTTCTTAATTTGTTACTTTAATAATTCACTTGTTAATAAAATGGCATACACAAATGAGGAAATGGCTGATATGCATTACGTTTACGGTCTGTCGCAGGGGAATGGGTTAGAAGCTTCTAGAAGATATGCTGAAATGTATCCTCAACGGCAGCATCCTTCACATAGAATATTTGCTCGACTTCATCAACGATTACGAGAATATGGTTCATTCGACAAAAGAACGCAGGATTGTGGTCGCCATCGAGAAATACGAACACCACAGCTTGAGGAAGCAGTACTTAATTTGATTGAAGAACAACCTACTACCAGTACTAGAAAGATTGCTTTCCAGCTAAATGTTGATCATATGACGGTATTTCGAATTTTAAAGGAACAACTCTTATACCCTTACCATCTGCAACGAGTACAGGCACTGTTACCGCGAGACTTTCCGAACCGTCTTGAATTTTGCAATTGGATGCTGGAAATGATTAGAAGAAATTGTGACTTTCTGAAGACGATAGAATTCACAGACGAATGCGGGACAAGATTATTAATTTTCATAATTACCACATATGGGCTGATGAAAACCCTCACGCTATTGTCGAAACTAGCCATCAAGAAAGTTTTCCTTAACGTGTGGCTCGGAGTTATTGGGGATGATTTAATTGGGCCTCATTTTCTACCTCCTCGATTAAATGGTGAGGCATACGTTCAATTTTAAGAGAAGTGCATCCAGTACTGCTGGAGGAAGTTCCTTTGGGCGTCAGAAGGGATATGTTTTTTATGCATGATGGGGCTCCCGCCCATTTTAGTCAAGTAGCACGTCAGCATTTAACTGAAACATATGCAAATCAGTGGATAGGTCGAGGAGGACCACATAAATGGCCCGCTCGATCCCCGGATCTCAATCCTCTCGATTTCTCTATTTGGGGCCATTCACAGCATTTGGTATATCGTACTCCTGTTCATGATGTAGAGGACTTAGAAACCGCATCATCGATGCGTGCAGGGTAATCTGAGAGACTCCAGGAATATTTGAGCGAATACGTGGCTCAATGCGCCGACGTCTAGACGCATGCGTAATGTTTGAAGGTAGACATATTGAACATTCACTATGATTTCTACATGTTGTGTGTTTTGTTATTAATAACTTAGTTTTGTTTATTACCCTTTAATCGTTTAATGCAGGTACTAACTACAAAATAACAATAAATCCAGTTCGCATTTATGACGATGTATCTCTGTAGTTGTTCGTAAAATAATGTTTTGCTGCTTACTGGTTTATTTTGGGCAAAAAACCCAAGAGACATTTTTTGTTTAGAATGAAACAGGCTATCGGAAATGAATTAAATGGTAAACAAATAATAAGACAAAAAGTTACATTGGAACTAAATTTTAGGGGTTGCGTTTTTCACCCCTTACAACCATGGGGTAAACCAAATAAATTACTGGCTAAGTGTCTTTTTGGTAGTACAAAACGTCAGGTTAATTTCAATATTGTAACTTTTTCAGTGCTTGTGAAAAAAATTGTTATACAAATTTTATGTACCCCCTTTAAGGGGCTGTATCTTAACAAGGGATGCTCCAATGAAGTTTCTTTATATGAAAGATCCTATCTTTTTTTCGATGAGGAATCACCTCCTTAAATGTTTTACACTTATTCAGTTACACCCTGTATATATATATATAAATATATATATATATATATATATATATATATATATACGAGGTGTAATCTACCCTCTGCACCACCTGTGAATGATGAGTGTATAATGCCATTCTATAGCGAATTACGGTGGTTGAAAATCTGGAAAAAAAAATTTAAAACATGTTTTGTTTTTTCTAAAATTCGACAAAATTTTGGGTAGAGCCATTCGCCTAATTTCAGCTGACCTACTCAGAGGAAAACTTCAGCAATTGCCGAATGCAATGAACATTCAACTCGACATTTGAATAAGGTAGAAGAAGGAGAAGGTGTGGTAAATGTATACATTGCAGCCTGCCTCAGATAGGTATTTAATTTGAAAGTGAAGAAATAATTTTTCTAAACTTGTTATATCCAAACTGATGATGAAGTCAGGACTAGATGACTTCATACTCTGCTTTGAGGCACTTATCAGTAGTAATATCCCTAAGATATTGATAATAGACGAGATAATTTTATGACAATCGAAAGCTCGTTCCTTGGTAACAGCCCGAAGCCGAAGGCTGAGGGCTGTTACCAAGCAACGAGTTTGAGAAATTTGTCATACAATTATAAGGCATTTGTCAATGTCCAACCGATATTAGGCGGAACATTTTTTGACAAAAAAATGTATAGCTCAACACAATGAAACATTTATTTATTTATTGAAAGTACAGTTAGTGACAGTACAATTATTAAAATTTAACTTTACATTAGATTCGTTGCTGTTCTCTACTATAGATGATCCATTACCACGCAAAATATTAATGATCTTGTTGTGGTGTTCCTGATCGAGATTTGAGTATGGTTTAATAGAATTTTGATTGCTATGACCAGTAATGTTCAGCAATTGTTGTTCTTCTACACCACTTTATGCCAATTCGCTAACAGCAGATGATCTATTCGAGTGATTTGTTATCTTTTCGTCCTTTACATTCAAGCCAATTGCCTCAGTCCATCCATTTATTGTATTTTTTTTAACAGGTACATTATCGTAACATTTGTCAGTTTCATTTTCACAGTGTCGATTTGGTTTAAAGGACAGTCGTGGCGAGGTAATATTGTCGCCTCGTTTTGATATCAGTTTATGAAAAAGACGTAGAGGGCACCTTTGTCTTTCACTATTTGAAACCAACCATTTACTGTTTGTACAGCTTTCAGAACCACATTGGCACGTTTCACTGAACACCGGATTGTATTCAATGCGATTTGTTGGAGAGTATCGTTATTTTTCTCGATTTGAAAAAAATCCACCAGACAAGCAACTGCCTCTCCTCCTCACCACGCTTATTCTACAGCAGCAATATGGTAAAATTTACGCATAAGACCTTCAGGAGTATTTTCATCCCATAGCAATATTATTTTGTTAACTTCAGACAAATTTAACGAAACTGAACTGGACTTACGTTTACATGGATCTGCTTGTAGTTTCTTCCTGATTGCATCGCGGGCATCTCGGGCTGGTTTAAATACTATGTTGTTAAATGGGTCAATCATCATATTATAGTCATTATAGTACTTTTCTTGCGAAAGTTTGCACGAAACATTCCACATTGTCTTCACCGTTGCTTCTTCAAATTCGGTCCCGTCTTTCTTTCTCATATTGACCGCCCAATCTTTTAGTACCAACGCCAATTCTTCCAAGCTTCTATGTTCATTTAATTCATATTCTCATCCGCAGCAAAATTCCATAAATATTGCCCAAATATATTTGTGACTGTAGGTTGTATTTCTGGGAATTTTTTCTTTGATTAGCGCATTTATACTTTGAACATTCGCATTGCCAGAACGTGACTTTTTGAAATTTATTTGGAATGAAGTTGTCAAACTCAATCGTGTTGTCATAGTGATTGATAATTGCACTGAATGCAATTATCAGTGTAATGTTGACATGATTGGGTGAAATTCTTTCATATCACATACATACAAGGACACAAAATGACTAAATTTGAATGGTTGTTAGATCTGTCAAAAAAAAAACATAATTATCACGGTCCCTAGTAGGAAACAAACGACACAAACACTATTGAAAAGTGAAACATTCATTCGCAATAGCATTTTGTTATGAAAAATCTCGGTCATTATAAATATGATTCAGACATCGGGTGAATTGAACACTGTTGCCAAGCAAGATTCTCGCATGCACGAACGAAGGTTTGTTACATTGTACTAGTATTTTCTGATTGTATGATGAATAGAAGAACGTAATTAGTAACCAATCAGAAAATCAACTAGTCAGCAAATACTATATATATATATATATATATATATATATATATATATATATATATGAAAGAGTGGAATATCGAGGGGACTGTTAAAAACAAAATGGTAGGAATTTAATGGACATAACCCTCAGAGAAGTGTTAACCGTAGACACGTGTTTCGGGCTCTCGGCCCTCATCAGTACGGTGGAGAAGTGCAAGGATGAACTACACTTGGTAGAAACGACAACTCAACGGAGTCAACAAACAGAAGCCAGCCGCTCATTTATGGTTTTGGTCAGCAGACCCTGCATTCCAGGGCAACAACCAACGTCACCACGGAGGCAGCTATAGCTACCTGCGTGACATCCGAATCCAGGAATATTAATATGAAAGAGTGGAATATCGAGGGGACTGTTGAAAACAAAATGGAAGGAATTTAATGGACATAACCCTCAGAGAAGTGTTTCGGGCTCTCGGCCCTCATCAGTACGGTAATAATGTTATAACAAATGAGATATAACAAATTACAGTTGGTACGCCTCTTGTCTCAGATAGCCGGTTCAGGCAATTTAGCCACTAGCCACTGCTTGATGTCATTTTCTATTGAGTGTTTATAGATACGATTGCTGATCATTGTGGAAAATAAGCAACAAAGTATCAAAAAGCAATTCTTTCCTTTATTCAGGAAATCTTAAATTTACCTGGCCTACGATAGATAAATTATTCTATGGTGAATCTACAAATATTCATGGATAATCATGGGAAAAGTTCATGGGTAAAATATACACAACCTCACTTTTTCCTTGAAAGTGAACATTTTTTTAATAGTTCAAATTCAAATGAAATGGAGTTCTTCTGATGGAATATGAGTTATTAGTGAAGTTGTTCAGTTCGTGATGTGCACTAGGAAAGTTTATACCTGTCGCTGGAACTGTCGCTGTTCAATACACCCCAGGATTTGGATTCCCTTTCACTCCAATGCTCTCAGGAACTCCAATACCAAAAAGAAGGAACCATACAAATTCAGAAATCAGCTTTGAATACTTGTATATGGTGTACCAATAAGGTAATGTTGGTTTTCTGCTTATTATGTTGAAATTAATGAATTTTTCTTTCTCTCCCAACAAAACGTGGCATTCGTTCCTAAATTATTTTTAGTCTCCTCGTGGCTTTGTTTTTTCGTCTCCAGGATACCATTTTTTTTCTATTCCTTTCGATTTGAATTTTTGAATTCGCGCACTATATTGTCACATTTCCACTGTTTGGGGTTATTTGTCAAAACTTATAAATAGAACTATTTTTACTTTCTTATAAACTATATACAATTTCAGTGATAATTGTCTCTGACACTTTCTCGTTCTTATTTTCTCACAATTTCAAATCTTACATTTGACCATACTGTTCCCTGATTGGCTTTTGTCACCAAGAAGTTTGCTGTTCTCCCATTGGCTACTTTTAGTTAGATACAATTTCATATACTGTATGTTTCAAGCTTATTATTTTGTGGATCACATTTTATTGAGGATGATTTTTCGTAAATCTAGACCTTTCTTGTTGTCTTTTGAATAATTATGGGTTGTAATCATCATGACAGTGTATGAAATTGATTGTATTATAGTATTTGAATATTTTTATCTATTCATATTATACAGAGGCTTCATAAAGGAAATAGAATTTCAAAATATGTAAAAACAATCTCTTGAAACTAATAGCTATCAAGTAAATATAACTGGTTTTTCATAACATAACAATATATATATATATATATATATATATATATATATATATATATATATATATATATATATATATATATATATATATATATATATATATATATATATATATATATATATATATATATATATATATATATATATATGTGAATATATATAGGGTAGTCACTGGACTAGTCTAGTTGAGCGAAAACATCAAATTTGGAAATACACTTCAAAAGAATATTCCTTGGGGTTGCAGTCATGAAAAAACAGCCCATAAGATAAAAAAAACTCTTTTTCAATTTGTCAAGCTAAGACATCAAGTTGAGGTTTATATATAAAAGTTGCTGGTACACTTCATAATGAAGATGTTTCACAATTTTGAACCATATTACGGCGATTTTGGTATGTTAAAATACTTCAGAATAGAAACAATTTATTGAATAACGGTTGAAAACTAACAGAAAAGAACTTGATGTAGAAATGACAAGTATGGCTGAAAGAGGAAACCTCAACTTAATGTCTTGTGATTATTTTTTTTTTCGAAAGCCTGACAAATTGAAAGAGAGATTTTTTTATCTCATCGGCCATTTTTCTATGACTGCAACCCCAAGGAATATCCTTTTAAAGTGTATTTCCAAATTTGATGTTTTTTATATACATTGTGTCTCACTTCTCATGGAAACAGCCCCGTATCTTCTGTAATTATTGGGGTAGAATTCTGTTAGTTTCACTATCGGCAGAAATACTGAGGGGTTAGTCTGAATTATCTCATGAGGTTGACCTGATTGATATACACTACGCGCCAGGACGATGGATATATCGATTTTTGCGAAAAATAATGCTGGGGGGCAAGAGAGGCACGAAATTCTCACGGATTCGTAATCAGGACATCAACTTTGGTACCAATCCATAATTTCGCTGAAAAATTTTCAGTTTTGAATATTCCGAATTTGTCTCACTTTTCATGGAAACACCCCCGTATCTTCTGTAATTATTGTAGTGGAATTCTGTAATTTTCACGATCGTTAGATATACCCAGAATAAGTCCAAATGTCTTCTGAGATTATTCTGAGTGACATACACTGCGCGCCAGTGGCGATGGATAGATCGTTAGATGTACCAAAGATGAGTCTAAATCTCCACTGAGGTTAACTTGCATAACATTCACTGCGCGCCAAGAGCGATGGATAGAATTATTTCTGCAGAGTTTATAACTGTAGAATGTGATATCGAGTGATAATTATCACTGACAAAGCAGTATTATTGGAATAGATTCCTACATTGCGTTTCTCTAGCCGTTGTTTCTCTAATCAATTTTGATAAAGAGAAAAATAAAGAGTTTTCATCAACACGCTTTCATTATTAGCTTCACTTGTAACTAACAAACAATGTAATCAAATCTTGGAAGTCAATTTTAACCTACTTCTAAATGTGTATCGAACTGAAACTTGATATGTATATGTCGTTTGGATGACAATACTATAATTTGTTATCTTGGAGCTGATGTGATGATGGAGCGAGGAGGTGAATAGTGGAACTCTTCAGTGACTATTAGTAAAATATGGTGAATGCACTGAGGCCGTTCTCAGAAAAAGATATAACGAATACACTGGTTCTCAGCATATTCAAAAAAATTTAGTTATTAATGACTTCCATCTAATGTGGATGAATCAATCGAAGAGTTTTTCTCCCTTAGACTTTTTAGTCTTCTGTGCAATATGGAATGAAAAGTTAAAAATAAAATTATAGTTTGAAAAAACTATAAAAATACGCAAATATGGCAATAAGGACTGGAAACTTGAAAATAATAATAATAAAGTCATTGACCAAAACTTTATTCTTATTATTCTCAACTTTTCAGTCATGTATGCGTGTTTTTCTAGTTTTTCAAACCATAATTGTATTTTGAGATATGCTTCAATAACATAGTGTGACTTGTTTTTTAATTTTGAACACTTTTTTCGATTTTGTGTTGTTTTCGGAAATAAAGTTCAATACTTCCTTTAGCAAATCCATATTTTTGTACTTCCCTCTAGAAGCTCAGAAAATTTGACTCCATATATAATTCAAATTCATACCCTGAATATCTACTTATCGTGGAAATTTCCATCGTATTTGATTTTTCTGAATTTTTCGAATTTTTCTGAACTGAAATATTCTTTAGCTGAGATGCCTGTCGGTTATAAATTTGATGTCCTGATCACGAATCGGTAAAATCCCGCTTATCCCGCCTCCTTATATTATTTTTCGTAAAAATAAGCATTTCAATGGCCCCTGGCGCGCATTATATATCATTCAGGTCAACACCAGGAAATATTCAGCATCATCTTTGATATACCTAATGATCATGGGAATTTCAGAATTCTATTCCAATCATTACGGAAGATACGGGGGTGTTTCCATGAGAAGTGGGACAAATTCGGATTTTTGGGAACCGAACATTTTTTCAGCGAAAATATGGAATGGTACTGAAATTGATGTCCTGATCACGAATCCCTAAGAATTTTGACCCTATCTTGCCCCCTTATATTATTTTTCGCAAAAATCGGTATATCCATCGCCCCTGACGCGCAGTGTATGTCACTCAAGTAGACTGCCAGAAAAGATTTAGACTCATCCTTGGTATATATAACGATCGTAAAAATTACAGAATTCTACTTCAATAAGTTCGGAAGATACGGAGGCGTTTTAACAAAAATAAAAAAATTTAAAGACACCAAACTCAAAACCAAACTGAATTGGATAAAACATATTTCGAGCACCCCAATCCCTGGGGACGTGCCTCAGTTTTTAGCCTTATGCCCTACATTCATTATTGAACCATCAAAACCAAAAGATATATTGATAAAGAATATCTTATCTGATGTAGACTACATCACTTCCACTATCATTAGACCTCGTGGAAGAAATATCACTATAGCAAGAGCAACTAACATTATAACAAACCACATCCAACATTCCAACCATAACTCAAGTCTTCTGACTCTTTTCTTCAAATCCAAGAAATTTTCGAAACACAATCCTGATTTGATTCTCACACAATCAGACAAAGGCAATGTAACAGTCATATGGACAAGGATCAATATCTCAACCTATCCAATGACATCACAATCAACAGTTGCTCATACGTAGAACTACCGAAAGACCCTACAAAAACAATTCAGAGAAAACGCAATGAATTAATCAAAGTCATGTATAAAACAAACCAAATTGATGAAGTTATGAAGAAAAACTCACATGCTATAATGGTATTTCTCCAAGATTCTATTATTCACCCAAAATTCATAAGCCCACTCTTTCAGGCAGACCTATAGTGGCTTCTATAGGAGTCCCTACTGAGCCTATTTTTTGACAGAAATTTCAACTAACGCATACAACTTCAATAATGAATTTTATATGAAACACTCTTTTGAATCACTGTTGAATTTAATAATTCAACACTACCAGACACTTATGTTCTGGCAAGTTTCGATGTCGTCTCCCTTTCCAGCAATGTCCATTTGGATGCAATACAAAAAATTGGGATCGTATTAGTAATTATTTTTGTATTAAGGAAGAGACATTTTTGGAATTGTTTACTTTCCTTTTTGATAATACTTACTCTTCTTTCAATAATAAAATTATAAACAAACATTTGGTACCCCAATGGGGGATGGATGATTTGTTAGAAAATGTTATTCTTATCTTTCAATTTTAAATTCATAAACAAATATGTTGATGATATTATATAAGTATTACCGAATGATGGTGTGGATGAGATTCTCAATACATTCAATACCTACGATCCAGTTCACAATTGAAACTGATAACAGCGATTTCCGTACCATTTCTTGATACCAAGCTTATACGGACAACAGGAAACAAGCTACTGGTAGAAATGGGAAACCATACAGCTCAGGCAGATACCTGAATTACCACTCATATTACAAATAGTCTATGACAGTGAACTTGGTAAAACAAATGACATGGAGAGTACTGAAAATCTCAGATCCTAAATTCCATGCACATAATTCAAACATTCTCTGTAAACCTTTTCTTGGGAAATTCATATAAAAAATTTTTACTTAATAACATTCTACATGATACATCATCTCACTTAGAAGTACCAGCCTCAAACAGTTATATCTCGAACATTGTCTCAAACAACAATGAAACTAACACTACCCCCATTCAATCTTTTTACACTTCTTTACCATATATGAAACAGATCCACTCCTTTACTCTCCATATTATTTGACACCCCGAAACAAAATTGAATATAGATTAGATCAATATATTCTAAAGTTGAATATAAAACTCCATTAATCTCAATGTCAAATGTAATTTATAGTATTCCTCGTCTTGGTTGTAATAAACAATGAATTGGTCGAACGCAAAAATCATTAACGAACAGAATAATTTCTATGAATAAATTTGACCACCAGATGAATTATGATTCAGCGAAAGTGCTAGCGACAGAGTCACATTCATTAAAGAGAACATTCTTAGGAATGGCTTTCAATTGCATCAATAAAAAAAAGTTATTTACCATTTGAGTGAGATCTTCTCCTATTCATTGTCCTTAGATATCAATCCAAATTGACAACAAGCAATATCGAATAATATTCATTTTAACATTATCGCCACCTGGTCACATCAGTTGGTACTAATCTAACAGTTGGCACCACCGTAATAATTTCCAAGTGACACTCGTCAGGTGTTGTGAGCTCAAATATAATTGCAAGAATTATTCCTAACCTGTTAGTTTCACTTGTCACACCACATACCGGGTGACAGAGGATATCGGGCCACCCCTGTAACTTCTGCTTTCCTGAACGGATTTTTCTGAAATTCGATACAGTTATATGAGCAACCATTTCGGATTTGATCACATCACAATCCAATATGGCGGACTTTAGGTTTTTCTGCAAATGCCGGCACTTTGTTTTTTCAAATAGAACACGCTGTATATTTTTACATATTCAAGTTCAACTGGTCAAAACAAGTCCAAACTTCATGTCGAATGTAATTTTTTTGAAACAATTGAAATTAAAATTGTTTTTTTATTTTACCTCGTGGATAATTGAGATTTGGTCGGGGATATTCACAATGAGTCGCACATAACAGAGAAACATATTTTTTTCTGAAAAATCATTTTTTGTGCCATATATTGATGAATTAATTCAGTCACATCACATTTTGATCAAAAATTATTTTTTTTCAATTGAAACACCTATGGGCCACCTACCTGTCTCTCTAGAACATTCATTAAGGAAAAAAATTACACATAATTTTTGTATTTCGGTGCAGTAACAAATTGTATACATTCAAAAATCTACAACAAGTTCATGAGTTTCCTTGCAGTTCGAATAATTGTTCAACTTAGTAACCTGTGGAAAACAACCTATCTGAGTCTTGTCAACTAATTGTGTTTCGCTGTCATCTTCCATCTCAACTATCGAAAATTAGTTAACTTCCAGGAATGAGTTTAGTAGAAATGTAAAATCAGAATTATAGGTTCACAAGAAGTGGATAAACCTTATAAAGTTTACTTTTTCATTGCTGCTCACCCCAATATTCCTAGTTTTTTACCTAAGTAGTCAATAAATACTACCCACCCATATACATACATACATACATATATATTGTTATGTTCGTATATTTGATTGTTAGTAAGTTATTCATATTTTTGTGACATATACTAATCATAACAAAAGAAAACTCCGGCTATGATATTTCTACCTTCTTTTTCTGTACACTTGATCTCTTTTTCTTTTTATTAATTTTTTTAACTTTTTGTAGCTCCGTCGGTACGCCTATGGAGACATGATCCTCCCAATCCCAGGAGGATTGCAGCAGCGCCATCTACTTCTTTGCTTGATGTCAATATTCTGTTTTTCTTTGAAATATTGATTGTACTAATAAATTATGAGTGCAGAAAAAGTTAGATACTTGTTTCTTATTGAAAATATTGCTTAATCTCTGTTTATATTTTCAACAAATTATTCGAATTATATTTTCCAACCAATCAAAATTGAAAACATTCAAGAACTTGATCATGCGAAAAAATGAACATATTCTAAAATGAATATTTATAGGTTATACTCAGTTATTTGTGATGAATAGAAGAAGTAAGCTGCCACTCAAACTCATGTATTATAATAAATAAACCCAAAAACAACGTGGCTGTTCGATGAATATTATAACTTTTTTAAGTTTATGATGATAAAGTATCTGTTATGAGTTATGCTTTGCATTCAAACAAATCCTGGGATGTTCTGTGAATAGTTCATGTGGATGTTTTGCAAATGTTCAGCCTCCTTACTGCTGGTGAAGTCAACTATTGGAAATCTAACCTCCAATTGCTGGTAAGTAGTTTCTTGATGGTCCTTGGTTCCGATTTGATTTTGACCTGATTGCATGTATTAATGTTTCTCATATACTTTAGTTATTGGTATTTTTCCCACAAAATCGATCATAGAATTTTCTAATATGCTCTCTTTTTCATTTTCATTTTTTTTCTTTATTTTTCTCTTTCCTTGGTTACCATCACTTTTTGTTATTTTATATCAATTTTTCACTACTAGCACTTTTATTCATTATACATATTTTATTTTCGAATTTGATTTCTACACATAGTTCTATTTACTAAATTTTCTGCAAAGTTCACATTTTTTTTTAAATTTTTTTTTTATTTAAAAGGAATATAATTTGACATTTGCATGTCATATTTCCTTTTCATTCTAATTTTGAATACAGGATGTTTCTTGCATATAAATATAATGTTTAATTGAATTCTGAATATTTATTTCTAAATTTGGATTTGTATATTTTTATAGGTTGTGCCAACTAATAAAACATAATGATGATAATAGAAAACTCAACTGCCACCCTCTTGGATTATCTGCGTCGACTATAATATGGCCAAAGGTTAAAAAATGATAAAAACAATGATGGCAGGTATTTATGCAGTTTTCAAATATCATTGTGCCTTATTTTTACTTTTTTATTTGTCATAATAATATATATATATATATATATATATATATCTATATAGACCAACTCAGCTTCCGTTTCATACTCGGCCCACCAAGCATCCACGTGTTTATACAAAGCAAACAGTTAATAGCCCACTCAGCCTCCGCCACTATCTCAGGCTAGTTAGCCTCCTCTGTATATGTTACATACGTTTTTTGGGAGTTTTTAACTTGGCCCAAGCATCCACGTGTTTATACAAAGCAAACATGGCCTCCTTTGAAGCTATTGTGTATTTACTGGGCCTCCTGACACTGTTGCCAATTTTTCAGTCAATATCCAATTCCACAGCATGATAACAAATCACACGGCCTGTTGAAAAGTTTATTCGGTAGTTGAAAGTTTGAATTTTGCTTCATACTCTGAAATGAAATTTATTTCAGTAGTATCGTATAACGAGAATATATAATCTACCTTCGATCATTCTGAAAATATTCAAGGAATGGTGAAAATATTCAAGGAAGAGTTCCTTAAAATTATACTAGACAATAAGTATTCCATGATGAAAGCAGTGAACTATATTGGGTATATTTTGTGCTTATTAGTCTTCATTAATAGTAAAAATTCCCGATTCAAATCCTAACGTTCCACGATCTTCCACTACGGTTGACCACTCTTATTTGATTTTTTATCGAAATTTATCAAAAATCCAGTTGGTATCTATACATTAGTAAAATTCCGGAGTTCTTGAAATGACAATCCAAAGGTTTTCCGGTTTTTATTTGATTATATTAAAATTCAAAAGTGTAAATTTAAGTAGTATCATAAGACACAGGCGATGGAAATTTTAAATACTAAATTAAATTGGGGATTCGCTGGATAATTAGTAAAATATTGCCAAAAGCCTTCTTCTGAAGGCGGCCACAACTGTTCATTCCATTCCTCCTACAAGAATACTTAATGACAAAAAAAACATAGGAAGTGCAGAAGGAATATTTCTAGTTGTTCAGATTGTATAATAAATATTAATGTCAATGAAATTCAAAAAAGCATTTGAATGTTATATTTGTAAATAATAAAAATTGTAAAGAAAATTGCTGACTCTTAACACCAGCATCTGAAGTAATCAACGTTCAATTCAACTGTTGACTTGAAATTACATTTCTAAAACTCACTTTGAAATTTATACTTTCAACACTTGCTCGCAATAACATCATAGAAACGCGCGCCGTCGATAGCAATTAGTTGGTAAATAGCCGCCACTAGTGAACAGTCATATTTATGTGTTGCATTTCGAGAAAAAAGTGACATAACTGCTCTCGAGTGATTGTAGCGATCCACTGCGAATGGCGCCTCTCGAACAAAAATGTATTTTCGCTCTCAATACATACCTAATATTTGAACTCATAGTCAAACTGCAATGCTCATATCATACACTTCCTCATTAAATAGTGCGATCCATTAAAACCTCAGACTATACCATTGAAGGTTGATTCTGAGTATCAATTAATAAATTATTTAGATTTGGAGAGATTTCCATGACTTTAACTTCAAAACTAACGGTATTTTCATTTTCACCCCTTTGGGGATGAAGTATCAAAAAACCTTCATAGTGGTTACTCATGTCATCATAGTCTAGAAGAGAAGTGAGTTTCCTGCGAAAAATAGTTCCAAGCCTTCTGAATATATGAGCGATGACTCATTCGATTCGGGATGTCATTCTGACGAAAATGTGCTAGTTTTCAACACAAAACAAAAAATAAAAACAGCCTTAGTTTTTTGGTAGTTACTCAAGAACTCTTGATGATAGATCAAATAAAAAAACAGATTCTTGAAGACGAGACTATCTACTATGAAAAATTCTGTCACGGAAATCTATATCAATTATTTATAATTTTGATTCAACGTTGAAAATAGGGCTACGCGCGGGCGTTACGGCAGGAGTACAGCACCTCTTGAGAGAGCAATTCAAATACAATATTTTTTATACTATCGAAAATAAATTTAAAAATTTAAAAAAACCAAAGTATCAGCTGAACACCTGAAAGAATATAATTTCGTTATTTTGTTTTCATTGAATTTTGATAATCGGAGGCTATTGTTAATTAAGTAGTTTTGTGGGAATCACCGTTTTTATAAAAACCGAATAATTGTTTAGAGAATGACTCCATATTTTTTTTTGCTTTCTGGAGCACATTCTACATGTGTACTCAATGATATCATGCAGAAATTGATAAAAAATTGATTATTTTGTTAATTAAAAATTTCAAAAATTTACAAAATATGAGATATCGAAAAAACATTGTATTTTTTTTGATATTCCACATTATTATCAGTTTTATGTCTGACAAAGACATTTTTTTTTTTTTTTTTTTTTTTTCACAACTTTTTATATCCTTTTTAAAATTGTTTTTTTTTTTTTCTCATTTTAAAAAAATATTATTTTTTTTATTAATAATTCTTTATTTAGTTAACAATTAGTTATAAACAAACTTTGATTGGCGTTGATTTTTTTTGAGTAGTACAAAAAATAACAAGAACAACCATATACAAAAAACTGTGTGTGTTTCTCATATTTTGTTATCTTTAGAAATTTATAATTACCAAACTAAGTAACTTTTAAACAATTTTATAGCGTGATATAATCGAGTACACTGTAAAATGTGCTTCAGGAAGCAAGAAATCATGGAGTCATTCTGTGAACAATTATTCAGTTTTTAATGAAATCGGCGGTTCCAAAAAAACTACTCAAATAACGATAGCCTTACATTATCAAAATTGAATGAAAAAAAAATTCCCAACATTACATTTTTCCAATGATACATAATACAATAATTTTTTGAAATTTTTAAATTTATATTTAATAATATGAAAAATATGTTATGTGAAGTGCTCTCTCGAGAGGTGCTGTAGTTCAGTGTAACGCCCACGCGAAGCCCTGTTTTAATTCATCGTTGAATTAAAATTATTAATAATTGGGATAGAGTTGCGAGAGTAACATTATCACAGAAAATATCTCCTCTTTTTTAATTTTCCCGATAGTCGATAGTTTTTGAGCTTTTTCCAAAATCTAGAACCGTTTTTATTTTTATTTCCGTTTTTTGTTAAAAAAATCGAAAAATACGACTTTTTTAGAATGTCATCCCGAATCGATTGAGTTCGATACACGGATTTTTCCTAAACAACATATGTTATAAAAGGAAAAAAAATATTATCCCATATCGCATGGTTTGGAAAATATATTTTTATTTGTGGAAATATTGGTTGAGGATTCAGTAATATATATTGATATTACTTATCATTTCATTATGAAAAATAAAACTTCTCGATACCTACTTCCAATTTCGAAAATGTGTTTTTAATGGTACCCCAGTCTATTTGGATCTATTTTCCTTAGTTTCCTTTCAAGAAGAATTGAATATATTATTCATTGAGCATAATGATTTCTATTCAATTTCATTATTTCCTATTCTTTCAAATCCTCAATAACACAGTGAATAATTTTTTTCGGTAATATAAATAAATAATTTTGAGTAGTTTTCAAGATCTGTGAAATAATATTCCTCTTCCATTCGATTTTCTGTATCATTTAGAACTCTCACTTATAAGGTTTTCTTTCTAAAATATATAATTGTATTGTTATATTATTATTAACTAGCATTTTTCCATATGTTTTCATCTAGCTTATGGCTCAGGCTATTCCGTGATTTTGTTTCCCGTTATCCTGTTATCCCGTTATCTCGTTTGGGTGGCATAATTGATTTGACAGCGGAAGTAATGCTTTGTGACGACTATTACAAATTCACCAATCCCTTTCCACCCCTGCAGATATGGCATTTTGAATGAAGTTTAACACGATTTATTTATTCGTGACAGAGAGCCAAAACACCAATGTTCCTTATTCTAACTCAAAAACTCACGGAACCCTAATAAACATTTTCAGCCCCCCTTTCGCCCCTTTAGTAGTTGAATTTCTAAAAACACTGGAAAACAAATGTCTTCATATGTAAAAGACCTCAAATATCCATTTTCATGATCCTAACTTAAAATGTTTCACCCCATTTGACCCTTTAGGGTTTGGATTGCTGAAGACACTGAAATACCAATTTTATGAACCCAAGTCGAAAACTAAGGGTACTCCAGTACAAACTTTCGAACCCCATTCAACCCTTTTACCCTTTAGGGGTTGAATTTCCAATAATATAAAAATACGTGTTTCGTTATTTGAGAAGAAAAGGCCAAAAATAGCAGTTTCCATGACTCTTACTTCAAAACTAACGGTATTGTGATTTTCACCCCTTTAGGGATGGAGTATTGAAAAAAACTTGGTTATATAGTCATGTCATCATAGGAATACGCTATCAAAATTTCAGCTCTTTGTGTTGAGTTATTTGGTCTGGGCGTTGAAGTTAGTGAATCAATCAGTCAGGACATGTAATTATATATGTATAGATTATTTCAATTCATTAGTGTCTATATGTATATGTTCTGTTGACTATTTTTTGTTGGTATATTTCTAGAACAATGGGCCACTGATTTTATAACATAACTCGTGTCACACACCCAAAAAATTCCATCCTTTTTTTGTACATTTGAATGTAGCATGTTCTGATTAAAATTGAATTCATTTGAGTCGTTTACCTGAAAATTTTTCATGATATATCTGTAATCTTGAACCCTGGAATACCCCAGATTCCTACATTCAGTTAATTAATAATCCATTCTGAGCAACCTCATTCAGTAACTTTCGTGGTACACAATATAATAACCGAAACTGAATAATACAAATCAAATACAAGACACATTACGGGAATATAGATTTTCTGATATGTGGAAAACAATGCAAGCGTTTTCTCAGGTTCACAAAATACTCAACTCACACGAGAATATATTCAAGTAGGGATTCTATATGAAGATTCTTTTCATTCAATGAAAGAAAGAAATTATTTTTTTTTTGCTTGAGAAGATAGCGAAAGTTTGGTGTCCTTTTGTTGAATCTTGTATGAGAAATTGTTTGAGTGATTTGTGTATTACATTGTCAAAGTACCTTTTCTGAAATGGTGAAATATCGCAATATTTCAGTGGACTCCCGAATAAATCTTGACGTAATCGCAGTAATATAAATTGCGGAATCAATGAGAAAAAGTATTTACCAGGCTCATTCTCAAATATTTGGGAGGCAATTGCAGCTTCCACAATTTATTTCGTTCGTGCGTGGAAAGAATACATGTTTCTTGATGACAATCTAAAATGAATGATATTTGTGTGCATCCCCTGTGTTGCCAAATTGGGGGAAGCCCAGTGACCTTCGAAAGTATACGTTTCAAACACTATAACATAAACAAAGTATATAAGGAGCGCACTTCAGCGGCGAGGGACTGCACTAAATTTTAAATGGCTATCGAAAATCGGGCAACTTGGACTCCTCCATATTTTTGTGGCAAAGTGTTTGTTACTATGTTACATGTCGTATGCGACATTTTTAAAGGGTGGTTACCGGGCGTCCGTATATCGGAGGCTCGCTGACATCGGAGTCTCAGTGAACCTCAAAATTAACAAGGCCGGAGGCCCACTTATACCGTATATATATATATATATATATATATATAGCTTCAGTCTGTCGAAAAAAAATGGTATCTGATTTCGTTATATCCCATATATATCTATATATATATATATATAGATATATATGGGATATAACGAAATCTGCGATGTTCTATGGATATAAGTTCAAAGATATCGTTCGAGAAGTTTCAAAATGGCGGTTCTCCCGTTCATGTCAATCAGATACCATTTTTTTTCGACAGACTGAAGCTCATTGGATCCTAACAATTCTTGAATTCAAAGTTGAAATATACAAATCATTATTAGTTATTATTTTTCGATAGCTGGGTGAACTTTTTTATTTTCAGTGGTGTTTTGGATCGGATTCTTCTTTAGATTTTTGATAAATGAAACCTCACCTGATAGACATTGATCCAAATATGGCATATCATGAATGGACTCGTAAGTGAATTTATTGTCGTGCTTCTTATAGGACTCATTCACCTCCTCTCTCAATTTACGTTGAACAATGGGATTCGATGCTAGTTCAAACAGCAGAAAACTCATCACCTGTAAGTGATAGAGAGATCAGAGATTTACTGGGGTATTTATCCAATATGTATAGAAAAAATCCTCCAAGAAAATGTATATCCCAATACCCTGCGTTCAAATATCTAGGAATTTCTGACAAATATAGTTTCCGTAATATCTGATTCGACTCATTTTCATTCGAATGATTGATTTCCATTCCACTAAGTAGTAACTCAACAAGACAAACTAATTCGTTCACTCTTTTACATTTATATGGATAGGACTATGTCGATGAAACGATATTATCTGTATCAAGTGTATAATATCATCAAAGCAATTGAACAATTCCATATCGAAAGACTCAGAATTCAATAAAGATATTGTATTATATTTCGAGCCAGGAAGTGATATGGCAATATAATTTGGTTAGTTTATTCACCGAATCAATTGAGACCAGAATCGAATTCCTTTCATCTGACACTTTTCAATAGGTGCACTTCTATATATATATATATATATATAAATTCATCTCTAGCGTTATTATGTATTTGTTTGAAAAACCTGAAACAGGTCGATTTCTATTGTCAATTTGACAATTTACAGTATGAACATATTACCCCCTTTGAATTATGAGCACCCTCAAAAATTTTAAATGAGAAAGGGGGTCGTGTGGCACCTTGTTCAGAAGTGATTTCAATTCTATGTTCAGCAATATTGAGTTTTTCAAATTTGGTGCAATCAAAACTGAGAAAATTTATTTTGATAATGTAAAATGTATATACTTTACGTAGAATGAAGAAAATAGTGCCACATAATGTTCAGGAAGTATTTTTAGATTTATTTTACAATTGAATCCGATATCCTAACTTTTAAATCTGCAATATTTTCTGGTCTATTGAAATATACTTTTGATTTTAAATAACTCCATATGTGCCCCATCACTAGTTGGTTAGACAATTAGTGGTGTGTTTTATTTAGTAAATACATATCACTCAGATATACATATTTGTCACTCTTTTTCCATACTGTATGAATAATCTTCGATGTGTTAGATAATAACCCTCTTTTATTTTTTGTCAACTCTCTTTGAAGGTTTTTTTGTCACCTTTTTGGGCCACAGACGATACAGGAATATTTTGGGAAGGAACTGTAATTTTCTTCAAGATCCCAAGAGCCCGATGTCCGTCTATAGACTATGTATAAATATAAATACATACAGTGCTTCTCAAAAGTCCCCCCCCTCTTATTTTTGGAACTATTATACATAAATGAGTGAAATTTGGAAACTGAATATTAAAGGTTGTGAACTTCCCTACTAGTGATGATAGATGACGAAATCGTCAGAGATGACGTCACAAGGCCATTGTGACCAATAACTTTAAATGGAACCCTACGGTAAGCGACACCTCTTTTGAAAGTTATCGAAAAAACCTATTCAATGATACTAATTTTGTTTGTGTTCAAGGCAGTTTTAATGGCTCATTAGTGAACATTAAAATTTAAATTCCATTCAGTATGATATCAATTACAGATTCAAGAATCAGTATCTACTTGAAGAAATTGCTCAAAGTGACCTCCATTCACTTCCTGGAAGTGAAATATCCTATTTTTGAACTCTTCTCGTACTTTTGCAAATATGTCTGCGGAAACAGCCTCACATTCTGCAACAATACGTTGTTTTGAACGATCAATATTGTCAGGTTCAGTGGCGTAAACCTTCGATTTGAGGTACCCCCACAGAAAAAAATCCAAAGGTGTGCGGTCCGGTGATCGAGCTGGCCATTCCGTTGAACCTCGTCGTCCAATCCATCTACCACGATACTCCTCATCCAAATACCGTCTTACTGCACCGTAATAGTGTGGAAGGGCACCATCGTGTTGGAATGTTATTTCCAAATTCATCTGGATTATCTTCCAAAATTTCAAGGATTAACGGTTCTATTGCGTTTTGCAACAGCTCCAGATAAACCTCACCAGTTGAATAAGTATTCGAAAAAAGAAGCCCAACGATGTGGTTTCCTAGGATACCTGCCCAAACATTCACCTTCTGGGGAAATTGGGTATGTGTTTCACGAAACAGGTGAGGATTTGCGTCACTCCAATACCTCACATTCTGTGTATTTACATTTCCATTTAGATAGAAAGTAATTTCTTCACTGAAACAAATTGTTTTGACATAGTCTGGTTGTTGGTTAATTTTAGTTTCCATATTTTCACAAAATTCTAGTCTTCGGTCTGGGTCGTCGTCTGAGAGTTGATGAACCATTTTCAATTTGTATGGATGAAATTTGTTTTTTTTTTCAACACCCTGTGTACTGTACTGCGACTCACTTCCCAGGTAGATGCAACGTGAGTTGTTGAAGAAGTAGGATTAACTATTACTTCTGCCAGTATATCAATTTTTTTCTCATCAGAAATTTGTGGTCTGCCAGATCGTTCCGCATCATTAATACTACCCGTTGTTCCAAACTTACGAAGAAGCTCCCTTAAATTAGTCCTCGAAACGGGGCGATCGGGAAACCTCTCATTAAAAATGCGTTCTGCTGCATGAATATTTTGTCCAGTTTCACCAAGAATTAGGATCGCTGCTACTTTATCACCTAAAGCACGTACCATTTCGCTTCTTGAAGCACTCAAACGTTCGGCTCACAACACTTTAACAAATCATCAAAATGTACAAAAATATTAAAAGTACCAAAAGCTGCTAAGACAGTTAAATGTTCGATCAACAATACACAAATTATTAAATATACAAAAACTTGGACAATTACAAAAACGTCGAATTAGGGAGACTAACAAAAACGTCAGCTTATTTGACAACTATCCAGAGGCGGAGCTTGAATTTGGAATTTTAGTATTAACTGATCTAATTCATCACAGTTTTGCGTTTTTCAGAATCGAGTTGCCAAAACTGCCATAAACACAAACAAAATTAGTATCATTGAATAGGTTTATTCGATACCTTTTAAAAGAGGTAGGCTGTGGGGTTTATTGGTCACAATGGCCTTGTGACGTCATCTTTGACGATTTCGTCATCTATCATCACTAGTAGGGAAGTTTACAACCTTTTATATTCAGTTTCCAAATTTCACTTGTTTATATATAATCGTGTTAAAAATAAGAGGGGGAGAGGGGACTTTTGAGAGGCACTGTACATATAGGGCGTATCACTGATCATAAATTTGGAATGAGAATATTTCTCCACCAAATATTTTTGAGAATGGTGTATATTCATTTCCTATTCATAATTCCACCGAATTTCGCTTCTCATATACAGGGGCAACCAAACTGAATTTCAAGTGGCATTCAGTATATTTTTTTCATTCTCAATGGTATTCGGTACTGAAATTTTCTGTTGCTTTTCAATTCACAAAAAGCATAATTCTTATTTCGAATGGAATCGGCCCATAAGATCCGGAGATCCGGTTAGATGACCAAAACGGCACACTTCTCATAATTTTTCATGGGGAGTAGCTATGCAGTTATTATCAATGTAGCAGATAGCTGTAGAAAGGCAATAACAACACTTGACAAAAGTAAATAAATTATGATCCAGTATTTCCCTTAGTAATATTCAATCTATGTTCTTATTTTCAATCCAATCGCGAATAAATTAGTATCGTTAGATTCGTCAAAAAATCCTCCTTTCGGAAAGTGCTTGTCAAAAAATTGTCGCCATTAGAAAAATAATAGTTAGATACGAAAATGTAATTCTGTTATTCTGTATTATTTCCATCTATCATAATATTCACTAAAACTTTGCGATTGTAATTTTCTGACATCACCTGAGGTCCTCAGATTAGTTTACGTCCGATCAGGGCCACCTAGATCCATTATTAAAAGTGACTCTAAAAAAATTAAGTAGGCGTGAAAACTTTTCAAAATGTCACATTTTGATCCAGAATTGTCTCAAAAATCCAAAAATGTTACATTATACAGGGTGTTCTTTTAAAAAATTCAATCCGGAGCCATTTCCGGTAAAATCGAAGTGACCGGAAAGTGAAAAATATGCGAAAACTCTCCTCTTCATATACCATTCACCTATTCCAAATCTCTCCTCTTCATATACCATTTACCTATACCAAATGATACACCCAATATTCTCGAAGTTATGACTTGCCTAATAGATTCGTTGACACCCGGTATAGTAATGGGAATGAAGTGATTAGTGAACCTGGACAACTCTCAGGATGGAAAATGACGGCAAGAGAAGTGGGAAAGTGTTTGCGGATTTCCATTCTCATAGTTATTCAACTGTCGAAGAGCATTTGAAATATGGTGGGTATTTAATTATATTTTTTTTCAATAATTAATAATTCTCCATCGAACTATTAATAAAAAAATTTCCTAGAATAATATCATTTATCAACTATTTGATGATGTGATGAAAGAATATGTAATTTGATCTTTGTTTCATCCAATGTAGCGTACCTGAGAGAAGACTGAAGTTTTCCCATCATAAAATATTTGAGATATATCATAATTTGAAGGCTGCTTTCGGATCATCTATTCAAAGTTCATGCAATATATATCATTATATTACTCACGAGAGAGCTGGTTTCATAGCCATCGACAAAAAAACTAGCTGCATGAGCAGTCACATCTACCTCTGTGAACGATTCTGATGAAGTTACTAAGCTACTGACAGCGTCGAGAAAATCATTTCTCACTATGTTGTTTTCCTCACGATACTTCAGAGTAGATCTCACTATTCCAACTAATTCATCCTCTACTTCTTTCCTAACCAATCTGTAATAGAATTCACATATTGTCAACGTTATTTACATTTACCCGAAAAAATATATTAATATCTTCATCTGAAATGTTTTATTGGTCATGTTATCGGAAATGTGTGACGAAGAAACAATTTAAAACTCACTACGGCTCGTAGCGACATCTACCACAATAATGTAAATTTATTATAAATCTTGAACTCATGTCGCGATTGTGGAATTATTCGCTCCTCGGTCAACATGTAGCATAGACAATCAATGTTTGTGCCTATGACGTGCGAAAGTACGTATTTGGAACCGCCATAAGTCAGGTACCTACTAGTCAGCTATAAGTCAGGTACTAGTCAGCTATGAGTCAGGTACTAGTCTATCATGAGTCAGGTACTAGTCTATCATGAGTCAGGTAAGTATAAGCTATGAGTAAGTAATGAAATAGTTATATGAGTCAGGTAGAAGTGGAAGTTCTTTGGAGATCTAAACCGCGATTTGTGAGTGAATATAAATATATAATCTGTTACGAATCCAAAAGAGCCCGCCATCCGTCTACAGCCTGTTTCATGGTTTCCCAATCATCAGGACGGCCTGTGGTCTCTTTCAAATTCGTATCAGATATCTCGTAGAGTTAATACCTATCGTCAAGTACAAAAATGTGAAAAGTATCAAATTATAGATAGTGACACCCATAATCTGTGCGGTGAAGCTGAGACCTGTTATCGTGGAATTTTAAAGACACGAAATTTCGTGCACTTTAATAGGTCACCAACAGATGTCAGCATAGGCCAATCCACGACACCAATAGTCGTACTCCTAGTGCGTTCTGAGTAACGCAAAACGAATAACGAGAATAAGAGAAAGGGATTCCTCTTACATGTTTCATGTGTAATGCCAGACTCACGGAAGAAATCGACATTCAAAGTCTTGAGATAATTTTTGCCCATGACACCATCTCACGCACTATGAATCCTCAAGATCGAGTATCTGACATATGATGTTGTAGACTTGCAAGAACAAAATATCACGAAAAGATCTTTCAATGAAGGGTATGAGTTCTTAGTTGGTAGAAATCGAGAAATATCAGGAGATGTAGCCAGCTCAACAAATGATATTAGTTATTGGTTAGACAATTAAGAGAAGGAAAATACTATGAAAGTAAATGATCAAGTTGAGCAGGACGAAATTAAATAATCAGATCCTTTGGGAATAATTTCACAAGAATATCAAGGCGAATAAGATAATTCAGTGAAATCCAGTTTTTATTATCATCATACTCGTATGATGATAATAAAGGGTGAAAAATAAAGTGAAAAATAACCATTGTTCCAACGAGCACTCACTGGAAAACCATTCAAATGAATAAATTGGAAGCCAATAAAAAGGAACAAGAAGAAAAGGGAAATAGAAAGAATGAAGAAGTTTGAAGACATCTGAGAATGAGAAAAAAAAATTGGAGAAGATGAGCGTAACTGAGAGAAAAAAATCAGTTGAGCCAAATGCAGAAGATGGTAAACATGATAATGAGGTGAAAAAAATTAAGAGTGATTTGCAACTGGAAGAAATCCAAACTAAAAGTTCTCCAGATATTTTATTGGACCAGGAAGATACTTCTTCCCAGCATTCATCAAGTAACCGTGAAGTGATTATTTCATCATATGTTACAATTGCATGGGTAAAACACGTGTTGCTGGCAGAATCTGCTTTATTTGCACCAGAAACATAACCATGTTATTGAAAGGAATCGAGTGCCGTAGCTGCGAGAGAACTAACCATGATAGGTGCATTACCAAACTGACACCATCCACTGATACATCTTGTCCAGAATTGTAAAACCTGCTCTGTCAAACGAAATAATACATGAAATTATTATCAACAAAAAATAAATGAATTCAAGACATGAAATTTCGTTCAATATGGGCATGTTAATCACTGATATTCTAATGGCCAATAGCTCCAATAAAACGGCCAATGACTACGAATTTCCCATTGACATGAATTTATACAAGTTTCTTTTTTTAAATGTTAGATGTGCACTGTTCGACATACTTGTTTTCAGCAATATCAATTGGCATAGTTCTTCAAGAATAGTGTTATTTATAAAGTATATACTTATCTGATTAGAATAGATAAACTATGAGCTTGCTCTTGAGTGGCCATTGACTGTATACTTTACCCCAATTCACTTTGCTTTTATTGCACAGTTCCTAAATTTCTTCTTCAGGAATTATGAGCTTGTTATCAGGGTGTTCCATAATTGAATGCTGATCCTGAAGGGCGCTAGTCTTCGGATGATTTTAAGGAACATTCTTCATATGAACATAGGTCCGCAACTGCTTTATTTCTGAGATACAGGATGTTGAAATTTAACAAAAAAATCAGTTCTTCCCCAATATAGTCGAAACCGCTTTGGCTTTTCTTCAATTTTGGTACATGCAAAGAACGCATAAAAATAATTTTTTTCCATGATAAAGAATTTCGTAATTTTCATCAGTGGCGTCCGTGTTAACATGCCCTGTCATATTTTTGATCAAAATAATGATACGCCACTGTCTTTTTTCCAAATGAATATTATTTTTGTGATTGTACTCTATCTTCTCATGAAAAATGGTCTCCTGCCTTTTTTTAGTCCGACAGAAGGTTTTCGATATAGAAAATAAAATACATGAATTTGCTTGCCTCTATTAGATTTTTTGTCTCAATCTTAATTCCACAATTGTGGTTACCTAAAGATCAAGGCAAGATTTTTATAATTTTATGGTAACTCACAACTCTGCCTCGATAAGACGTGAAATATCGCAAGCTAACCCTCCTGCATCCAGTTTGGGCTTCGCTCTTCCTCCCCCCATCAGCAGCACAGGACCTACCTTCCGGTTTTAACTGTACCGCTAAATTAACAGGGGGAATCCGAAATTGGGATACGCCCAATCAGCGCGCTAGGTCATCCCAGCTACCGTTATAGCTCAGCCACGGTGAGGCCGCTTGATACAACAAGCTACTGGCTATGGGATGTCAGTACCCGAGCGGGTTAATGCGCCGCTCCCCGCCGAGTCAGCAGGGAATACAGTCACCTCAACCCATAGGTGAAAGACTCCCCCGTCTCTACCGAATTACGGTATTGTTTTCCATTGGTCCACTATCTAGACCACACCCCCCAGAGTTCAACACCATGTGGAGAGGCACCGGCGGTGAAACCGGTGGGGCTATCCTCCTCCCCCTGGATACCCATGTTAACAAGACTCCTTCTCTCAGTGTTTGATGGGTCACCGCCATATCAGACTTTTGACCTGATATTACTCGTGTAGAGGTTTGATGAGTTACCGTTCGAGTGAGAGTTCGCCAAAGCTACTAATCACGCTACCATGATGATTGAGAGTGGGACCTATGACGTTGCCCAGAGGTGTCTGGGATTGTCTGAGGTTCTCCCGTCCCGACGGCCTAGTCACACGGTAGGGCTAGGCCCAATATTTTTCTTTTTTTTCATTTTCTTTTTTTTTCATTTAGTTTTTGTATAAGTATTTTTTAAAACAACTATTATGAAAAAAAAATACCGAAATCAAATCAACTGTTCAAAATGTCCGCCTCCTGCAAGTATGCACGCTTCAGCCCTCCTTGTCATTGACTCACGTACTCTTTGACAAATTTCTGGAGTATTCCTTATTGCTTCACAGGAAACTATCACGCGGTTTCGCAATTCTTCCTCAGTTAGCATTGGTTGACTGTACACCAAAGTCCTAAGATGTCCCGGAAGAAAATAATCAAGACTGGTTGAGTCTGGGGATCTAGCTGGCCATGACTCTGTTCCCCCACGACCTATCCAGCGATTATGAAAGTTTTCGTTTGAATATTGCATAAACCACATGCGATTTCGCATTGAAATAGGAACATCTTCCAACATAATTGGCAAATTATCTCCAAGAAATCTGCGATAATTATGTCCATTCAATCTGCGTGGTGAAAAAAAAGATCCGATTAGGCAATCTCCAATAATTCCAGCCCAGACATTTGATGAGAACTGCTCCTGGTGATGAGATTCCACGATTGCATGCGGATTTTCCTCGGCCCAAAAATGATTATCATGAAAATTTCTGATCCTGTTTCTAGTAAAACTAGCATCGTCCGTGAATAAAATTTCCCTGTCAAATAGAGGATTTTCGGTAATTTTTGGAGAAACCATTGGCAGAAATTCACTCGTAATGGAAAATCTCGAGGAACTAGAGCCTGAACCCGTTGAATGTGATAGGGATATAATAAATAATCATGAAGAGTCCTCCATACTAGAATATGGGCGGTATTCAAATTATTGGCAACTTGCCTCGTACTCATTTCAGGATTTTCGGCAAGTGAATTTAAAACAGCTACCCCAATTGCTGGAGTTCTTGCAGTCCGATGTGCTCCATTCAAGTGATGATTTGGCTCAAAACTTCCTGTTTCACATAACCTTCTGTGGGTGCTTGGAATCATTCTATTTGGGAAGCGCTCTTGATACAGTCGCCTGGCTTCATATGCGTTCCCGTCAGCAAGCCTATACAAGTAATGCATGTCTGCTTATTCGATATTTGTAAAATTTACCATTTTTTTTTAATAAACAAGTTTTCATAACGTGAATAATATCACGTATCTAGCTGGAGAAGTGTGAACATTGTTCATGTTGAAAACAAAAATTGTTCTTAGATCTAGATGTTTCTGCCCCAATTAACCCACTGCTCTTCTACAAGCAAATGAATGCATTTTATTTTCTAACTCTAAAACCGTTTGCTGGACGAAAAAAAGGCAGAGCACCATTTTCATGGGAAGATAGAGGACAATTACAAAAATAATATTCATTTGGAAGAAAGGCAGTGGCGTATTATTATTTTGATCAAAAGTATGGCAGTGCATGTTGACAGGGACGCCACTTATGAAAATTAAGGAATCCTTTATCATGGAAAAAATTTATTTTTATGCGTACTCTGCATGTACCAAAATTGAAGAAAAAGTCAAAGTGGTTGCAGAGATATTGGGGAAGAACTGATTTTCTTGTTAAATTTCAACATATTGTATCTCAGAAATGAAGCGGTTGCGGACCTATGTTCGTATAAAGAATTTTTCTCAAAATCTTCCAAGGATTATCGCCCTCTGAGATCAGCATTCAATTATGAAACACCCTGTATATTGGTACGAACTGTATCTAGCCTGCTGCTTGAATGAATTATTATATTTTGTTATCATTCTAACATATATCACATGTGTAAGAAAAAAAATCACACAGGAAAAAACATGTTTGATGTTCAACTCACTTGTTTCTGAGAAGTCGTGATAACCATGGAACCAGTATGGCAAGAAGAAATTTTATTTTGAGCCATAAATCATTCGGATGGAGGAAACTGTCTGCTAGTTGTCTGAAAGCGGAGTTAGAGTCATCGAAGCACTTTCCTTCTAAACCAAACGCACAATATGCAACATTGTCCAATGTAAATCTTATGCACAATTCTCTGAGTTCCATAACTGTTGACGTCTTGATTTCGTTTTCTACGTATTTCAGCATCCTCTGGCTGGATTGATCCATTAGAGGGTACATGCCTTTCATCTGTAAAATTAGGTAGCATTCAAAACAACAGATTATCTACATCCATTTATGAATCAAAATATACATTCCGATTGATTCTTTGGGCACTTTTGATGGAATGAATGTCGTTATTCTCATCCCAATACAAAAGCAGATGTTTTTTTTTTGAAAACTCATACCTCAATAGCATTGTTTACCCTTTGTGTAATACTTAGTTTAGACAATTTAGTGGAAAGTGAGAGTCAATATTTTTTTGGCGAGAGCATTGTTCGAGGAAGCCTTTTCGAAACTTAAACAACTCCCAAGAAGCATTTTCAGTGGACATAACGTAGCGGCCACGAACCGGGAAAACTTGGAAGTGTTTGACCAAAACCACTGCCACGTAATATACAGGGTTTTATCACGTGGCGGTGTAATTGATATGTACCTCGATATCTGCCCTTCAACATTTTTTTATAATAAATCTTCCATATTTTTCTTATTTCAATGTTGCTAATGGGGATCAATATTTTCGTATTCTTGCAGTAATTATTGACACTGATGTCAATAACAGTGGTCCGTCTTTGAAGAACATTTAGAACTACCAGGCGAGTCGGATGACATATACCAGGAGGTTGAAAATCTCACAGCTTGTATCAAACTAGCAGCGGAAAAAGCCATTCCAATGAGAACACAACTCCCCACTAGGCGCGTAGTTCCCTGGTGGAATCCTCAAGTGAGAGATGCTATACAGAAAAAGAAAAGAGCCTTCAACAGATTCAGAAGATATAACTCCCTCGAAAATCTAATTCTCTTCAAAAAATCTAGAGCGGAAGCTCGACGAATTATTGTGCAGAGTAAACGAACATCCTGCAATATATAGGTATCATCAATATCATCACACACGTCCATTTCGGAAGTCTGGCGCAAAGTCAAAGCTATAGCCGGAAACGGCTTTTCTCAACCACTTAAATACTTACGCACGGAAACGGGGGATATTTCGGACTCTCCATCAATAATCGCTGAATGTCTGGCAAGACAATTTTGTACTACAAGCAGTAATCATAATTATGAACAGGAGTTTTTACGATTGAAAGCCCAACACAAGCTTCCTCTAGACTTCGATACACCTGAAGATCTTCATTATAATTCACCATTTACACTAGCTGAATTTGATTATGCCCTCTCATGTAATAAGCCGTCAGCTCCAGGCCCGGACTCCTTGAACTACGAAATATTAAAACACCTCTCCTATGAATTCAAAATATCGCTTCTCACTTTATTTAATAAAATTTTGAATTCAAACACTTACCCACCTCAGTGGAAAGAAGCCATCACAGTTGCCATACTGAAAGAAGAAAGAGATCCCCAGCTTCCTTCTAGCTACAGACCCATCAGTCTTACTTGTTGCATGGGTAAGATCCTGGAAAAAATGATCAACAACAGACTAGTATGGCTGCTCGAATCACGAGGACTCATAGTTGACCACCAAGCAGGTTTTAGGAAACATCGATCAACAATAGACCAACTTGTTCACCTCGAACACATGATACAGGAGTCGTTCAGAAAGCGGGAACATACGGTAGCTGTTTTCTTCGATCTTGAGAAAGCCTACGACATGACCTGGCGTTATGGTATCCTGAAGAAACTCCATGACTGGGGTTTCCGGGGTAACTTGCCTTCACTTATATCTCCTTTTCTGTCCGAGAGAATCTTCAGAGTGAGAGTGGGAAACACATTCTCCTCGCTCAAGTATTTGGAAAATGGAGTCCCGCAAGGTTCCACTTTGAGCGTAACACTTTTTGCTATCGCTGTGAATGATAGAGCTTCAGCAGTTGACCCAACAGTGGGAATATGCTTGTATGTTGATGATCTGGCAATAATTGCCTCTGCACCTACCGTGGGAACTGCAATACGTAAATTACAACAATCCATAAATCAGATCGTTCAGAATACCCAAAGTGTAGGTTACAAATTTTCCAGGGAGAAAACAAGTTGTGTTCATTTCTGTGGGCTACGCAGGCCTCATTACGATCCTAGATTGACTCTAGGCAATACTATCATTGAATGCAAAGAATCTATGAAATCCCTGGGGCTGATATTTGACTCAAAACTAACATGGCGCAAACATATAGATAGCCTGGTCGTACGATGTAAAACGACTCTCAATGTGATAAAATGCCTTTCCAACACAAACTGGGGAGCCGATGCAGACACTTTACTGAATGTTTACCGATCTTTAATACTGTCGAAAATAGACTACGGCTCTATAATCTACTCCTCAGCCCGAAAATCTACACTGAAACTAATTGATCCCATACACCATGCGGGACTCAGATACTCAAATTATTAGCAAATTATATCGTCAATATACGAGCACAACCCAATCATCGGAATTTCCAAATATTGCTAAAAGACCACTGTGGATACACTAATAGACCTACTATCACAAGGCCAGTAGGAGTGAGAGCACGTGAATCTCTAACACCACTAGAATGTCATAATTTAGATATACTTCCTCTAAATAATTATGAAATCCCCCCTTGGGTACTTTCGAAAGTGTCCATGCGTCAAGACTTAACCGCCGTTGAAAAGGGAAACATTCTCAATTGAATATTGATAGAAAGATTTTTCTGTGAATTGAAAAATCCACGATTAAAATGAAGTTATTTTTTGTGAATGTCTAACAGAAAACAACTACTTCCCCGGCAAAAGCCACGCTGGACATTGAACTACATCTGATAGATATTCTAAAAAGGCCCTAACTCAAAAAAAAAAAATAATTCTATCAATATTCAATTGAGAATGTTTCCCTTTTCAACATGAATACCCCACAAGAGGTTATCTTGACGATGGAAGATAGTGACTAAGGTTTATTTTTCAGTCGTAGATGATTCCACATCTGATTATATGAACATCCTGTTTATATTTTCAACAAATCAATCTATCATACCCCATGACAGGTTTTAATGTCAGAAAACACTAATTTCAAAGTGTCTCTCCAAAAGAAATGATTCTAACTTTTTCCATCTTTAAATTAAAATTTTTTTCTGTTTTATTTCTTCCGGTCTTCCTGATGATCGTGGAAGCGTGAAATAGATTTTCGTCGACAAAAATGTATTGAAGACCTAGTGAATGCGATGTCTCTCCTGCGTCAATGTTACGAATGATTTCTGGTGAGTACTCTCTTTTGGAAAACATTCTTCTTTGCCTCATTCATCTTTATGAGTTCTTAATTAAGACTGGAATAAAAAATCAAATAACTATCTGAATGAAAATGCAAATTTTTTATTTCAGATTTTTTCTTTTGAGTTAGGGCCTTTTCAGAATATCTATCAGATGTAGTTCAATGTCCAGCGTGGCTTCAGCCGGGGAAGTAGTTGTTTTCTGTTAGACATTCACAAAAAATAACTTCATTTTAATCGTGGATTTTTCAATTCACAGAAAAATCTTTCTATCAATATTCAATTGAGAATGTTTCCCTTTTCAACATGAATACCTCACAAGAGGTTATCTTGACGATGGAAGATAGTGACTAAGGTTTATTTTTCAGTCGTAGATGATTCCACATCTGATTATATGAACATCCTGTTTATATTTTCAACAAATCAATCTATCATACCCCATGACAGGTTTTAATGTCAGAAAACACTAATTTCAAAGTGTCTCTCCAAAAGAAATGATTCTAACTTTTTCCATCTTTGCAAAGTGAGATTGCTTCTTGAAAATGTGTTTCCCATTTCTTCCGGTCTTCCTGATGATCGTGGAAGCGTGAAATAGATTTTCGTCGACAAAAATGTATTGAAGACCTAGTGAATGCGATGTCTCTCCTGCGTCAATGTTACGAATGATTTCTGGTGAGTACTCTCTTTTGGAAAACATTCTTCTTTGCCTCATTTATCTTTATGAGTTCTTAATTAAGACTGGAATGAAAAATCAAATAACTATCTGGATGAAAATGCAAATTTTTTATTTCAGATTTTTTCTTTTGAGTTAGGGCCTTTTCAGAATATCTATCAGATGTAGTTTAATGTCCAGCGTGGCTTTAGCCGTGGAGGTAGTTGTTTTCTGTTAGACATTCACAAAAAATAACTTCATTTTAATAGTGGATTTTTCAATTCACAGAAAAATCTTTCTATCAATATTCAATTGAGAATGTTTCCCTTTTCAACATGAATACCCCACAAGAGGTTATCTTGACGATGGAAGATAGTGACTAAGGTTTATTTTTCAGTCGTAGATGATTCCCCATCTGATTATATAAACATCCTGTTTATATTTTCAACCAATCAACTTAACCGCCCTTCCTAAAAATGAAACTGCTTCAGTAATCTATCGTCAGCTGTTCTTAGAGATTATAAGCGAATTTCCACAATCCACAATCCTGTATACGGATGGCTCTAAAACAGCAACTGGAGTTGGCTGCGCCTTGTCTGTGCCTCTATATATACAGCAGAGCTTCACGCCATCTGGCAAGCATCACTATTCTCCAGTATGACAAGAGACAAACAGAAAATTATCATTGTTTGCGATTCCCTTAGCGTCCTCCGGTCCATTTCAAATCCTTTCTCCGAAGACCCACTTGTGCGAATGATAAGACTTTCAATTCATGATCTGCATAACGATGGGAGAAATGTAACATTCATATGGGCGCCAAGCCATATCGGAAAAGTAGGCAATGAAATCGCAGATATAGCAGCGCGAAACGCTGCTGAAGCCGAGGAAGTAGAAGCTCGAATCTTGAGAGCAGATGATGTGAAAATTGAATACAATTTCCAAATAAAAGCAGACTGGCAAAGAGAATGGAGTCGAATAGACAACCACTTGAAAGCAATGAAACCTGAAATCCAACCGTGGCGTCCCTCCGGGAACCTGCCAAGAGCTGACAGGGTTAAAATACACAGACTGAGGTTTGGCCACACTTTATTAACCCACGCATTTCTCCTAGAAGGACAAGATCCTCCGATATGCAATCATTGCGGTGAAGTGATTACCGTTTCACACATTATATGTACATGCCCAGGATTTGGAAACATGAGACAACTCCTTGACATATCAGAGCAGCTATCTGAAAATTTTAGAGACGCTACCACGATCAAAAACTTGACGAATTTCTTAAGAGCAATCAACCTCTTCACAAAAATTTAAGTAATATAAAATATGTCCTGCCGAATTGATGGTGCCAATGATCTTATAATCGATGCACCTTAACCCGATGGAAAAAAAAAAAAAAAAACAGTGACTAGAATTTATTCTGTATTATTCATTGACACCTCATAATAGTGGATTATCTAGGTGAGTTGGTCATTTTCAGGATGTAATTGGTGAATATAGACTCATTGTACCATGAGAAATCCATGCAATAATTATCAGTTATTTACGTTCAAACACTTCCACAAAACCTCGATTCTCCTTAAACTTGCCGCTTAGGAAGTTGACTCACTGGCAACACACAACAAAGTGGCCATATTCAAACATATTTTGATCAAGAGGTCTCTATTTTATCAACATGGTTTTATCGTCTGTTTGTGGGAAATACATGTAGATGTCGCCCATAGTATTTGAAATTTGAATTCATGCCACAGATTCGTTTTTAGAAGCTTTGTGTCAAAAACTGGTAGGGTGTCAATAACTGAGGCAACCACCGTACGTGATTACAACCATGAAAATATAGAATTAAAGTTAGTCTTACTGTATAGTGGAAGATTTGGTGGTGATTACGTAATAATCACCAAGTCGAAGTTGTAGTATCAGTTTCCGTCACTATAATGCTGCTTGAGATATGAGTTCCCAATTGAGATTGGGATTAAAAATTCAATGACTATTGGAAAAAAACGCATATTTTATCCTTATTTTTATTTTTTCTTCAGAGTTAGTGTCCTTTCACGATATCAATCAGATGTAGTTTAATGTCCAGCGTGACTTTAGCCGGGAAAGAAGTTGTTCTTTGTTAGATATTAAAAACAATGCTTTATTTTTTCGTAAGTTTTTCAGCTTTCAGAAAAATATTTCTATTGGGAATGTTTCCCTTTTTAACATGAATACCATTCGAAAGGTTATGTTGAACTATGGAAGATAATGACTAAAGTTCATTTTTCAAAGGCAGATGATCAACTTCTGATTTTATGAACATTTCATTCATATTTCTAAACCAATCAATCAGTCATAGCCGATGATAGGTTTATGATTGCAAAAAACACGGATTTCAAAGTTTTGCTCCAAAAGAAACTTTCTAACATTCTTCCATCATTGCAAAATCAACTTGCTTCTAGAAAATGTGTTTCCGAATTGTTTCGATCTCCCAGATTTGTCTCATGGGCATGCCTCAAAGAACAACTTTACATACTGACCTTGAATACAAATGAAATTTTTTTTCGTGCGATTTCAACTTCCTAATTTTATTCAGGTAATTCTATTTTTATTCGTTGAGAGCTTTATTTATTTACGTAACTCTTTGCGTTAATTTATGCTATGGAATGTCTGCATGATGAGTAACGGCGGATCACATCTAATTCAATATCATTTTTCAGAGATATAATTTTTCAATGGGAACTCACCTTTCCTGAGGTAAAACACGTCGTCAGTTGTGCACGTGTGGATTTCCACACTGCTCCTTTGAGTGCAGCTGGGTTTCTTCCAAAAATGGGATCAATTTCCATATCAATTTCTACGTCATTGTCATGAAAGTTTTTGAAATCTCTAACAACTACATTCTTAAGGAAATCAGGATCCCGTATCAGGATGCAGGGGGTCGTGAATTTGTAGATTCCCACAAATGGATACCCTTCATACTTCCTGGAAGAGAAACCATAAATTTCATTAAAATTATAATAATAATAACTTTATTCATCCCGAAAAATTATACTAGTATATTATTCAACGAGCGGTAATGTAGGTCATAACTCACGCAGATGAAGTTTTGACCATTACCGCAAGTTGAATACTATACTTTATCTACGACTATAACAATAAATACTAAGATACAAGTACAGAGCAGGAACTTTATTCACAAATCTTAATCGTTACCTATAACAATGCTATACAAATTATAATTGTACTTACTCATTTTTTTTATCAATAAAATCAACTGTAAAGTTTGAACAACTAGTAAACGTAATATGTGGGACTGAATTATGCAAGTTTATTGTTTCATTTTGGGTTTGTTGCATATATGTTGTTGATGTACTGACTGGTTGAGGTGTTATAGAACTGTATATTTTATTTGCAGTATCTGTCTTATTCTTTTCGGAATCATCAACGTACCCCTCAGTCAGAGTAGTTGATCGCCAACCGCCATGGCGTTTCAGTGCCGATATATCCCCTCCAGAATCTACTTATAAAGTTGTCGACGAGCGGCGAAAACAATGCCCTATATATAAATTACAGTGTGGTAATTTTAAAAATATAGCAATGTCTTTCCCCATTGCTCCAAATTTATTAATGCCATTTCTTTGTGGGTGATATTTTCCATTTTGAAATTTAAAGAATAATATCGTTTGCGATATATCAGTAGGACGAAGATTTAAATATTTTTTAACTATGGTATGAAAATTTCCCGTAACAGTGAATTTTCTGGCAATTTTTGTTTTTGTATTTGGTACACTGACCATAAAAATAGATCCATGATCTTCTAAATCTGTAATTGGCATGGAGTGCAATTCTACTGCAGGACAAGCACCCAGAATGCCCATTATTAATGCAACCTGAAATAAATCATGTAATTGACTAGATGATAAAAACAATTGAATATTGTGATATCTACTACCTTTGTCGCCAGATATTTCTCATCAGGAGCTTCATTTATGAAATTATTAAGTTGTTCTGGCCTAAAAGTTTTTGCCTTTTGAGCTACATGTTTCTCTGATTGACGTTTAAGAAACGCGCGTAATTTCAAATAATTCTCTAAATTGATTCCATTATTTATGTAGAGTGTGCTTTTTAGCATGGACTAGAAAGTCCATATGGACGATGCTTCATATTTAGTGCTAAGTTCACTAAAATATGCCAAAAGTACATTTTCTGTGAACGATGACTCAATGTTCTTGCTGCTACACCAATCTTGAAAATTTTTGTATACACCTTCATATTTGTTTTGGGATTTTCCAGGCAATAAATTCTGTATGGTAACATCAGCTACTTGTCCTATTTCTGGAGGTGTACATAATAATTCATCTACACTATCTGACTTCATCTTTTTTAGCACAAAATTCAGACTAATTAGGTATTAACTCAATTTGGAAACGTCAAAATTATCCAAGTGACATTACTCCCCTCAATAACAATAATGGACTGTTTCCATTCGGCCAAATGGCTTGTACAGAAGAACAGAGCCACCTTGATATTCGGCGACAGATACTGCAAATAAAATATACAGTTCTATAACACCTCAACCAGTTAGTACATCAACAACATATATGCAACAAACCCAAAATGAAGCAATAAACTTGCATAATTCAGTCCCACATATTCAGTTCACTGGTTGTTCAAACTTTACAGTTAATTTTATTAATAAAATAAATGAGTAATTACAATTAAATTTTTTATAGCATTGTTATTGGTAACTATTGAGATTTGTGAATAAAGTTCTTTCTCTGTACTTGTATCTTAATATTTATTGTTATAGTCGTAGATAAAGTATAGTATTCAACTTGCGGTAATGGTCATAACTCACTTGATAAATTACAACACTTACCTGCGGCTCGTGCTGCAAACTTCATCTGCGTGAGTTATGGCCTACATTACCGCTCGTTAAATAATATACTATTATATTAGGAATACAATAATACAAAATAAATAACATATATTTTTAAACAGGTGTCTGAATAATTTCATCAATACAATTATGGGATAATCAATAAAAAATTATATTTCTCTTATTATAATATTTTATATTATGTTTTGCAAAAAAGAAATAATAAATTAACGAGAGAGCCAATATTTTTTCAAAGGAATCTTGAAAAGGATATTGAAACGCATATTTTTCAAGTATTCATGAAATCATTTGTATGTCATTATACCTTGATAGAATATTGACTTACGACCAAAGTTTGATTTTATCGGAATAGTACATACATTTCTACAGTGACGAGTACTATAGTCATGGATATAGTCAATTTGTGTGAATGTGAGGTTAGAATGTTTAGCAGCATTTTTTATAGAGTGGATTAAACAGTAGAATTTGAAATTATATAAATTTCCGATATTGAGTAATTCATTGGGCTTATACAAGTTTACTGATGGTTCGAGGTACTGATATCTGAATATACATTTTATTATTCTGTTTTGCAATGGTTTCATAATATTTTGATTTGCAGTTCCCCAGACTGATATAAGGTATTGTAATTTTGAATGAAAAAGACAAAAATAAATGGTTTTCAAATATTTTAAAGGAAGATAGTCTCGAATCCTGAATAGAATTCCAAACATATATAGGTGATAGGTGACGTATTGAATTTTCTATATGTTTACACTGAAAAAAAGAGCTTCATCTAAATATAATCCAAGGAATTCAATTGTAGTGGAATATTTGAGATTATTAGAGCCAAATTCAATTGTATATTTTGAACATTTGTCAGTTTGGTTTCAGTTTAAACATAAACGAAGTTTTTTCAATATTTAATGTGAGCTTATGCATATCTAGCCAATGTGAAATTATTTTCAAATCGTTTTCATATGAATTTTGATGGAATATAAGTCATAACTATTATTATTCTAGTAAAAAGTCCAATGTTTTTATTTTTATCTAATAGTAATTGGATATCTGCTGTGACATCTAATACTACAGACTCTGTATCACTGTGTTAACGAAAGCCATCCCTCATATAGAATTTTTTTGAAACATTATTCAATACTTCACGTCATGAATATTGACTAATATGTATGAACAAGATGAACTAGGGCATGTTAACAGTATTTGTTACAAGAACGGATTTTAATCAAATTCAACGTTGGAGTACAAGTTGGAATATTCGGTGAAGTGAAAGTCACCCTATTTCAGTCTCAACACTGCGAACTGCTCTTGAAAAATATTCCTCAAATTTGACAAAAACCGATGTCGACGCCTACCCTGCTCACACCATAATGTATGTGGGTATTTTTTCTTTCCAGTTTGGAAAGAAGAAGTGATTAGATCTCTTCAAAACAAAAACTCTAGAGAAACAGTATGTCTCCTCTAGCATGACAAAAACAATTGAAATCTACCTAGCTCAACAATTAAGTTGGAAGTCGCAATGATCAATTTTCAACCGTAATCAGCGACTCGCCTTTCTGAAGACAGTGAACGAATTGTTGCAGTGAAATCGCCCGGATGATCAAATTAAAAGATAATTTTTTTACAAAAAAAATGGAACCCAGACTACTCTGATTTGTATGACTATTATAATAAATTAGTGAAGGAAACCACATATCTTGAAATATATGTGGTAGTCTTTCACTCAGTTGTAAATCTGTGTGTGCCCGTATGATAAATATTTTTATTAATTGTATTTTAACATGATGATTGTGCTGATGTCTGACCCATTGAGAAAGGCCAAAACCCTGGCTGAAACGTCTGGAATTAATCAATAAATAACATGAAATAACAACCTCTGCTTTTTAAATGAACCTTATGTCCAAGAAAGGAAAAACACTAATATATATATATATATATATAAAATGGAAGTAATTTAATGGACATAGCCTTCAGAGAAAAGTGTTGACCGTAGACACGTGCTTCGGGCTCTCGGCCCTCATCAGTACGGTGGAGAAGTGCAAAGATGAACAACACTGGGTAGAAACGACAAATCAACGGAGACAACAAACAGAAGCCAGCCGCTCATTTGTAGTTTCGGTGGTCAGCAGACCCTGCATTCCAGGGCAACAACCACTTCTCCACCGTACTGATGAGGGCCGAGAGCTCGAAACACGTGTCTACGGTTAATACTTTTCTCTGAGGGCTATGTCCATTAAATTCCTTCCATTTTGTTTTGAACAGTCCCCTCGATATTCCTCTGTTTCATATTTATATTCCTGGACTCGGATGTCAAGCAGGTAGCTATAGCTGCCTCCATGGTGACGTTGGTTGTTGCCCTGGAATGCAGGGTCTGCTGACCGAAACCACAAATGAGCGGCTGGCTTCTGTTTGTTGACTCCGTTGATTTGTCGTTTCAACGAACAGCGAGGCTTTGGAACTCATTGCCTAGGGAGGTGTTCCCCGAGGTATACAACCTCCAGAAATTTAAGAAGAACACCAACTCCTACCTTCTTTCCCTTGGTTCCCACGATGTTCTCTGAACATTACAGGATATCCCTTTTCGTGGGAACCAGAACATAAAAAAAAAAGTGTAGTTCATCCTTGCACTTCTCCACCGTACTGATGAGGGCCGAGAGCCCGAAACACGTGTCTACGGTTAACACTTTTTTCTGAGGGCTATGTCCATTAAATTCCTTCCATTTTGTTTTTAACAGTCCCCTCGATATTCCTCTCTTTCATATATATATATATATATATATATATATATATATATATATATATATATATATATATATATATATATATATATATATATATATATATATATATATATAAATTATATATATATATATATATATATATATCTATAAAAACAGTGGGGAATAACGGGGATCTTCAGTCAGCACAAGTGTTGAACTATGAAAAACTCTTTAATACGATGGACCGAGCTTTCGTTTCAATTTTGAAACTTATTCAGGGTCCTAAAATATGTAAATGACATTATTGTGAAAAAAATACTTAAAATGAAGGAAGTATTTACAGTAATCTGAGTGGATGATGAATGAACATTAACTTCAAAAAAAAAAAACTTAAAATATTTAAAAATTTGTCGGAATGGTGTTATATCTTTGACGCTTCGAGTGACATTGAAGGATTTGAAATGACAACCTATGATCAATCGTCAGAAAAATATAAAATATGTAGTGGGTGTGTTAATGTTTATATTATATTCTTTGAGAATCATCAGTTTTGATCCATTTGTAGAAGATAACTGTAGATTTTGCTAAGATTTTCGATATCTGTTTTTTTGTTCATATTTTGATTGGATTTATTAATTTCAATCATTTCAAGAAATAATCTTTTAGATAAATTTTTTTCTGAATGTAAAACTTGTGCTTCCTCGAATGATATTTTATGGCCTGTTTCAATAGCATGTTGAGCTAATGCACATGACTTCTTGTTGAGTCTTATATCACTTATGTGAGAGATAATACGATTATTTCAAGTTCTTGAACTTGTACCAATATAGTTCAAATCACAGTTGTTACATGGTATGCTGTAGACAACATTTGATTTGAAACGAAAGCTCGGTCCATCGTATTAAAGAGTTTTTCATAGTTCAACACTTGTGCTGACTGAAGATCCCCGTTATTCCCCACTGTTCATACCAATTTTCAGTCGTTATTTCTAAATTTATTTATATATCTATATATATATATATATATATATATATATATATATATTGTTCTTCTAGGAAATGTTATAAAAAAACTAAACTCATAATTATTATTATTATTAGGTAATTTAGTTATCGTGGTTAATGCTATGTTGTTTTGCAATTTTTCTTTCCTTTTTTACTATTCTGGAATCTTATACTATGCTCTAGTCGAAGCATATGTATCAAGAGGTCAGCCTTATAGTAGCTTTGTTGTCAAAAGTATGTGACCACCAATACATCTCATGAAAATTCCCAATTAAAGTATAAGAAAATTGAAATTTATAGAAAATATTGTATTTGAAGTAGATCAACTGATATATAAGTTTGGAACATCCTGTATGATAAATCTCATCAACAGAAAACCCATCAATGAGATATCGACAGAGTTGTGTGGGAAAAAAGTGATGAAATATAAAAGATATCAAAGAAGAAATTGTCAGAAATAAATTTTATACGAATTTGTAAATAGTATATGAAATTAAGGATTAGATTTCATTATTAAAATCATGAATAGTAATTAGAATGACATATAATTAGGTAGAAAGTGGCACTGAGCTCTAAACATCTGTGAAAAAGAGAAAAAGGTGTGTGTTGCCATGGAAGAAAATAAGCAGTTTTGAAGAAATCGAAAAATTTTAGAAAAGAAAGCCACGTACAAAATTTTAGAAGATAAAATAATAGTCTATTCAAGAAAAAACTAGCTAAACGATTTCCGAACGAGGCACAACTGGTAGCAATAATTTATCACGAAATTCCACCCACCTGGTGACAGAAATCCTGAAAAAGCCAATTACTGAAAAAAAAATTGTTTTGCACGCACGTAAGCTGTCATTCCTATTGCAAAAGTTCTCCCACGAGGCTGGGACACATCACAGGAAGAAGAATAACAGGTATTCTATTCACAAGAACTCACTAAAGTGCATCGTTTCAGTTTATCTCATAACATTGAGTATCTGATTCACTGTGTTCCTTTTTGATTGAACATTCCATAACAATTTGATGAAAAAGGATTGATATTAGCTTTCAACATTCTTTGAACTGGTATAAACACTCATACTAATTTGCACCATATCACATTATTGTTTTCATTTCAGTCCATAAGGTAGTTTTCGCAGAATAGGTCAGTTTTAAGGTTTTATCTGAATAGAAACATTAATTTGATTATTCTCTGCAATCTTTTTTACCTTGGAACATCTAATCACACTTTTCCCCACGAAACAGCATTTGATATCGAGCCTTCGACAAGATAGCACTGCCGAACCTGCTTATCTAGAGAGAGGAGACTCATTGTTCATAGGCGACTGAGCTGGGACAAGGTAAAAAGAGGTTTGAAAAAGGGTAATATAACCGGATATATATATATATATATATATATATATATATATATATATATATATATATATATATATATATATATATATAAAATTGTGGATAGTGCCATCCGCCTTAATTCAGGTGACCTACTTAGAGGAAAACTTCGGCAATTGCTGAATGCAATAAACATTCAACTCGACATTTGAATACTGTAGAATGTTGAACTTATTGGGTGGTAATAGTATTGATTCAGATTCATTATTGCAGGAGTATTCTTCATTCACCAAAACCCGAAAATATAATATATTTAGTATACCACGTTTTTAAGACGGAATAAAAAGTATAACATATCTACTAGCCCCATTCAGATTTATATCCCCATACACATTCCTTACCCCTTAGAGATTGCCCTGAAAATTTGTGAATGTGAATTTTCAATTGCTATGAAAATAGCTGTGAGATTCAAAACTAAAAACGTGGGGCGCATGCAATACATTATAGTGAAGAGCAATGCATAATTGAGAAGACTCACACAAAACTGCATATCATTCGCAGTGCAAAAAATTGTTAGTGACTAAGGTGAACTATCCTTACTTCAATTAGCAATTGCATGCGCCCCACGTTTTTCGTTTTGAATCTTACAACTATTTTTGTAGCTATTGAAAATTCACAATCACGAACTTTCAGGACAATCTCTATGGGGTGAGGAAGCTGTATGGGGATATAAATATGTATGGGGCTAGGAGAAATTATTTTAGACTTTCTAGTCCGTTTTATAAACGTGGTATATTGGAAAAATATCAACATATTCATTTTATACTTCTTAATCCGTTTCATAAACATGGTTCATTAAAAAAAATATCTAAATAATTAGTCATTTCATTCAATTGTATGTCACTCATTGTACCTATTGAATTTTTCCTTCTGGTTATCTGGATATTTTGGGAGTGTTCTTCCATTCTATGTTAGGGTTTTTTATATGCTCGTACCTCTTGCCTATTTTCTGGAGGTTTTACCTCACTTTCTCGCTTTTGCGATGCCTGTAAGTTCGAGAAACGCAATAGGGTTCACTATCGCGGAGCACACTCTAGACTGCGAAACGACGTCCACTCGTCACCGGTATGGAGAGATTGTGTGAACTTTACCACACTTTTTGTGGTCCGTGAAAAAAATTAACAGATAGACAAGGAAACGAGTTATCATTGTACTGTCATCCAGTTCTGAGACATTTCTGAAGTTTCAAGTCGTTAGCTCATCGGGAAGTTAGTTTAAAATCGATTGCAAGATTTGTACCAGACAGACACATAAGCTGGCTAATAAAAACGTGGTAAAAATGTATACCGTCTTTGTTTTCAATTTTTTGAATTCCATAGGGATATAGCTCAAGCTCTCACCTGTATATTTCTGTAAAAACTTCTCCCATACTGGCTTTTCCCGTGAGACTTTTTCCGAGATTCCCCACTATTGGTAGTGGAGTCGGCCCTGGAACATTTTTATTTTTCCAGTGGCTGTAATGCCTATGTACCACATAAAAAATCAACGTTATCGTTAAGACAAGAAGCAACAGCATGTTCACTCTTTAACCTCTACCACTTAAATACAATAAAAATTTGATTGTGAATTATTCAGTTTATCCGAATTAGATATTGAAATATTATCAACTGCTCTTATCGTACAAAATGGTACGTCGAAGTCAGACAACCCATAATACTACTTCATACAATGTTGAGTGTGCTGAATATGATTTATTCAAACAACCTAATTCTCCTCAGGAATTAATTTGTGAAAGGAAATATTTGCAATATATATGAACATTCCAAAATAATGCTTGTCTAACTAAGCCTCAATTCGAACTAAGCCTCAGAATTGAATCAACAAATATAAATTGGTGTTTTTGCTTCAGGGTCGATTGTGATTCAAGATTAATTTTGAACCATAAAATAATCTTCGATTCCAGAGTTATCTGGGGAAAAATAATAGTATTCTGATAAAAATGAGGAATTTAGTTTTCAGCAACTAACTCTAAAACTATTAACATTAACAAAAAATCAGGATTCATGGATAGGAAGAAATTTCCAATAAAAAAGTCACGACTCCCGGAACTCTATCTCTATAATTAACTTCGTCCGCGTAGAATTTGTGTTTTTCCTGTGTTTTCCTTTGTGTGGTTCGATCTAGCTTGTATCTGTAGCTCTTCTTGAATGCCGTTATCCTGTTTCCCGTTATTCCTGTATCCCGTTATATCGTTTCGGTGGCATAATTGATTTGACAGCGACAGCGAGAGTAATGTTTTTTTATGACTAGTACAAATTCACTAACCCCTTTTCACCCCTGTAGGGACGGAATTCTCAAATAGAGTTAAACACGATTTATTTATAGCTGAGAACCAAAACACCCATTTCCATGAGTCCAACTAACAGAACCCACATACAAATTTTTAAACCCCATATCACCCCTTTAGCGGTTGAATTTTAATGAACACTGGAACACATATTTCTATATTTGTTAGAAAGACCTAAAAAACTAACATTACCCCCTTAGGTGTTGAATTTCTATGAACATTTTTTTCCCAAAAAAAAGGAACCCTAAAAAATTTAATCCCAATTTCACCCCTTTAGGGGTTGAATTCCTAGAAACACCCACCCATAGTTCTTTACTTGTAATAGAGACCTCAAATACCAATTCTGATGAACCCAACTTGAAATAAAACTCAAATACAAAATTAAGCTGTAAAAAGGCTATTATGGCAATTATCAATAGAACACTCAGTTCCTCTTTCATCTTCACCACCCATAAATTGAAAAAAATACTTTTCTGCTTCACTTTTCGAAACTTTCAACTGAGCTACGGATTGAAACTGAAATATTCAATTTGAAAATGCTAAATAGCATGCAAAACAAAAAAATCTTCCAAAAAAGCTAAAATGAAAAAAGCACTTGAAACAAGAGGAAAATCGCCACGAGAAATATCAAACAGTCTTGTAATTGACATTTGAAAGATATTATAAACATTGTCTATTTTCGCGCCAGTTCTTATATCCAGCGTGTGCTTTAGTCAAGCAGACTTCAAAAGTTTATCTTTCTGTTGCAGATGAATCCAGATCTGGTGTGTTATGGACACCCTGTTCATATTCCAATAATCTCAATTTGTACACTATTTGTACCATATTTTCATTCAATTCAAACCGATTCAAATCATTCCACATATGTATTTAACAGTTCCTTGTATATTTTTGTTATGAGGAGGGATAGTGCTCATGAATCTCATTTGGTATTTTTGGCCAACATCAATAATCTGAAAAATATCAATATCTCCTTACGCGAGGTCCAATAGTTTTCTTATCTTTCAAAATAATTCGTTGGAGTAATAGGAAAAGATATCGATATGTGAGCTAACTTTGTTTATAAACGATGGATAATAGTAGTGATAAAAATTTGAAGATTATAAAATTCTGATAGGTGAATTCAATTGTCCTTGACCTATGAATGTACGAAATTTGTTATTACAAAATTCATCTTCAACATTGCATTCGTGATATAATTAGGAATCGAATATAGATTATATTCAAAATATAAATTTCAAAACAGTCAATAATGGGACTGATTTACAGACCCCGAATGACACCAAACGTGTTCAGGATCTTCTATCACTATTACTTAACACGAGTGTAACCCTAAGGCTCTTACTCGTTGAGCTTCTAACAAGTGGGCAACAGCCATTCACGGATTTGGAATTTTGACTGGATAAGGACTGGAGACCGGTTTCCAGCCATTCCCATGATGGCGGTTCTCAAAAATGGCCGAGAAAGAATTTTGAATCTAAATTTTGAAAAATTAAATTTCTATAGAGGATGCAGCTTTCACTACCCGGGATAGGTTGATAGATAGCCCATCACTCCGAGGAGTGCCTGGGACGTTTAAAGCGCGAGGGGTCGTCTATGTTGTAATCAGTAGCTTCCCTCACGAGGGGGTTCTCGTGGGTTATTGAGCAATCGAATACTTTTTGATTGCGGTCTCTGATTATACTGCTGATGGAAGGCAGGTTCAAGTCTTCAAGTATCCGATCGTTCCGCCCATACCACGGAGCATTCGTTATCATCCTCAGGACTTTCATTTGCGCCCGTTCCAGGACGCGAATGCTAGTCCTGCAGGTTTGGCCCCAGGCGGCTGAGGCATACAAAATGACAGGCCTGAACATCATTTTATAGATCTTGACTTTATTTTTTAAAGAGAGTTTACTTCTTCTATTAATCAGAGGGTAAAGTGCGCCGATTTTTTTGGCAATTTTGTTTTTTATTATATTCACATGCGGCTTCCAGGTGACAGTAACCCCTAAGTACTTGACTTGTTCCGACCATTCTATCTCCCTTCCAGAGATAGTCACTGCCCTCTCCGGGTTGTTTCTCTTGCGACCCATCGAGATCGCTTGTGTTTTATCGGGATTTAACTTCATTTTCCACTCCAGGTACCACTGCTGGAGGTCGTTTAATGCATTCTGCAAATAAACAACACCCATCAGGTGGTTGGCTGACGGGGAAAGTAAGGCCGTATCATCGGCGAACAGGGAGATTTTCACGTGTTCGGTTCGTGGTATATCGGAGGTGAAGAGTGCGTATAATACAGGAGACAGTACTGCCCCCTGAGGAACGCCGGCCTCAATTTCTCTCGGGTCCGAGAGAAAATTGTCAACCTTGGTCTGAAATGTCCTACCCATGAGCAACGACTTTATCCACTTCACCAGGCTCAAAGGCAAGTGGAAATCGATCAATTTGCAGAGCAGGCCTTCGTGCCATACTCTGTCAAATGCTTTACTTATGTCTAGAAGGACAATATGAGCACTATTGTTGGTCTTTAGCGAAGAGATTGTATTTTCCACCAGCCTCAAAACCTGTAGCTCGGTGGAGTGAGCGCGACGAAAGCCGAACTGCTCATTCGGTAGGACATTTCTGTTCTCCACTTCATCGTCAAGCCTTTCGAGAACGATTTTTTCAGCCAACTTAGCTGAACAGCATAACAAACTGATTGGTCGATAATTTTGCGGGAAGGTCGGGTTCTGACCTTCTTTCGAGATCATGACCACGATGGCATGCTTCCACCTTCGAGGAAATCTTTTGAGGCATAGTGAATTGTTGATGATATTCAATAATGACTGCACCTGGTTATCCGGAAAATCCCTAATCATACAATTAGAAATTCCGTCACAACCAGGCGCTTTTTCGGGATTTAATCCTTTGATATGCGCCTTAAGTTCATCCAACGAAGCTGGACGAATGACATCACGATCAGGTTCTCTTAGAGTGCGGTGAACCCGATTTTCTAGCAGAAGATCACGATCCAGATCATCGTCTGGATGCTCATTAAGTTTAAATTGTCTTTCCATCGAGTCAGCAAAAGCTTGAGCTTTGGACTTGGAAACGTAGCACATACCGAGCTCTCCATGAATAGGGGGGAAATCAGTCTTTTTTGACTTCAAATTTCGATTTAATTTCCAAAGTTGTCCGTCATTTTCTAAATTTTCTGATGTGTTGCCAAATCTTTAGTTTTTGAACTCGGTAACGTTATTTCTAACCTCCCTATTCAACTCATTCAGACGGATTCTGTCCCCAGGGAACAGACTCCTTTGATAGGTTCTTCTGACCCGATTTCGATCTCGAATAAGATTTTTAATTCTTCGAGGAAATTAATCCTGATATCTAGGAGCCGGTTCCCTTCGGAGGAATCCCTGAGAGCATTTTTGATGGTGAGCTCGTAACGCGCTACGGCCTCGTCCAACTCAAGTAGAGAATCTATTCTCTCAGGAGTACAGTAACCTGTCTCTAGAAGCGAACGGAACCTCTCCCAGTCCACCTTGGTGCACATACGATCTGTCTGGGGCGGTGGATCACCCCCTAGAGTTAAAATCACCGGGTTGTGATCAGAGTCCAACTCGGAGAGAGTACGAATGTCCCAATTCCAGGTGATGTTCCTGGCCAAAGCAATGTCAAGCACATCGGGCCTGAGATGACCGAAATGCGTTGGCTCATCCGGAGCCAACACCTGGTATTCATTCCTGTCAAAATGTTGCCACAGTCGCCTACCATTCTGATTGGTGACACGACTCCATTGTGTGTGCTTAGAGTTCAGATCGCCCATAACCAAAACAGGTTGATCTGTTTCCATCAAGAGTGTATCGAGCCCTTAAGGTAGTATTCGATTGTTCGGAGGGTTATAAGCACTGATCAAACGCATAGGACCACCCCTCGTGTTGAAAACAATACCTACAGTTTCTATACCATGGGTATCGTCATTGGAAATGCCAAGCTGAACATGCGCATGACAGCGTTCCACCAAAATGGCAACGCCGCCACCCGGACGTCCAAGTCGATCATTTCTGAGCATTTTGTAGTTAGGAAATCTAACAGTTTCTCCATTAAAAAGAAACTCCTGCAGAAAAGCAACATCAATGTTGTTTTCTACAAGAAACTCTTGAAACTCAAGTCTATTCTGGAGAAGGCCATTACAATTCCAACTCACAGCTGTGATGAAGTTTGGAAGCTGCCTTTCACCCATTAGTTAGGGTTGAAACCGGTCGAGAGTGTTGCAGCAGCCTCAGCAAACTTTGCAAGCAGTGTCCTCATTTGATCTGAAGTCGACAGAATATCTCTGGGACTATTAAGCTGAGATGTCTGTACAGGAGGGTTATCACGGGCCGCCGCTGCATACAACATCCCCGACTGCGTCCTGCCTGAATTTGCGGGGAAAAATCTAGGATTGTGGTGCCCCGTGTTCGGGGGGTTCACCCTACGCCTTAGTCGAGGACACTTGGGGCTTCCTCGATAATTCGCAGTGTGCTCCCCCTCACAATTTGCACACTTTGCTTTTTCGGATTTCGGCTTGACACAATCCTTAGATATATGATTTTCCCCGCATTTGACGCAAGCGGGGGTGGCACAGCAGTTCAGCTGACAGTGGCCAAAGTTTTGACAACGGTAACATTGTCCCACAGAAGCCAAGGGCTCTGACATTCAGGATATCTTTAACATTGAATATGTCACGCTATTCCTTGCTTATCAGAACTAGGACAAGAGGGGGAACTTTCTTCTCTCCGTTCAACTTATGTAGTCGTGCCACTGATTCCGGGGTAAAACCCCTGTCAACCAGCTCAGCTTCAATGTCGTCACAAGTAATAAACTCGGGGACGCCTCTGAAGATGACCCTGAGTTTTTCATCTTCAGGGAGAGTGTATGTATGGAAAGGGATCTTTTGATCCCTGAAGATGCTCGAGATCTTTCTATAATCATCGGGTGAAGTTGGAAAAAATTTTATTCCGTCGAATATATTTTTTGCAGGTTGGTCTAACTTGATGTTGTTTGATTTGAAAAGCGAGTTTACTGTTACCCACTTGCTCTTATCCCTAACAGTGATAGGAGGTACCTGCTGTTTTTTTATCGTTAGTGGTGTCTGTTCTGTTTGTGGTCGTACAGGTTCGTTGGTAATGTCCATATTTGTATCGTCTTCGGTCAAATTTTGAGAATTTTTGAAATTTTCAGTCGTTGCAAGGATGATAAACCCTCAGTAGAATTCAAAATTTGGTTTGGGGAATTTTCTAAGCCCTGGTCCAAAATGAGCGGACTGGCTGAATCCGCCCCTGGATTTCTGGGACAATCGACGTAGTATTCGTTCAATGTCACGTCTGACAGAACTTGAAATTCATTTGAGATTTTGACGTTTGTGGAATTTTGCAAATTTTGATCTAAATTAGTATCTACAACTATTCGAGAACTCCTACGAGTGCCAAGGAAGCTTGATGAAGGTTTGAACGTGCCTTTGGGTGATGGTAGAGCTGGGAAATCATTTCCCTTGTGCTTCTTTGGAGCTGGTGTGCTGCTATCAGTTCCAACTTCAGCCTTTTTGGTGGATATCAGGTTGCTAATCACAGGGATTTTCAACAGGTCATCTCCGAGGGAGTTCAGCAAAGTCCCTAGCACCTCCAGGAGATCGGCCTCCGAGAGAGAGAGCCGATCCCCAGGAGCACTAATTTCTTAGGATCCAGACTACCTTTACCAGGGGGCTTGTCGATTTCCACTGGGTAGGATTTTTGTCAGGACTTCAATGTAGAGGGTGGATGGGGGGTTCTTCTCCTGATCTTTGGCACAAGACCGTCAACCAATTGAAGAGAAAGCTTTATAACACTTAATATTCGCAGAGCGAAATTCGACAGTGTCGTCCGGAGCTATACAGGGCCGGACTTTCCACCAAACGTGTGATTAATGTGTTACAGGTATGTGTTTTGTTTGTTATCACAAACAGAATTAGGTGGCCTATAGATAGATTTCAACCATACAAATCTCCCGAAGAGGATGGAATATATCCTATCCTACTCCCCGAGTGGCGGGAATTATTAATCCCATTTCTATATAAAAAAGCCTGTATCGCCATGCGATACATACCTGCCAAGTGGCAAAAAGGGTTAGTCATTTACATACCCAAGGTGGCGAGACTAAATGAAATGACACCAAATTCATACTGCCCAATCAGTTTAGTGTCTTTCCTGCCGATAACTCTGGAGATAGCAATAGACAGATACATAAGAGACGAGGTATCATTAACCCTCTCAATGAACGCCTATACGCGTAACAACCAGGTAACTCAACAGACTGGATGACTGGATGACCTCAATAGGCTATCATCAGAGTCCCTCGAGGACAAAGAGATAGCCATCGCGACCTTCGTCAATATCGAAGGTGCTTTCAACATTGCATGTACGAAGCTCCAAAAAATAGGGGGGTCCCATCTCTACTTTGTCAATGGGTAAACAGCAGTTTGGTGAAAATAGCAATAGCACATATGCTTCAGACCCTTCAATGGCTTCCAGTGAAGAAACTCCTTGAGTATCAAACACTGATCATAATTTTTAGAGTCAAAATTGGCCATTCACCTGTATATCTCCAGAATAAAATAATACGAGAAAAAAAACAATATGGAAGTTGAAAGATATAAAAAAAATAGTACATATAGTTCTCTATTTTACAAAGGAATAGATAATTTTGATGAGCTTCCTCAAGAAATTAAAGATAGTGTTTCAATAAATCCATTTAAAAGAAGCTTGAAGGACTATCTATTGTAAACATAGTATATTAGTATTTCATTATTATGTATGAATTTCTATGCATGTATGTAAGTTAACTGATTTTATTTTTGTACAATGTTAATCTTATTTTATTTATAGTTGACCATGTTGTGTGTGTATTTTTTTAAACTGAACTGACCATGTATTCATTTCTGTAAATGAATTAGTTTCAACTAAATGGAGAGAAATATATATAATCATATCAACCATTGGTGAAACCACAGTCACAGCTAGAGCAGGTAGGAAATGCCCAAAAGATGGGGTATTATCATTTCTTCTGTGGGCTATCCTAGTAGACGAACTACTGGGAAGGCTAACATCCAAAGGCCTGTATTGCTGCAAGGCTAACATCCAAAGGCTTGGATATGCACATGATCTTGCAATTATTGCAAAAGGCAAATTTGCATAAACCCTTTCGGAGCTCACGCAGACTGCTCTGAACTTAATTAATGAGTGTCAGGAGGTGGAACCAACGGTAAACCCCTCAAAAAACCACAATAGTTTCTCTTACAAAAAAGAGAGTACTGAAAGGACTCAAGCCACCAATTCTGAACGTGGTAGAAATTCCAATTCCACAAGAGGCAAAATACTTGGGAGTCATCTTCGACCTCGAACTGACATGGAATCAACACATACAAAAAATAATTCAAAAAAGCAAGGTTGCCCTCAACCTATGCAGAAGAATGTGTGGAAAAAACTGGGAGCTACAACCAAAAATTATAATTTGGCTATATGGCAGGGTTATCAGACCCATGTTAGCATACGGTTCGGTGACATGGTGGCCACAGACTCAGCAGGCTGGAGCGATCCGGAGGCTGAGCGGCATCCAAAGGCAAGCCTGCCTGACTGCCACAGTAGCTATCAGGACTACCCCAACAGCCGCCTTAAAAGTCTTGTTGAACCTACCACCACATGTTTACATACAAGGTGGAGCTAGTAGACTTACCAGAGAGCAAGCGTCCATAAGTAGACTGTACGGCAAATTGTATGACGATCTATGCGAAGAGTTGGAAACCGACCCCATAATGGGAATAAAACTTTGAAACAGTCATAGCGGACAGAAAGGTATGAGGGGAAGGACCTTCAATTAATGCACAAATTGCCTGCTACACAGACGGCTCGAAAACCAAAGAAGGAATGCAGGGTCTGCTAACCGAAACCACAAATGTGCGACGGGCTCCTGTTTGTTGACTCCGTTGATTTGTCGTTTTCTACCAAGTGTTGTTCATCCTTGCACTTCTTCACCGTACTGATGAGGGCCGAGAGTCCGAAACACGTGTCTACGGTTAACACTTCTCTCTGAGGGGTATGTCCATTAAATTTCTTCCCCTCGATATTCTTGCCATTCATATATATAATCCTGGACTCAGATGTCACGCAGGTAGCTATAACTGCCTCCGTGGTGACGTTGGTTGTTGCCCTGGAAGGTCTGCTAACCAAAACCACAAATGTGCGGCTGGCTTCTGTTCGTTGACTCCGTTGGTTTGACGTTTTCTACCAAGTGTTGTTCATCCATGCACTTCTTCACCGTACTGATGAGCGCCGAGAGCCCGAAACACGTGTCTACGGTTAACACTTCTCTCTCAGGGCTATCTCCATTGAATTTCTTCCGTTTTGTTACCAGTCTCCTCAATATTCTTTCCATTCATATCTATAATCCTAGACATGGCTGCCTCGTTGATGACGTTGGTTGCTGCCCTGGAATGCAGGGTCTGCTAACCGAAACAAAAAAGTGCGTCTGGCTTCTGTGTCTTGACTCCGTTGATTCGTCGTTTTCCACCAAGTGTTGTTCATCCTTGCACTTCTTCACCGTACTGATGTGGGCCGAGAGCCCGAAACACGTGTCTACGGTTAACACTTCTCTCTGAGGGCTATCTCCATTGAATTTCTTCCGTTTTGTTACCAGTCTCCTCGATATTCTTCCCATTCATATCTACAATCCTGGACATGGCTGCCTCCGTGATGACGTTGGTTGTTGCCCTGGAATGCAGAGTCTGCTAACCGAAACCAAAAATGTGCGGCTGGCTTCTGTGTCTTGACTCCGTTGATTTGTCGTTTTCCACCAAGTGTTGTTCATCCTTGCACTTCTTCACCGTACTGATGAGGGCCGAGAGCCCGAAACACGTATCTACGGTTAACACTTCTCTCTGAGGGCTATGTCCATTGAATCTGTTCCGTTTTGTTTACTAGTCTCCTCGATATATTTCCAATTTATATCTACAGTGCGCGTCAAAATTATGGAACGAATTCGATATTACGCAAGCCATGTACTTTTGACAAAAATCCTAAAATAGGTTGATTTTTATTTGGAAATGCCGATTTTTTTATGTATATTCTAAAGAGGTTATGTCACTGGTTTTGACATGGTGACGTTATCGGTAATTTTTTTAAATTGGAATGAATGTCTTGTGATACCTCATCTGAAAGGCCTTTCAATACTGCATTCAATGATAATAATTAATTAGATATTTTTTTACAGGGTGAACAAAAATAAATATTTTATTTTAATAAGAGAATAACTTTATATCCAACAAAATAGAACAGTTAAATGAGATGTTCGAAATGCCATCCACCAGTCTCTTGACAATAAGCAAATCTACGGACACATTCCTCTTGCACATTGCGAATAACTTCCGGAGTAATTCTGTTAATTTAGATCCTAATTCGATTTTTCAACTCTTGAAAATTTTGCGGCCCACCTACATAGACCTTCGAATTCAAATAACTCCACAAGAAAAAATCCAGGAACGTAAGATCTGGAGATCTTGGGGGACACTCTATCGGTCCGCGTCTACCAATCCACCTCCTGGGAAAACAGTTATTCAAAAACTCGCCAACATCACGTGCATAGTGCGGGGGTGCACCATCTTGTTGCAACCAAATACTTTCATTTGGTGAGTTAGGATTGTTGGCGTATGGAAGACTATATTTTTGTTATAATTACATTATGATTATGAAATTCTTGTATTGTTATCGGTCCTTGATATGTGTGACAAATTTCAGATCATTCGGAAGATTCGAAGTGGGTGAATATTTACTTCCAAGATTTTATTACATTGTGAGTTATTTAGTTACAAGTGAAGATAATGAAGGCGTGTTAAAAAATGCAAAATTTTACTTTTTTGAGCCAAGGCTCTAATCCCTTAGACTGCCCTGGCAGACTAGTGAGTCAGTACTCTACTACACCAATGGATCCTTTCCAAATATTAATAGTTAGCTATTTCCTAGTCTAAAATGGAAACGGAAGACAATCACAAATTAATGCCATAATAGGCAAGTTAGTGTCAAATGAATGTCAGTTGAAATATCAGAAAATATTCAACACAAATTCTGAGTAAAAAGGTTCTGAAAGTGAACTATGGATTTTTATTGGATGCGGAGATAGAACCAGAACTTAGCAAGAGATATGCGACTTGTTCAATGCAAAGTATTCAAATAGGCGTAAGGTAAACGCACCAGTTATTGACAGTGCTCCAGTAATTGACATTTGTTGATATTTTTTTCAAAAATAAGGCCATTGAAGTGAAGTGAAGCAATTTCCATAGATAATCTGTAAGATTGGAACATCTGGCAACCTTGTAGCTATTGGGCGGGAAATTGGGTGCTTCCATAGTTTGTTTATACGTGATGAAAGTTCAACGTGTCTGATTTTCGAAATGATTTTAAGTACATTGTTAAGGTAGGTCCATTCAAATTTGGTTTTTTTCATTTTCGGTGTGCATGTTTATCGAATTTCAACTATTTGTTAGTATTCAGTAGACTGTAAAGTTGATTTTGTGTATAATATTCAATCACAATAAATCACCTGACCCCACTTTTTCTGGAATGTCAATGACTGGACCAAGGAATGCATATGTGTACCAGTCATTGACATTGGGTGTCAATGACTGGTACATTGGTAAATATTGAAAGGTGAATGCCAAAAAGCACAAGAAGACATACATAAGCTCTCCTAGAAATATGGGCTCGAACAAATTTCTGGTTCCAGTCTTTGACAGGGGGTGTCAATTATTGGAACATAGAGTGTCAATTACTGGAACATCAATTGTTACAGATTGGGCCAAGGAAGAAGTATAGTCAGGATCAGATGATTGCAGCTCTAGAAGCTCTGGCAAGAGGAATACCTGTAGCTAAAGCTGCAAAAATTCACTCTGTTCCTAGAGTAACACTGATGTATAAATCGTCAGGTAGGCTACCTACGGAGTGTAGAATGGGGCCGAGTACCGTTCTTACCACCAACGAAGAGGACCTTTTAGAGAAGTGGATCCTTTCACTGGCTAAGGTACACCACCCAGTCAATAAGGAGCAGCTACTGGACAGTGTGAGTCTGATAGTTCAGGAATCCAAAAGACCAAACCCATTTGCCAACTCTCGTCCTGATCGAAAATGGTACGATTCCTTCATGAAACGACATCGAAATCTGAGTGAGAGGTTCGCCCAAAATTTAACGCCCGCTTGCTAAAACGTTTCTGAACCGCAACTTCTACAATGGTTCCGAGAAATAAAGGAATATTAGATATCCAAAAACCTATTTGCGATAACAAACGATTCCACACGAGTTTTTAATTGTGATGAGATCGCTTTTTTTCTTCAGCCAAAGGGCGACAAAGTGCTGACAAAAAAAGGTAATGAAAGTGTGTACAATGCAGGAACAAATGACAAAAAAGAGAATCTTACCGTTTTGGTAACTGCTAATGCGGCTGGAGAATTAGGTCCTCCTATGATTATTTTCAAATATGAAAGGATTCCGGGTCATATAGCCCTTAGTGTTAATAAAAGTTGGGGCATAGGACGGTCCGAAAGTGGTTGGATGTGTGGCTCCACATTCTATGAATATATATTTGAAGCCTAGCTCTTTGAAAATGTGTTTCGATTTTATTGTAATTGTTTTTCTTTGTAAGAAGTTCATTTCCAATTACTGATTTGAATAAATGTTCTTTTTTTGCGTGTCAATCATTGGTGTGTCAATAACTGGTACATAGAAAAAATCTGGGTGTCAATAACTGGTGCATCAAACATATATTTTTGTTAAATTTTTACAAATAAAAAATATGTTTTATTCAATGAATCTATTTTGGTATAGTGACTGTCAAAGTACAAACTACAGGAAAAAAAATATAAACTAAATCTGAGGTCATGATTGTGACCCATGGAATTGTTTTAATGCAATTTATTTCCTAAAAGTGTCAATAACTGGTGCGTTTACCTTATCAGTCGTTCAACAGTCAGTAAGTTTGAGAAAAAATTTGGAGAAACTGGTCATGTCAAACATATATCGAATGCTGGACGTCCTAAAATAGAAGAATACGTGAAACTTGATGTTCTATTGGGTGAAGAGAATAATACTCACAATACTTCACGACAAATTGCAGCAGACCTTGACATATCCCAAAGTTCTGTATTACGTATTCTAAAAGCAGAAAAGTACCATCCATACAGAGTACAGATACATCAACAACTCAATGATGATGATCCCGATCGCCGTGTGGAGTTCTGTGAAATAACGCAGGATTTGTGTTACCGCAATCCACGTTTTATAAAACAAATTCTGTTTTCCGATGAGGCTACGTTTTGCCTAAATGATTCAGTAAATCGTCAGAATTGCAGAAATTGGAGTAGGGATAATCCTCAGTGGATGATGGACGGGCATACTCAATACCCTCAGAAAGTCAATGTTTGGGCAGGGATAATAAACGACAGGATTATTGGCCCGTATTTTTTCGAATAAAATCTCACAGGGGAGCGTTACTTGGAATTTTTAAGAAATGAACTCATACCTAGCCTTGCCGATATTTTTGCAAACGCCAACAATCCTAACTCACCAAATGAAAGTATTTGGTTGCAACAAGTTGGTGCACCCCCGCACTATGCACGTGATGTTCGCGAGTTTTTGAATAATTGTTTTCCTAGGAGGTGGATTGGTAGACGCGGACCGATAGAGTGGCCCCCAAGATCTCCAGATCTTACCCCCCTGGATTTTTTCTTGGGGTTATTTGAAATCGAAGGTCTTTGTAGATAGGCCGCAAATTCTACAAGAGTTGAAAAATCGAATTGGATCGAAATTAACAGAATTACTCCGGGAGTTATTCGCAATGTGCAAGAGGAATGTGTCCGTAGATTTGCTTATTGTCAAAAGACTGGTGGATGGCATTTCGAACATCTTATTTAACTATTCTATTTTGTTGGATATGAAGTTATTCTCTTTTTGAAATGAAATATTAATTTTTGTTCACCCTGTAAAAAAATGTCTGATTTATTATTATCATTGAATGCAGTATTGAAAGGCCTTTCAGATGAGATATCACAAGACATGTATTCCAATCTAAAAAAAATACCGATTACGTCACTATATCAAAACCAGTGACATAACCTCTTTAGAATATACATATAAAAATCGGCATTTCAAAATAAAAATCGACCTATTTCAGGATTTTTGTCGAAAGTACATGGCTTGCGAAATATCGAATTTGTTCCATAATTTTGACGCGCACTGTATAATCCTGGACTCGGTTGTCACGCAGGTAGCTATAGCTGCCTCCGTGGTGACGTTGGGTGTTGCCCTGGAATGCAGGGTCTGCTAACCGAAACCACAAATGTGCGGCCGGCTTCTGTTTGTTCACTCCGTTGATTTGTAAATTTCTACCAAGTGTTGTTCATCCGTACTGATGAGGACCGAGAGCCCGAAATACGTGTCTATGGTTAACACTTTTCTCTGAGGGCTATGTCCATTGAATTTCTTTCGTTTTGTTTACCTGTCCCCTCGATATTCTTCCCATTCATATATATATATATATATATATATATATATATATATATATATATATATATATATATATATATATATATATGTATATATATAAATATATTGGGGTATTTTTTACGTCAATTTTTTTTTGTTTTCTGCTTCCAACCGAAAATTTTGGTGGAAATGTCATAAATAAAAACCCTGAAAATTTTTGCTCTTAATATTAACATTAAGTACTTTCCCAGAGCGTGGAAAGATTTTTCAATCAAAATACACGTAATTTTTTTTTTATTTCAAATATCTATAACTCAACGGCATTTCATTCTATCATATCGTACCAAAGTGCGATTTACTCAAGACTACATGCTCTACAAAAGTGCCCATTGCGACATTCTCGCATTCACACAAATCGACTATATATCCATGACTATAATATTCGTCACTGTGAAAATGTATCTACTATTCCGATAAAATCAAACTTAGGTCGTAAGTCAATATTTTATCAAGGTATAATGACATACAATTTAATTCCTGGTTACTCGAAAAATATGCGTTTTAATAGCATTTTCACGATTCATTTGAAAAAATATTGGATGTCTCGATAATTCATTCATTTTATTTTGCAAAACATAATATAAAAAATTATAATGAGAGAAATGTAACCTATTTTATTGATAATCCCATAATTGTATTGATAAAATAATTCATACACTTGTTTAAAAATATATGTTATTTATTTTGTATTATTGTATCCCTAATATAAATAATTGTATTTTTTCTTGGGATAAATAATTTTGTTATTATTATTACGGGTCACTAAATCTGATTTTTGTAGAAAATTCTTATTTTTTTGACGTTACTTCATAAATGACCGGATTAATGGAAAAAATGTAGATGACAAACTTGTAGGAAATTTAATTTCCTACAAAAAAACCTTTGAATCGAATCACTAAGATTGATATTTCTCGAGAAATAAAGCGATAACTTTGTCGTACTATGGAAAGTTTGATTCGATATTTCTCAATAATGTCATATTACGACAAACTTAACGCTATATATTTCGAGAAATGTCAATCTTAGCGATTCGGTTTGTAGGACTTTGTAGGAAATTCCACGCTCTGGATTTTTTTTTGGACATATCTAAAAAGCATTTGCGGTTGTTAAAGAAAACAACCCAATATATATATATATATATATATATATAAATTGTAATATAATTTTGATATATCAAATATATTGTTGTTATTGATGATGATTGCTAATAATTTCTGTTCGTGGTTGGGAGCCAAATTGTTATGAAATGTGATTTGTAAAAATAATATGTTGTTGATTTTTGTCCCTCTTCAAATTGATATGATAGATAAATTATTTTCACCCTGTATAATATATTTCAATGTAATAATAATTACTAGCTAACGTCACTGTTTTCTCGTCACGTTGCTGCCAATTGTTATAACTTTTCTTACCACGACTAATTTCAGTTGGTACGCCTTTCGTCTCAGCCGGTTCAGGCAATAGAGCCACTGCTTGATGTCAAATTTCTATTCAATATTCACAAGTAAGATTGCAGATCATTGTGAAAAACAAACGAGAAAATGTCGAAAAACAATTATTTCCTTTTTTCAGGAAAACTTATATTAACCTGGTCTACGATAGATAACTTATACTATGGTCATTCTACAAATTTTCAAAGACAATCATGAGAAACGTTGACGAATAAAATATACACAACCTCACTTTTACTTTGAAGGTTGAAAATTCTTTAATAGTTCAATATCAAATGAAATAGAGTTCTTCTGATATGATACGAGTTATTTGTGAGGTTATTCAGATTGTGATGTGCACTAGAAAAGTTTATACCTGACGCTGGAACTGTCGCTGTTACAATATACACCAAGAAATTGAATCCTCCTCAACGTACTGCTCTCAGGCTCTCCAATACCAAAAAGGAACCATACAAATCCAGAAATCAGCTTTGAAATATTTTTATGTGGAGTACATAAAAGGTAATGTCGTTTGCTGCTATTTATTTTTATTGAAATTCTCCTGAAGTTGAGTTGATTGGGTTCTAATAGAGAATCTACCTTATATTGATGAAGTTTTTGAATTTTTCTTTTTCTAAAGTACGAACGTGGCGTTCTGTTCGAAAAATTTTTCAATCTCCTCGTGGCTTTGTTTTCTATCACCTGGATACCATCCCTCCTTTTTTCCATATCATTTGAATTTTCAAATTCGCGCACTTTCTTGTCACATTTTCACTCTTTGGGGTTATTTGTCAAAACTTATTAAATTAACTAAAATATTTTTATTTTCTTACAAACTATGTACAATATTTAATGATAATTGTCTCCGACACTTTTCCGTTCTTATTTTCTCACAATTTCCAATCTTACATCTGACCATACTGTTCCCTGATTGGCTATTGTCATCAAGAAGTTTGTTGTTCTCCCATTGGCTATTTTTAGTTAGATACAATTTCATATACTGTATGTTTCAAACTTATAATTTTGTTGATCATATTTTATTCAGGATGATTTTGTAAATCTAGACTTTTTTGTTATCTTTTGAACAATTATAGGTTGTAATGATCTTGACAATGTATGAAAATGATTGCATTATAGTATTTGTATATTTTCATCTATCAATATCATACAGAGGCTTCATAAAAAAAATAGAATCTTGAAAGTATGTAAAAACAATATCTCTTGAACTACTAACTAGTAAGTAATTATTATTTTTGTGGGTTTTTTATTGAAATTATTTCGTTTTTCCTTTTCAAATAAATTTCTGGTCTTTCATAACATAACAATATATATATATATATATATATATATATATATATATATATATATATATATATATATATATTGGGGGATTCTTGTGTTAAAAATAAAAATATCCTATATCATTCTAGACGTTTCGCCTCTGGCCGGAAGCATCTTGAGTGGGGATTTCTTTTATCAGTTTTTAATCTTTCCTCGTGATAATTGACAATGGAATCTGAAAAGAAAAACATTTTGAGTTATGGTGAAAATGAAAATAACAATGGCTGACATGTGCAAGGGAGAAATGTTTGGTCTGGGGCACATGGCAGCCACTGTTATTTTCATTTTCGCCATAACTCAAAATATTTCACTTTTCAAATTTCATTGTTAATTATCACGAGAAAAAAAAAGAACTAATAAAAAAATCCTCCGGCCAGAGGGGAAACGTCTAGAATGATATAGGATAGTTTCATTTTTAACACAAACCTAAGAACCCCCAAACAAAAAATAAAGACACCAGGATTCAAGAAAATCCACACATCAAAGAAATATATATATATATATATATATTTATACGAATATATATATATATATATATATATATATATATATATATATATATATATATATTATATATATATATATATATATATATATATATATATATATATATATATATATATAAATATATATGCACAAAATTATAGAGGTGACACCTATAATCTGTGTGGTGGTGGTTCTCCTTATCCCTCTCTCTCTCTCTCTCTATATATATATATACAGGGTGGCCCACCACATTCGCCTCGGTATTTCTACGAGAAATGAAGAGAGTTAGGGAAAAACATTTAGCACAGTTATATGTGGGTCTATGAGGAGCATATTCCAAAATTATTTTGAAATATATAGGGTGATCCCCAAAAAAATTACATACCAAAGTTATATTTTTTCTTATGGAACACCCTATATTTTTTTATATTTTTAGATACTATAGACAAAATGAAGGTGAGTTATTATTATATTTCTCATACTTAAAACTGACCGTTTCTGAGAAATTTTGAGAAATTTAAAAATACAGACCATAATTTGAAAATTGTTTTCACCCTGTAACGTATAACGAGCTGCTCGTGATTAAATGTACTTCTTAGCTCAAAGGTTAAAGTTAACTACTACATGGAATTTTTAATGCAATACTATACAGAGTGGCGAAAAAAATTGCCTCAAAATTTAGACACACATTTAATTAAATAACTTCTTAAAGTTGAAAGGAACACCCCGTATTTAGTGGCGTAATTTGACGCAAAATTAGATTCCCTTCAAAACTATATTAGGGTTTCCTATACCTATCTCTTCTGCTTTTTACACAAAAGGCGTTTTTATATTTTACTTATGAGTAATTTTTTATGCTAAATGTTTTTCCCTAACTCTCTTCATTTCTCGTAGAAATACCAAGGCGAATGTGGTGGGCCACCCTGTATATATATATATATATATATATATATATATATATATATATATATATATATATATATATATTTATATATATATTATATATTATATATATATATATATATATATATATATATATATATATATATATATATATATATATATAGTGTGGTCATTTATGTTTGCAGCATACGGGAATATTTTTTTAAATTAATTGCTCAACCAAAATACGAATCAATTTTGAAACTTTGTTCGAATTCAAGCATATTTGTAAAATCAGATTTTTAATTCCTTTGGGAATCAAAACTCAAGTGATGCCCAGTAGTGTTTCAGGAAGTCACATAGGATGTTGTGGACAGAAGAATAACATTATCTCTATATATTTTTTTATTCACAAGTGGATACAAATTTGTGTTTTATTAATTGTATGTTTCATAGTAATGATCATTTTCAGATTCACATTTTTTTTAAAGAGAGTATAAATATATAAAGTGTTCCACGCCATAAAATTGATTGGAATCTGCATCAATTTTCATAATTACATCTGATCATAACTAAATAATCAAGATCACAAATTTTTCGTTGGACTTTTTCTAGACACAATATTTTCCAATAAAGAGTTATCAATGTCAGTGCCCTGATCGTTCATAAGCATATCGCCATATATCTCCAAAGCAAACTGATGAGTGGAACCTGTAGAACATCATGAGGGGCAGACACAGGTGTCCGAAAATTGTCCATAGTTCCTTTCCATAGTATTCGTATCTATCGTCCCTTACCCCGGGTGCTTTTACATCGAAGGTTTGCATCAACCACAAAGCTATATTGGAAAGCACGAGAAAAGTAACCAGCTCCCTCCCAGGTTTCCATTTTCTCAGTTTTCTTGTATTGCTCGAGCGTCTGACACCGTCTAGGATGAAAACCGTTTGCATGAGAACCTGGATGATCTGAAAGTCACAAACGTGGTATTCATTTTCAGATATCTAGAACTACTCATAACTAATTATCAGTCTCAGATAAAAGTTATCATGGTGGAATCGACCAGAAATGCTTCAAAAATAAATATCGATGAATATTTCTGAGATAAGTGTTTTTCAAATATATTGCATGGTGATGAGGAAGAAACTGTTATGTAGTATGTTGTTTGTTTCTGTAGATCGTCATCAAAGGGGATACAAGAATGATCAGTATAACATCCTATTGATTTGTTCGAAATTATTGACAGGATGTTCAAAAAATCAGATATGGAATCATCTGCGACTAAAAGATGAGTTTCGGTCAATGTCTTCCATCGTTCAAAATAACATTTTGGGAGGTATGCCGAGAAGGAAAACTTTTCCAAGTGCATATTGAACGAAGAAATATTTTTCGAGGAGTATTCTACAAGAAGCATATCTCCCTGGCTGAAGCACACATTCGATATTGAACTACATTAAATAGACATTGTGAAAGCATCCTAACTTGGAAAAAAATTAGAAAGTGAGAATTTGCATTTGTATTCAGATATTTATTTGATTTCCTTTCCAAGTGAGAATGTTTTTCTCTCTCTCTCTCTATTCTCTGTCTAGTATGACTGACACAAAGAGCGTTTTCACACACACCGGCAAAACCGGTGCCGGTGCCGTGCCGGTGCTGGTACCGGTTCCGGACCGTACAACAGCGTATTTCACACAGTCCGGCATATCGGTGCCGTTATCTGTGTTAGTATACGTTGAACAGTGCAGGAATAAAGATGTGTGCTGTTACTGCTGTCAACAGACGTTATCTTCTAGGGTTATTGTATCTTAGGAGAAAATTCCGAAAAAGCAAATATAAAAGACAACACGGGGTACATCCCCTGTTGACTGTGAGATACTTAGAAGGTTCCTTTTACACGCTCTATGAAAAACTAAGGGAGGATAACTTCAATGAGGGTTACAACATCGTATTTGAATAATTTACTCATTTTTGGTTTACAAATGTACGATCAAATATAAAATACTCTGTCGCTATGGAGACAACAACGATACTAAGCGATATAAACAAAATACGCATCAAAATACTCTCCGTTACCGACATGTCAGAACAGGTGTGTGTAGACAAACGTACATAAGAAATCACAGCAACCGACTAATCAGAGACCATAGAGAAACTAAAAATAAAGAGAGTTGTCAAACCTGCAGAAAAAGTTGGCACCACGTTTAGACAGTGGCGACATAACTCGCAACTGGTCGAACTAAGTTAGTACAGGCGGGTTTTTTAAATGTATTACTTTTATATGGTTGATATGGTATATATTTCATAAGTGATCGATTTGCCATTCCTGTATTTCATATGAATGGTTGTATCATATGAAATACAGGGATGGCAAATCGATCACTAATAAAATATATACAGTAATCGATTCGTAGACTGTTAGTTCGAGGTTGAAATAAAGTTTCAAAATAAATCTTTGTTTCATGATATCAAGAACAAAATAAAAGTTCTTATAAAATAAGAATAATAAGTTTAACACCATGAAAAAACATTTTATTTTATCTAGGACAAGGTACAACTACAGACAAAACAATAATAAAACTCTGAAAAACAGCAAAATTAAAAATATTCTTTAGTCTTATCATGAAATCAACCAAAATGAAAACAAATTACATTTACAACATACCTTCAATAATTTTGTTAATTTATTAGCACAAAGGAGAACGAGTAGGTATAACAAATACTCCAGTTTGATGATAATCATTAAGTGGACCATGTACTTCGTACTTCCTCAAATGGTGATAGGAAATGGAAACTTTTGGATGGAAATAAGTAAGTACCAATTTGTGAAAAAAATTCTGTAACTGATGGATGGAAATAAGTATCAGTTTGTGAAAAGCACCCTATATTTTACCTTGTAAAAGTCTATTTCCAGGAATTTCAGCGTCAACTCTAATAACAAAACATTCTATTTACGATGTTGGATTCCGAATTCAAGTCCATAGTATAATTTCTATCATTAATTTTTCGATGACAATAACAGTAGAATTATTCTGAAATTATTACGTGGTTTTGTCATTTTCTGACAAACGTCGAAATTGGAAAATTATCATTTCATCATTCGTCTGTTGATTGCGGGCAGCGCCTCCATGCGCGACTGGCCGTACCAAAAACTTGGTGGTCAAGATCGCCAATGTTTCAAACAGTCTCTTTATTTTTAATTTGTCTATGTCAGAAACCGATCCGTCTTCCGATTGTCGAGATCCCCGCCGGCTGCATAAATCAGAATCGGCGGCCGTACCGGCAAATAGGTCGGACCGGGCTATGTGTGAAAATTATGATTTGATTACATTGCATTCGGTGCCGGCACCGTCACCGGCACCGGTTTTGCCGGTGTGTGTGAAAACGCTCTAACGGTACCAGTACCGAAATAGCCGGAGGTACGGTCAGTGCTGCTGGTAACGGCGAATTTCCAGATGCTACGACAACATGCGAGGAGCCGTTTAATAAAAGAAGAATTGATAAACCCATAGTTGGCGAACTAGTCAGCAAAAATAATGTAAATGTGGAATTTCTTCCCAAATCCGCATTTTTGCATGCATTCAAACTACATCTTGACATGACGATTGAAGAACTCAAATCACTGTTGACAGAAAGTTTCCCGGAAGTAACTATAGGAAAATTGTATTCAATATATCCTCAGTATTACTCATAATTTGAAGTCACTATTGACATACAAATTTAGAAAAAGCCTTGAATCCTAGCATTTGGCCAAGGGGAGCACATGTGAATAGGTTTTTTCACCGACGACAATTTCCTCAAAACAGCCTCTGAAAAACAATATCATCAATGACAAATTTTTCCGTGATAATAATACAAAAAATTATATAAAAACTAATAATAACCTTACTGTTTTTCATATTAATATACAATGTTTGTCAAATGAGGTTGATCAACTTGATTTGTTTTTAGAAACGCATAGCTATGACATTATTTGTTTATCCGAGCATTGGTTGGCAGAAAATTTTCTGAAGTCTATAAATATGTTGGATTATTGTCTAGCATCTTATTTCTGCAGATAATTTAGGCAACATGGGGTTGTTTCTATTTTTATCAAATCTAATTCTCTTATAAGGTCATAGAATGTGCCGATTCCAATAGTGAGATCAATTCTGAATTCTGTTTTATTGAGACACTAAGTTTGAAGACAATTATCATCACCTGTTATAGGTCCGGTATAGGTGACTATGAGTTGTTTTTTACCAACTTTGAAAACCTCTTGGTAAAATTCACCATAAATTGTATGAAAATAATTATTTGTGGAGACTTTAATATTGATTTTGAATATATTTTCTTCCAACAAAATTGACAAACATGGTGTTCTTCAGGGATCAGTTTTGGGGCCGGTTTCATTCTTGATTTTAGCCAATCCATGTTACCATACAAATGTGTACTCTTTGCTGACGATACAACTATCTTAACATCCGACAAAACAGTAACTTAACAGAGAAAAAGACTGATGCTTTGGACCATGCTTCTAAATGGTTCACAGACAATCATTTGAAATTGAATGGAGACAAAACACAACAAGAGAAAATTTACAGTAACAACATTGTTGATAATAGTCGAAAAGGTAAATTACTTGATTTGATCATCGACGGTAATTCATCCTGGTCAGCTAACGTAGGAGAGTTGTCAGAAAAATTATCTATAAATATGTTTGCCTTCAGGCAACTTAGGAAATTCTTGGATTTTGATGCTTTGAAGAGTGCATACTTTGCTTTGTGCCACTCTCATATAAATTATGGGCTACTTTTATGGGGAAACTCACCTCATACTATCAGAGTATACTTGCTACAGAAAAAGATCATTAGAATAATATTGAATGCTGAACTACAGGGAACATTGTAAGCCGTTATTCATGAAGATCAGCGTTTTACCTTCACCTTCGTTGTTTATCCATGATATCCTTCTAGAAATACATAAAAAGGAATCTGACTTCACTAGACATTTGGATGTCCATGATCATAGAACACGAAATTCACATCTGCTCGTACCACCTCGGTACAGACTATCAAAGTCCCAGAAAAATTCATTGAATGTCAATTTATAGAATCATCTACCAGATGATTACAAGTTGTTCAACTTCTATTCATGCAAAATAAAAATTAAATCATTATTACTTGAGAGTTGTTTCTATAGTACTGAGGAGTATCTGAGTTCAACTTTTTCCTAACGATATACATTTCTAATTACTAGCTAGATTAACGTATATTATATCAAGTTGTGACTACCTGTTCTATCACATATTTTACATATTCATGTTATATTTGTCCTCATATAATATTACATATTTTACATATTTCTGTTGCATTTGTCTGAATACAATTTTTCTATTGATTTTGTACTAGCTACCTGACTTGCAACTAACATGTAATGTAACGTTGTTGAATAAAATCTATCTATCTATGTTTTCAAGAGCAATTTCGCAAGATTGTAATAAAAACAAATAAAGAACATGCAGAGTTGTGTTTGTTGTGAATAGTTTAATTTTTAATATGCATTAATGAAGGTGAAGAATGCATATCGGTGCAAGATCTTACACGATTTTGGAAAAGATTGAACATACAATGAAATTCTACAAAATGACAGTGACAGTATTTGATGGCAATAATTCTCCATTAGCTGAATATGTTCTGTTATTGTAGCTGTTCTCGGAGAGGAAAATGTCAGAATGAGAGCAACAAGAGGTTGTCCCCAAGGAGGGGATCGCATTTGATGTGGTCACCGACCGCGGACAATCTGATAGTGAAGCTGCATGACTCTGGAATTACTACTCAAGGGTACGCCGATGACCTGGTCTTCACTATTGGGACAAACATGACGGGATAATATCCAATCGCATGCAGACATCCATAAACATAATCAGGAGGTGGTGCGCAAAGTAGAGGGACTCAATGTAAATCACAAGGAAGCGAAGGCATGAACTGAAAGCCCCAACTCTGAATGAAACTCAGCTACCATTTTCCAAGGGAGTCAAATATACGGGCGTTATAATCGACCAAAAACTAATAGACCCCACAACACTTTTTTCATGTATCATAACTTACCGCTCATAACTAGCTACGAGTCGCTGCACCTGCGCGATAAAAGTGTTTGGACTTTGGAAGCTTCCGTTCGACATTCATTTCGAATTACCATTAAAAAAAAAAGGCGAAAGCCAATGCCGATCATGCCTCAGGCTTTTGAAAAACAAAAAAATTGATAAATTAACGGAATGTCGAACAGCATTCCGTTAATATCCCTAATTATTCACTACAATTCACAACAATACGGACCCCCGAACATTTTGGTTGGCTAGGAGCCTAGCAGCGCGCACTTCCGTATTTCCGATGTCATTACATGTGGCATCATAGCTTACTGTTCGGCATCAGTTTGATAACAAATACGAAATGATATGAAAGTATAAAATAAATATGCCGAACGAATTAACCGCACATACATTTGTTATAAACATTGTAAACAAATTATACTGTACCGTTTGGCGATGGTCTTTCATGACGAATTTCATCATATTTTAATTATTAATGTAACCCCCAAACAAAATGATTAGCTATGTTATTCGTAATTACTAAGAACAGTTTGCATCAATTTTATTTTATTGAATAAGGCAATCCAACGACCTGTCAACATAAATTCAATATGGCGGCAATGGTCACAGAACTCTGAAGTCACTGTTCGTTTAACCTAGATTCATTGATCTTTTTCAGATTTTTTTCTGTAAATTGCGGGTTTGAAATAGTGTAGTGTTTGTCTTTTCTTGAAATGCCTGCGAAATGTATTGTAGTTGGTTGTGGAAGCCGTTCTAATCGTGATAAAGTCTCGGTTTATGCCGTTCCTGCAGAGACGAAACATGAGGTTTTTAACGGAGAAAAACGAGTTGCCTAAACTTTGCAGGGCTTCCTGGATTGCAGCAATGAAGAGAAACTATCTGACAGAATCTATATTGAATCACCAAAAAGTTTGCAGTAAACACTTTATAACTGGTAGGCGTTTTATAAAATAATTCTCTCCTAGTGGGGTAATATGGCATTTGTACTCGAGGTAGTAACTTTTTCTAGGCAAACCTGCTGCTCTCGGAGATAAACACCATCCTGACTGTGTACCGTCTTAACATTTGGTACGTGTCATTCATGTTCAATGCGTGATTCTCTTCCGGTACTCTTTTGCTATCAGCGATAGCGGCTAGCGGCTAGCTTGAAAAGTCCGAGTATCACAGGTGGCTTAGCGGTAACGGTAAGTATCAAAAACGAAGAGAGTGAATATAGAGAAATGTTTTTATTGTTTTTATTGATTCTTTTATTGCAGAAAGGCTTAACAGTCGTCTGTCGGAAGCCGCAAAAAGTTAAAATCAATATAAATATGTCTGGATTTTGTAGAATGGGTCATTCTAGTTTGTTTCGCAAATCAGATTGGTGGATTAGATAGTTAGTTAGTAAGGGGAATATTTCAGTGTATAAAATGGTAAGTAGTGTAACTGAAACTGAATACGAAATATTTTTACTATTCTGCGCTCAATTCTAATTAACATTTCTGAAATATGTTCTATATCAAAACTCAGTAGTTTTCGAGATATTTGACATATTTTTTTTCCATAAAAGGCAATTGATAATATGCCTAATAATTTTACCTTGCAACTACTAATTGTAAAGTAATTTTAGGTGAGTTTTTTTCAAGGTCCTGTAATACATACTAATACATATTTATTTTCAACAAATGTTGTACAGGGTGTTCAAGAAATGTAATCCAATTTGTTGGTGAAGAAAAATGTAAAACATTTTTTTTCCAAATAGATCACCATGTACTATATCCTATATCAAAACTCATCTGTTTTCGAGATATTTAACGTTAAATTTTTTCCAAAAACGTAAATAAGATTGCTAACAATATGAGATTTCCTATTTTAAGAAAAAGGGCAAAAAAAGAAAACGATTGTCAGGTCATCAGTTGCGCCAACAAAGATGGCAGAAAATGGCAGAGAAGGAAAAATTAGCTGATTCTTTGAAGAAATATTTGAAACCGTCAGAAATAAGTGTTCTTCCTGAACTTGAAAATACCGACGATGCACGGCCTAGTTGTTCCTCAGCTCCAAGTTCCTCATTTGTTTCTGATTGTAAGAATATAAAAAGTACCCAGGAACATCATACTGAAAACGTTACAGTAGCGGAAGGAAGTATTACTATTTTCTAACTCCACCATAATATCTGATGACCCTGGAGAGTGGCCTGAAATAATTACATCTGCCCATCAAATTACGGATTGGATCTATCCAGTAAACTCACAAAGCCGACAGTTTTCTGTTAGATGTTTTTATCGTAACCTCGCCAATGGAGAGAAAGGTAAAAGGGAGGGGCTGATTCACTCAACAACAAGAGATGCGGTTTACTGTTTCTGTTGCAAACTTTTTGGTCTTTGACCAACTTATCTGATAAGGAAGGGTGTTCTGATTGGAGACCTTTGTTACTAGTGCTAAACAGACAAGAAAGGAGTGACTCCCATGGAAAAAATATCGGATCTTGGTTGAACTTATTAAATATGTTATCTAAAGGAGTTACTATAAATGAAAGTAAATTACGTTCATTGCATGTAGAAAAAAATACTGGTGTCGTGTCATTGAAAGGATAATTTCATCAATGCAGTTTTGATGTCGTCAATGTTAAGCTTCACGTGGCAGATCTAACAAAATATATGGAAATAATAACGGAAAATTCTAAAAATTAATTGAAACGTTCACCAAATTTGATTCTGTAATGGAGCAACATGTTCGACGCACATATGAAAATCAAAGCAGCGGCAGCGGTAGCGGTATGACAAACTATTTGGGCGATAAAATTCAAAATGAATTGATAAATTCAATCAGCTCAAAAGGAAGAACTGCATTTTAGATCAAGTAAGGAAACATAAATATTACTCTATAATCCTCGACTGTACACCGGACTTGAGTCATACGGAAAAATTAAGTGTAGTTTTGAGGTTTGTTTTATTGAACGAAATGACAAAAAAATTGAAATACGTGAACAATTCATTTTATTTTGCTCTATAGTTGATTCTACTGGTGCTGGCTTGTATAACTATGTGACAGATTTATTAGTAGAATTAAATTTGAGTATATATGATTTGCGAGGACAAGGAAATGATAATGGAGCAAACATGCGGGGAATACATAGTGGATTACAAACACGAATCTTAAATATAAACCCGCGAGCACTTTTTGTTCCTTCGCACTCATTAAATTTAGTTATTAACGATGCTGCTAAAATTTCTTTCGAGGTGTCCGGATCCTTTGACATTTAATTTTTTCGAAGGATATATGTGTTTTTTCTGCGTCAACCAAAAGATGGTCAATTTTGAAAACGTGCCTTACAGATTTAACTTTAAAACCACTATCTGATACACGCTGGTCCAGTAGAATAGACGCTAAAAAACCTTTGAGATATAAAATTGGTGAGGTTTATGATGCTCTTTTGAAAGTAATGGATGCATCCGCATCTTCAGCAGATTTTAGTACATCACACCTAGCTCGATCGCTCGCAACAAAAATTCAAATCTACAATTTTTTATGCTCTGTAGTAATCTGGTACAATACTTTATTTGAAATCGATTCTCTAAGTAAATTAATGCAAAATCAATGTATAAATCTAAGAGCTTCTTCAGACTGTTTAAACAAAATAAAAAATATTTTTTTCAGACTCAAGATATGATAAGGGATTTCGCGAACTTCTTGTAGATGCCAGGGAACTGGCTGAAAAATTAGAAATTGAGCCAAATTTTTTATCTTTACAAACACTTCGTCACAGAAAAAAGAAAAGACAGTTTGGTAATGGAAGTAGTAAAGAATAAATAACAGACCCGAAAATGAATAACAAAGTAAAAGTATTCTTCTCTATACTAGATACGACCTTACCATCTCTCAATAGAAGATTCAATGGGTTGTAGCAATTTAATAAAAATTTTGGATTTATTTATCAAATGTTCAGCTTGAATGAAGAAGAATCAAGAAACTCGTGTGAAAGAATCAGATATTGATGCAAATGACTTATATGATGAAATTATTTGTTTAAAATGCCACTTACCAGAGCAAAATGAGTTAGATCCTCAGTTAATTCTTCAACACATTTTAGAGAACAAATCAGTTTCAACATTTCCAAATACTGCAGTGGTAATACGATTATTTTTGACACTGCCAGTATCTGTAGCATCGGGAAAGAGGTCTTTTTAAAAATGAAAATTATTAAAAATATTTTTAGGATTAAGTATGGCACAAGAGAGACTCAGTAATTTGGCCAATTATGTCCATAGAAAGTGACCTTATGGATTGTATTCCTTTGGACGAGTTGATCAAAGATTTTGCCGAAAATAATGCAAGAAAAGAGTGCTTCCAATAAGTTTATTCTGTTCTTTTTTTTCTGTTATGGAACATTTGTATTCTTTTGTCAGTTTCGTTATTACTTTGCTTTTTTTACATTCTTCGTTAATCCTTATGTCTAAGACTTGTCAAGATCTCTTAAATGTCATGGAAATGAGTAGTCAGGTATCTCCCTGATTAAAATCGGTACACTTTTTTCATTTTGAGCTACTGGAAATACTCATTTCCTCTATTTGCAAACATCAAATGATAATTTGAAATTATAGATTAAACATTATACGGTATATAAATTAACACATATTTCATTTCAAAATAAGATAAGTAATAGCGATTATTTCAATTTTGTGTGTACCCCCTTATCTGATGTATCGGTATCAAAATTAAATATAGGTTTCAGCACGTATTTTAATTTTATTTAAGTGTACCCACCTATGTATAAATTTTTACTAAAAAAGGGGTAAGGGTCAAGTTTCTTGATCTTCTTCTTTATCATCTATTTTTTCATTAATTCAAGATCATTTTGTAAAAGGAGAAGGAGGTATACACTATAGTTTCCTGAGATTATTGGGTTCTCTTTTCGAAATAGAATTGTTTTACATATATTTTCAATACATATTGGTCGAATGCTCATAACTCGAGTGGGACTCTCGTTGTCAATTGACTTCATCAAACGAAGATGGGTGTCTTTGCTGGATGAAATATTCATTGTTTACGTTTCTGAGGTGTTAGTAAGCCCAATTTTTTTTTAAGCTTGTAATATTCCATTGATTGAGCCTCCATGTAGGTATATCGAAATAAAACCAAGACGGTTTATGATTGGGAATGGCCTTCCGCAGTTATCAATAGAATGAACTTTCTGTTAAGTTTAGAGTTTGCCTAATTCAACGATAATTTACTGAAATTGAACGAGATTCGATCGACGATTGCCAATAGAGCTTACGAGATTCGTCCCCAATCGTGCAAATTGGATTTGAATAAAAATATCTTACTTCCACAATGAGCGTGATGTATGCCAGGATATTATTATAGATGATAGCTGGTATGATGCTGAATACCCCGTTGAGGAAGAAAGCGGGAATACAGATGAATAATAGAACATCATCGAGTAGGTTGTGGTGGGCTGAGTTCAGATCCAGCCTGGTTATTTGGTAATATCCGAAGAGACAAGCGAAGATCATGATCGTCAGGATTGCCAACGTTGTTCCGATACTGAGCGTTTTCCCCAACTCTGCTCTCTTCCTGAAAGTAAATAAGATGAAAGATACCTAATAGTGAGAATGTTATATCAATAAGTGGTTAACACAGTGCTGTGGTAGCCTTGCCCCCGAAATATTTGAATAAATATCCACAAACTTGGTTTTTGCAATGGCGGGCGTTCTCCAAAACCGTTCGGTTCCGTGTTGAGATTGGTTTCTACGGCGCCTTCACTACATAAGTTGGACATCAAGTTTTCCCATGTATAGGGTGTTATAATCAGATATCATAACCTTCTCCACCCCGTGAAGAAATCAGATCAGTGGGCAAAAAACACAATTCACTGGCAAGTCCAATATAACTTTCTTTCTCCGTTTGGATTTGGACAACCCGGATTAACTCCATTACCACGTCCTATTAGCCATTCGTTTCTACGTGTAGTTTCATCAACCACCACAACTACGTCTCCGTTTTTGATTGGTTCAGTTTTGGTATGCTTCTTTTAATTAGAGTAGACCGATATTATTCCACCCATGGTTTCCAATATGCATTTGCCAAACTTTCAGCCACTCGCCACTGTTTCCTGCTGAGAATATCATGTTCATTTTCATTGTAAATGACAACACCAGCAGGTCTTGATAATAAGAAATGATTTGGTGTAATCGCCTTTGAGTCATTACGTTCCACTGATCCTTGGGTTAATGGTCTTGAATTCAAAGTGCATTCTACCTCAGCTAGCAAGGTTCCAAGACCTTTTTTTTCGAACTGACAGATTCAATTTTATTTTAGTATATATTTTTCACTTTTAAATCTTCTTACTTTTTGTGAGGACAACGTACTAAATTATTTTTCACGTGTTGTGGTGGATCACGCTGTATATATCGGGTATTTTCCATTAGGAAGAGAATAGAGATAGACAAAAACTCTTGTCGATGCTTAAGACCAATTTTTCAGTGTTTTCGATAACTATATGGTTCTTGATCGGTCGTGAAAAACATTGTACGCGCACTCATGTTACTGTGATACTTACCCATCATCCAGGTACACAGCAATGAAGTACAATATGCAGCACACAATGGTGAAGATCAGAACAACGAATCCAGCGAACAGGCCCTTGTTGGAAGATTGACAGTCCACGTGTACAACAACGTTGCTTTCCGTGTTATCAGGATTGCCGTCGGGGGTCCTGCATTGTGATGTCGATGCCTCGTTCTCGTCTTCTACTTCACATAACCCTATGTTCTGCCACACTAGGTACAATACACCGACTGAAACGAGAATATTATGTCATTGTATCGATCTTATGCAGAACATAACCTAATATTGTTATACACTAGGCGTGTTTTGAGATAATGATATCGAAGGGCTATTTTCATGTTACGTTACATTCATGTGATGATATCGATTGGTTTCTTATATGAAAATCCATGGAAATCTCAGGAATTCGTGACAGAAACAAACTTGAAGCTGGGAACATATTCAAAATCGGAAATCTTCACTTTCACCTCAAGAATCTATGATCACATTTTAATCAATCATCATAAGCCATTCAGAGCCAAGGTTGAAAACAAACTGTCATAAAATAGAAACTCAAGTCGCATTCATGATTTTTTTTCATTTGAACAAAAAAAGTGACGTTTCTTAAACCATGTGGTATAATTATTTGGTGCATTGCATCGTTTGCAAATGTACTTTGCTCGACTGAGATCATGTTTTACGCTCCGGACTTCAGTAGGCGGAGACCTATATACAGAGTGGGATATTGAAAACGAAACAGCGGCTCTCTAGGTCGGCAGAACCGAATCATATAAAAATGCTTGGACACATAAACTACATTTTCGAGGAGGACATCGTTCGCGATGAAATTCACCCGAAATACATTCCATCCCTCGGAGCTGTGACCGCCACCCCTAAATTTTTAAATGGCAACATATGGTAAGTGATACCTTTTTTGAGAGGTATTTTCCTCCTTAATATCAAACAACAAAAATAAATTAATTCTATCGATTCATTTTCGAGATATAGGAACTTGAAGTTGAGAAATCACTTTTTATTCACTCAATCAATAAAAATAATATCTAACAATACAACTGTATGAAGATAATTATCATTGTCAGGGAATTAAATGATATAACTGTTCACCAACAAATAACATGCAATTCCGTTCCAAATTTGTATTTCATCCTCATTTACTTGATCGAAAAAAATTTGAGGTTCCTAAGAATCGATGAAAAGACGTTATCTCGAATTCGCCTCAAATGCGAGTACAACAAAAACATGTATGAGATAATTTGCAGATTACGACTATATTCCTATTTATCATATAGGATTCTATCCAATCTATCATATTCCGTGAAAACCCAAACATTGATAGTTCATTGATTATAAATTCAGAGCACACTGTATCAAATGCTCTCAATAAGTCGAAAAATAGTGAGATCACATATTTATTACTATCAATTTCTTTGTACATATATAATTCAGGAGGTTGTTGGAAGCTATTTCTATAGATTTATGTTTCCTGAATCCATGCTGAGTCATACATAGAAGCTTATTTGTTTCCAAATGATCTATAACTCTGAGGGCTACAACTTTTTCAAATAATTTGAATAAGGAGCAGAGCAAGGATATTTGCCTGTAGGTATCCATCTCGGTGGAATAACCTCTTTCATGCACAGGTATAACGAGTGCTTATTTCAGAAATCTGGCAATTGTGGACGTCTATCAGTGTCAAACTGGTCTTTGATTGAACGACATTAGAGTGAACTACTTGACTGAAGCTGCTGAATATCTTTTCGCAATAATGGTGTATACGATCGCAGAAAGAGTTGAAATAATAACAATTTTTTTTAAGAATGATGAGTGCGGTAACCGACAGTTGATTTGTTCGATGAAACGCATCCAGATAAACTTGTTGCTAGAAAATGCGTTCTAGAATTAGTGAAAAAATTTCGTCAAACTGGATCAGTAGCCAACAAGAAACGAGACCCAGAACGTGAATTTCTGTTGAGAAATGAGGCTGTGGAAGTTGCACTTACAGAAGAAGTTCATGCAGATCCAACATTGAGCACAAGGAAATTGGCTAGTGTTACCAATATCAGTAGAATTCCACCCCTACAAAATACATTTGGTATACCAATTGAATGAAGATGATTTTGATAGGCGACAGGGATTTTGAGAAATTATGACTACGAGAATAGATGCTGATGAGAATTTCCTCTTGAACATCTGCTTTTCTGATGAGTCTACATTCTGAATTTTAATTGTCATTATTGCTCAGATGCCAATCCACATGTTTTTCACGAAGTCAAATTCCCCAAAAACTCAATGTCTGGGCCGGTATTTTTGGGGACCGTTTGATTGGACCAGTATTTTTCGACGGTGACCTGACAGGAGGAACTTATTTGGAATTATTGAATGAATTTGTTTATCTACAATCAGTGGACATCATTGAAAATGACGATCGTTATCATGAAGACCACTTGATATTTCAACAAGACGGGGCACCTCCACATTATGCACAGCCTATTAGGGCGTTTCCTGGAAATTGGATTGGAAGAAGAGGCTCTATAGAGTGGCCAGCCAGATCTCCAGATTTAACCCCACTCGACATTTTCCTGTGTGGTCACTTGAAAAACAGAATCTTTGCAACCGAACCAGAATCTCTGGGAGATTTACGAAAGAGAATTATTGAAGAATGCCGTCGAATAACGCCGGAAATGCTACGAAATGTGAGGTCTTGTTATGAACAGAACTTGCACCATTGTATGGAAATGGGTGGTGGACAGTTTGAACATTTAGTTCATTGATAATAATAATTATTGCGACAGTTGCTTTATCAGATATTGTTTTTATTAATTGAGTGAATAAAAAGTGATTTCCCCACTTCAAGTTCCTATATCTCGAAAATGAATCGATAGAATTAATTTATTTTTGTTGTGTGATATCCAGAAGGAAGATACCCTCCAAATGAGGTATCACTTGCCACATGTTGCCATTTAAAAATTTAGGGGTGGCGGTCACAGCTCCGAGGGATGAAATGTATTTCGGGTGAACTGTAGTTGATGTGTCCGAGCGTTTTTATATAATTTGGTTTTACCGACATACAGAGCCGCTGTTTCGTTTTCAATGGCCCACTCTGTACTCATTGAAAGGCAGTAGGTGAGCAGGTATAAATACTGAACAATACTAGAACTCTCAGCTATAAGTATAAATAAATCAATATAATATAAATTATATTGATTTTCAAAATACTTACTAAACATGAAATTAAAAATAATCGAGAAGAACATGAAGTGACTTTTTTTACGGAAAACAAAAAAAAAATTATAGTTAGCTAGCTTATTCTTATTGATATTCCAACACATCAAGAACTGTGTGGGTTTGTGAAGGAGGGTTGGCATTGGATAATCCGTTCGCCAGACATATTGCAATAAATTGCGAATTTTACGTTTTCGACTGGCTGTGCAATTATTTTATTCTAACTCAATTACTGAAGGGTGTGAAGGATTTAAATTGTGTTTGCTCTTTTGCCCGAAAATTATTGCAAATATTCAAGTATTTCTTGCACTGTTATCCCACAATTTGTTTGACAATTGGAAAAAAAAACTCTTTGGGACATGAAAATTAGTCAGGGCCCATCATGTTGAAGGGGAAGGAAACAAAAGAATCTCCTGTTACGCATATGTAGATGTCCGTATCATTCTAATTTTTTTCCATTCCTTCGACAAAGGAACCTAATGTAAATGTGAGTATAAAATGCAGTTGTTTTTGCTATATAAATTAGTCATGGCCCATCATTATGAAGAGGAAGGAAACAAAAGAATCGCGTGTTAACATATATGTAGATGTCACTATCATTCTTATTTTTTTTTTATTCATCGACAAAGAAACCTAATGTAAATGTGGATATGATATGCTGTTGTTACAAGCCTTTATTTAACTTGCAATGTTTGTATGTATGTATGTTCGGGTCAAATGTTGAAAGTGAGATTTGACCGACTTCTAGTTGTCCGAGCATTTCAGTGCTCCGGGGCACTTTCCGAGATTACTAAGCACTAAGCCTTCCCTTACCTATGACTCTATGTTTTCGAAACTACTGAACGCGACTGCATCCTTATGTTATGCATATTCGAAAGATTACAGTGTTGAGAGAAGCATTGTCTTTGATGATTTGAGTTACGAAGTGAGTTGAGAGCTTAACTACTTTTCTCTGAACAAACGATGATATTATATTAAGAAATCTTCAGAACAGTTATAGGTGAAAAATTAATAATCTTATGACTCTCTGTGACTGGGAGGACCTCCTGACCAAATCAGCTGTCAAATTGACAGCAATTTCAATTATGTTTTACTATGATTTTGGTGGAGCTCTCTGTGCGGAACTCTCTGCAAGCGCTTACTGGGACACTTTTGGGGGCAGTAAAACTGTTTCTTGAGGTTCCATGCGATTTTTTACAAACATGGATTTTTTTTTAATATTTTTAGAAATTCGAATTTAATGTGCTGTGTTGATGTGTTCAGGGTCCGATTCTATTTATAATTGGTATGTGGGAGTTTTCGTTAACAAAGATTATTATTTTGTTGAAAAAATTCAGGTATTCAAGATGGCAGCACTGATGATATGGCTGATGTGTGTTCTATCATTGATGATGAGAATCTATTCAAAATTACTATCTGGAGGTTTTTGGGGTCGCAAATTATGATTTTATGGCCAGAATTCAAGATGGAGGATCTAATATGGCGAACGAGATTTTTTATTTTCCATCCGATTTCAAATTGGTATGTAGGAGTTTCTGGGGTCGGAAATCATAGTTTGTCAAAATTCCATAATTTGACAAGACAGCTCAGTCGATATTATATGAATACAGTTTTCATTGCCCTAGCGAGTCGTATTTATTTCACCACATCAGTTTATTCGATGCCACCCTCATGAATAATATATTATACGCAGGCGCGTGCCTGAGAGGGGTGGGGGTAATGGGGTAATTACCTCCCACCCCTCCATGAAGCATGACTGCATAGACAAAAATTTAATGTAATGATTTCGTTGATTATTTAACCCACGAAAATGGACTAATTTTCATTATGTTTGGTCATTGCCCCAAGGAAAAATACGTTTGGACAATGATTTTGCAGTCAATAATTAGTGGTCATTAAAATAAGGTCCACTATATACTCACCCACTAAGATGCTGTATTCCACGCTGAAGGGATAGAGATAAGGTGATACGTCTCTATATATGGCTTTGATGCTTTCATCTCGATAATCACATATTTGTGTGAAGCGCCTTGGAGAAAAATTACTTGATTGAGCGTCTGCAATGGAAATAAAGTGGAATTATAATTCGTAATTGAATTATTGTTCTTATAGAGATGACCACCATCATTCGAAAATATATTCATGTAGAAAAAAATCAACCCTTCCGAAAGTAATGTGTTGAGAATGAGTTAATGAGAAAAGAACTATTTGTGAATACTCCCTGTCAAAGACATTATCGATACCTCCGATCTCTGTATTATATTGTTCAGTGAGTAGTTCTGAACAAGTTTGAGTCACACTATTGGTCGAATTGTTAAACTTGAAAAGGCGAACTTTTACCAAAAAAAGCTTACCCATTTTGGACATTGGTAGCTCATAGAGTTCAAAGGGAAGTTCGGAAATATTTCCAGCCCTTTCTTCTGGGCTTTCGTAATCGCTGTGATATGACTTGGCATCAATGGCTTCCAGAACTTCCCGGAAAATGGTCCATACCCAGAAGCAGATACTCGAAGATAAACAATGCATCACACCAAATCGGGCAAATATGATATTTCTGTTAATTATTACCTGTGGGTGAATGGCTTTTTGAAATATATATATATATATATATATATATATATATATATATATATATATATATATATACCGGGTGTCCACGGGAGGTGGCTCGCCCCTATAACTTTTTTGTTTTCGGAGATAATGGAATGAAATTTGGAGGATCGGTTTAATGCATAAAACTGATTTTTTTTACAAGTAACTCAACTTCATGAAATTCCGGATTCACCGGAAGTGACATAAATTTTCGATTTCTAAATGGGTCACCTGGTATATTTTCAGTTTTTTTGTCTCCATATGACGTTCAGAATACAACCATGTATCATTTGTAACTGTTTGTAACCGTTTTTTTTAAATGAATGTTTATTCTAATAACTAATTTCAGTCCTGAAATGTTTGTAGAAATACAACTTTAGTATTTTCGATCAAAATGTTTCAGCTATGTGACGTTTAATTTTAAAATTTTTATAACTTTTTTTTCAAATGGCAACATGGTGGCTTTTCGGGTTAGACAAAAAGATCCTTTTATTACGATTAATTTGATACCTACCGCACTCTATTAGGTTGTAAGAAAACTTTTGATAAAAAACTGAAAATATAATGTTAGAACTTTCGTTGAATGAAGATTCTTATTGAGATTAAAATAAGATTCAAAATCATCGAGTAGCCTGTGACCAACACAACTGAAACAAAATCATTAAATTGTTGCGGTAAAAATTGACGTGTCGACATATTATTTTACATCTCTCATACAAAGTTAAGTAGTTATTGTGAACCTCATTGTTTGAAAATAATGGAAAATAACAATATTTATTCAAGAAATAAAAAAGTTGATATGTTATTAGTTTTTGGAGAGTGTAGGCAAAATTCAACCGATCCTGCACTATTTTCCAAAACTGGTTAAAAAAATGCGAAATAAGCCTGATAATGATGGAAACGATTTGTTTATTGTGAGTGAAGGAAAAGAAATAGATGTTCTGGCATACGTTCAAGTAAATATTAATACGACACTCAGGGATATCGCAAGAGAATGTGACTTTCCATTTACATATCAACTACACCAGCACCTGTACCGAAACGATAATGCAAGGAGACTTGAGTATTGCAATTTGTTCTTTGGAAAATATTTGGAGGATGACACATTTCCATATAAAATTATGTATACTGACGAAAGCCGTTTCAATAATTTGGGACATTTCAACAGAAATAATAAGCGATATTGCTCCGATGCAAATTTACACTTGATGGAGAAAGAACGGTTTGGTTTCGATTGTTGGGTTGGGATTTGTAGGGACAGAATTTTAGGCCCTATAATTTTTGACGGTGTCCTGACAGGGGCTAGATATCTAAGTTTCCTCACGCAGGAAATTGAGCATTTCTTGGACGAAGTTACATTAATAAATCGAATTGGATTATTTTATCAACAAGATGGTGCTCCACCACACAACCTGAGGCTAGTTACGGAATATCCGCATGAGACATACAACGAAAACTGGATTGGAAATATGGGTCCAGTTAGGTGGCGGCGAGATAAAATAGGGTTGTTTTCAATTTATACCTTTATTTAATCCTTTTTGAAAAACTTTTCAGGTCACCCTACCTTATGCCTTTAGATTTGTTTATGGGGATCTATCAAAAACGAGGTTTATGATGTACCTCCTGCCACACGACAAGAATAAGAGGACAAAGTATTCATAGAATTACACCAAGATAGTTGAGAAACGTTGTAAGAGCAACAATAAGAAAAGTTCGCCTTTTTCTGCAACAAGATGGAGGTCACTTTGAACATCTGGAACCCTAAATATATGTAAATAGGTAGTTTCAATATAATTATTTCATTTTCAACAGGTGCTTCATTTTAGAAAAGTTCTAACGTTATGGTATTTTCAGTTTTCATCGAAAGTTTTCTTACAACCTAATAGAGTGCGGTATCAAATTAATAGTAATAAAATACTCTTTTTTTCTAACACGACGAGCCACCATGTTGCCATTTGGAAAAAAATAGTGATAAAATTTTTGAAACCAAACGTCACATAGCTCAAACATTTGATCGAAAACAGTAAAGTTGTATTTTAAGACCGAAATTAGTTATTTGAATAAAAATTAATTTCGAAAAAAAAAACCGTTACACATAGTAACAAAGGATACGTGGTTGTCTTCTAAATGTCATATGGAGACAAAAAAAAACTGAAAATATACCAGGTGTCACATTTAAAAATCGAAAGTTTTTGTCACTTCCGGTGAATCCGGAATTCGCATGAAGTTGAATTACTCGTAAAAAAATGCAGTTTTATGCATTAAACAGATTCTTCAAATTTCATTCCAATATCTCCCAAAACAAAAAAGTTATAGGGGCGAGCCACCTTCCGTGGACACCGGGTATATATATTTTATATATATATATATATATATATATATATATATATATATATATATATATATATATATATATATATATATATATGTATCATGTGGATTCTTGATCCGTCGATATATATGAATCACACAAAGTCGTCTTCACAACGTTTAATTTCCAACAGTTAGGTATCAAAACCAAATATTGGATACATTTCTTCAAGGTTAGGAATCGAGTCCGAACTCTTGATGATATTAGTATACATGTTTCAGACGTATATACGTCATCTTCAGTGAAGTTACAAGGTGGAAAACTACTACAATTAAAATATAGTGTTAAACACAACTAATACTCATCAACTAATAATAAAATTGAGGTTGCTTACAATGTGGTCGATGAAAAAAAGGTGAGTTAATAAACAATTTAACGGTACTTCCTTATAAAGGAATAATTTCTCATTCTTTTTTTGAATTTAGTGGCAATTTCCTAAGGAAAGCACAATGTTAGCATAATCAAATTATTTAAATGTGACCATGAATGGCGCCGATTTTTACAACAAAATGGGCAAACCAGAAGGCTCTGTTAAAAAGGCATGATCAAAAATTATGAGATCAAAAACATTTTCAACCATTTTGACAATAATCTTTGCTTATCTCTCCGCACTAACAACTAACTAGGTACAAATTTAAATAATAACAAAGATAAACTTCCATTATTGGAAACTCAAGGGATTATAAACTGTCTTGTTTATTTCCTGACTGTAATTGCGTTTACATTGGCCAAACTGGGAGGAATTTCAACACTAGTATCAAGGAACATGTTAGAATGATTGAGAAACAGAAAAAGCACGACCAAAATAGAGTCATTACTAACAACTCTTTCGCTAACCATATCATCAACTCTAACCACATTTTCAACCTCGAATTCAACTTTGAAGCTCTACAGATTTGCGATGGAGGTTTGTCATTGAATATTAGTGAAATCTCCCATATTAATGAAACTATGAAAAATTCAAATTTGTCATTTCTCAATAACCAAATTCACTGTGACTGTATTCCACTTTTCATTCATTGAATATCAATTGAATAGCTTGATTAAGTATTGTTTCCACGAATTTTCGATATAAACTTTCAAGCTCGATTTTTATTCTGAGACAACTGAATAATGTAATAAGTTCTGACACATTGATGAATATCTTTTATGCTTTTTTTCACTCGCATATTCCTCATGGGATAAATCCATGGGGTAATGCATCTGACTCTGTCAAAGTATTTATGCTTAAAAAAAAGCCATCCGAATTATTACTAATGTTGCCTTCAGAGACCATTGTGAACCTTTATTCCAGAAATTCAAAGTCATGACACTACCTGCTCTTTATATTTTCCACCAAACACTAGGAATTCATAATAGAAATAATGAACTAAGTAAAAATTCAAACTTTCATGAATATATCACTCGCGGTGCTGGGCATCTCAGACCACAGAGATTTAGATTAAACAAATCTGCAAAAAACTCCCTAGATATTGCTCTCTATAATAAATCACCATCCAGTTGGAAGATTCTAGACATGCCTTACTTAAAAAAAATGTTAAAAAGATTTCTTTCAGAAAATGGGTTCTATTCAATTCAGGAGTATATGGACACACCTGTCTGTGATATGCGTAGTTGTAGTAATACCTGAAATAGTAGGAGTACTAGTTTATATGTATATATATAATGATTTCATTTCAATACATATTATGTGCTACAAATATACATTGTATTTACGTAGTTGAATAAAGTTATCTATCTATCTATCTATACAAACTTTCTAGAAATTTTCATTCTTGTTCTCACGAGCTCCATCTGCGAATTGATTTACAGACCTCATATTGAAATCAGCTACTCGGAACTGAACTACACAGAAAACTTCAATCTCCAACAACTACTTCTAACACCATATCATAGATGTTGCCTCATTACTTTTTGATCATCTCATTTGAACGAGGCCTTATTCTGGTTAGCCCATTTTGAGTATTTGAGCGCTTAATGGACCGATTTGATCAAACTGGCAGTGTTCGTATACTTATAAAGTAGGAAAACTAAATTCGTTCTCACAAGAGAAAATCAACTGAATGTTCTGAGTGTTGTAGAAAAGTTCGAGAGTTTTGGCCCAGGACATATTAATTACTTTTGAGTCGAGTTCCATGTTAGTGTTCAATTTTCTTGAGTTCATGTTTACTTACCAGATTATGGTTCCAAGAAAGAATAATTGGGTGATATATAGGTTAACAAAGAGAAATTTCATCCCAATAAAGGCAAAAAACAGAATTTCGAAATCATCACATATTTCCGTGAACTCTCTGTTTTTCAACTACAAACCATGATAATATTGCTCACAGATCAGAATCATTCATCATCATCATCAATTCATTCATTCATTCATTCATTCATTCAAGAATCATTCATCATCATCATCAATCATACATCAAAATATTCAAGAGAAGATTACCAAACCTTGAGAATTCGTAAATTATGGAATAGCTTGTAGTGATTTGTTTGAAATTATGAACAACGTGTGAATAAAATCAGATGTGGAATCATCTGTGACTCAAGATAACCTCTTGGGAGGTATTCATGTTGAAAAGGGAAACATCAATTGAATATTTTTGGTGAGTACTCCTTATTGGAAAACATTCTTCTGTGCCCCATTCATCTATATGATTTCTCTTTCAAGACTGGAATAGAAAATCAAATAACTATCAGAATGGAAATGCAAATTTTCATTTTCAGTTTTTTGTTTGGAGTTAGGGTCCACAATATCTATCAGATGTAGTTCAATATCCATCGTGAATTTAGCCAGGGAAAGGAGTTATTTTCTGTTAGATATCACAAAAAACCTCCTTTTCAATTTTCAGAAAAATATTTCCATTCAATATTCAATTGAGAATGTTTTTCTCTTCAGCTTGTGGTGCTCGTACAAGCTCCTGCATAGTCTGAATAGTTGGATAACTAATAAAAAAAATATGATCAATTATTCAATATTTAAGAATGTTGGAAATCGATCAGCACATGATTTGTAGGGTTTACCGGACATATTATTTCAAATAATATTCACTTACGTTAGAGTACTTGAAAATGAAAAATAGTAGAAGGAACGAGTAGAACGGGTAGATGAAATCCAGTATAAGTGTTGTGATTGAAGCGCATTCGTAGAATTGGTTTTCATCAGCCGTAAGGAATACTATTTGATATCCCAACAGCAATCCACTGTGTATGAGATGTCCGAAACAAAATGCTGAAAAAAATGTCGTTCAATAACTTCTTGATATTTCTCAATATTTTTTCTGATGTGATTTCAAAATGAATGTGATTGATACAAAAAAGTTCATAGGAAATATATCTGAAAAATATCCTTCTTGTAGAATTTGAAAGACGATAACTCATTGGGGAGAACTTACAAATTTTAATATTGTACTCTCAGAAAATATTTTATTTCACGTTATCCGATTTCAATTCGGGTAAAAAATATTCATCCAAGAAAGTAGTTGTTTTCTGTTAGATATTCACAAGAATAACTTCAGTTCATGGATTTCTCAATTCACTGAAAAATGTTTCTGTTCAATAGTCAATTGAGAATGTTTCCCTTCTCATTTTGAGAAAAATCCATAATTAAAACTATTCAATGAAAAAAAACAGGGAAGAGTGATCGAAATTTTGTAATCTTCAGTGAAAAAAGTTTTGACGTTCTCTGTATATCGTCTGTAACATATCCAGTCGAATGAAAACTTTTGGATGATTGATTTGGAAAGGACAAAAAGTATGAACCCACCTGCCGCTCCAACCTTGAGAAAAAAGTTAGTAGAATGACGGTCTTTGTTGAAACAATAATCGTGTTTTATTGATTTTCCCATTTCGATGATCTTCGGTACTACTATGTTGAACTGGTACTGGCCATCAGCTGTTTTGCTCATTTCTACTTCCTCCGGCATTTCTTTCTCAATTAAATCCTCGTACTTTCGTTTTTTGTGCATGAATATTGAGATATGTACTGTCAAAAATAGGATATACAGACCAGCTATCACGACCAATATGAGACTGAAAATCTGAAATGAAATCATATATAAAATTTTTCATATAGAAGGTTTTTAGAACTATCTCGCATACAGTGTGAAAAAACCAAGTGGAATGATTTCAGTATCTCCATTATTCTTAATATCAATGAAAAATTCCGAGACACGTCAATTTCAGATTGTGAAATAAAACCCTGCGATATGGGAACGTTATCCCTAAATAATTCTTGATGAGTTTTATCTCTTTCTCCAGTTGATACTGTAAAAAAGAACACTGGAACTGTTTTTGTTCGCCTTCTGATCATCAAGAACAAAACGCTATTTGATTTCAATTTTTATGCAGTAAATTTCGAAACTATAGCATCTTGAGTAGAGATTAAAAAGACCTATCAAATGACACCACAAGCCCTTGTTCCAAATAAAAAAAAAATGGGTGGCAACTGTCAATCGTAGAAGTTGAATTTAGGGATGAAATTCTTACGTTGCCGATTGTTCATCAAGAATTTTAAATAAAGGGGCTCGGAATTTCTCTCCAATGAATATGCACAATACATGAGCTGTTCCACAATATATATCAATTCAATGTTATGTAGAAGGAAACAGAATCGCAAATGAATCCACAAGTGGAGAAGTAGAAGATTGGGAAATAATTAGAGGGGCGTTAAAAAGAGCAAAGCTGAAAAAAATGGAATCATGGGGGGTACAAACAGCTAGGATATGGAAAATATAAACAAATATTCGATGAGAAAGACGAGAAAACCAAAGAGATTATTGGAGAATAACCATACCCAACAAACATTATAGGTAAAATTTACGTCATTTCGACCTTCGAATAGGTCAGCGCCCTAATTGGCGAAGGTAATCATTAGTTATAATAACCTTAAATTTACCATTATGGGGAAAAAATGGAAGTAATTCAGAAGTCGAAATTTGGGAAATTAAGACATTTCTCCTTATAAGTTGAAGGCAAAAATAGGTAAAATTGCCTCCAGACTAGTCGACTGATGGTAAAAATGTAGTCATTTTTACCAATTTCAGGTTATAAACACTGTAATGAAACAAACAACAAACAATGGCAGGTTAGAAGAAGATGATAAAAGTTTACTGTATATTGTGTATCTTAACCTACATGCTTATGCGTGAAAGCGTTGAAGTTGACATGAACATGGCGTATGAAGAAAAAATTGTCAATAAACGTATAGCAGATAATGCAATAAGTGATGGTTTCGCATCCACACCTAGCTGTGATTTCATTTGCGGTACAAACTTTTCTGTGATAATGTTGATTTTTACTCGTCTAAAACAAGTGGGCCCATCAAATTATTAGATTTGTATGAAAAAAAAACATTAATTCATGTCTACTTTGACAACTTTTTCCATCAAACACTTCAAAAACTGATTTTATAGATGGAGTATGTGTGTACATATCATATTCACCTATTTTTTGACTACCACTCATTAAAATGTGGTCGATTCGAGAAAATTATGTATTATTTTTACAATGGCGGAAACGGTTCAAACCGAAAAATATGGCGTAGATTCCATATGGGACCTATATGTCGAAATTCCTTAAAATTTTGACCATGAGAACACATAGACTTTGTTCAAAGTCGAAAGTAACCTTTATTCCTGACTTTGAAGTCCATTTTCCTTATCTTGGGATTTCAGACCCTTTCACATTGTGGTCACGTGATGAAATACAATATATGTTATTGGATGCAAGTCTATACGTTTCGTTCTCTGGATGGATTGCGAATCGTGGATAATAAATTTATATTTTACTTATTCTATGTTCTGCGCAGAAACACTCAAATGTCAATACGGGGTAAAAAAGTCAATATGTTTTGCTAATGTTAATGGTAAGGCCAAGTAACCTATAGTTACTCAGAGAAATGGATATTGACTAGAAAACCCTGTAATGAGTGTTCATTCTGAAATTAAATATCAAATCCATCAGTAATGTTGATAATAGTACGCGATATTTATATTTCAGTGCACATCTTCCCAGAATAGAAACCATGATTAATGTTATTGTCTAATGAGGGAATCTCTTTCCGAAGAGAAATAGCCAATCATAACTTTTCAAATATAAAATGGTGTGTTGTGATTGGCTGAATAATTTTGATTTGACATTTCTGCGTTCCGCATTCGGTGCCCGGAAATATACAATTTATCAGCCAACTGTAAATATCATTAAAAAATCGACCAATTATGATTCGCTTGATTTTTACTTTTCCGGAAACCACAATGATTGGTTTTAAAATTCTCGAAGCCATGGAAACTCATCATTTCAACACACTCACAACTCTTATTTTTGTTAAAATCAATTTTCTATTTGATTTGATTTTTTGCGTATTCAATACCATTTTTTCATCCATTTACTTCAAAAGGATGAACTTCATTGAATTCCATTTTGTCGCTGCATCATTGAAAACGTCGAGGCTGTAGTTTACCGCTGGCGACAGACGAAGCTTTCTGAACGCAGCCCATTCATTGTTCAGTATCTCTTACCGACATGACCTGAGACCTAACCAAAGTTTAAGGTTAACGCTTTCATGTTTTTATTTCAATAATGGATGAGTGTTTTAAAATAGTTGCCGTCATAAAAAGACGTGAAGCAACACCCATAGTTGAATACTCCTATGTACCCCATAAGTGGGAACAAAAAGGAGAGTGTTCTACCAACTGCTTGTATGGAGACTTTATGCGACAAGGCCCAATGTCTGAACTCTTCTAACAATGGGAGGTTATCTTCCAAGCTTTGTGCCTTATTCCCATTGAACTCATCGACTTGTGATCCATATTTTTCCCCGGTATCATCATCGGTAAAAGCAATTTCTTACTCTACATTAATTTCTGTAGTTGATGATGACTGAGTGGAAGATGATGGCTCTGATCTCTGGACATCGGAAAGTATAGGATGGTTTCGGATTATATTTTCATTTGTTCTCATTCTGGCAGCTAATCGATAATAGTTGGTGGTATACCTGTATGGTTTACTAACTCTATTCGAATTTTTGCTCGGCATTTTATAGATTTCTAGAATGTAGGGCACAATAAAAAAATTAAAGGAAGTAAATTGTATCATGTCATCCTCATCTGAATCGACTTGGTCTTTAATATCTGATGATAGACTAAGTTACTTTGAGGATTTTATTTCAGGTAACTTTGACTTCGTTGTAGACATTTAGTCTGATTAGACAAATATTGTGGTAATCTCGCCCTCATTGTAGAGCAGTAGGTATAAAATAGGTCAAGAAATGTCCAGGCAACTCCTTTAACTTAATTGGTGCCAAAATAGGTAATAAAGAGTATATAGTAGACCTGTTTACTGACTTGTCAATTCCCTGACTATATGAACACACATGAGGTGATAATTAGGTAAATATTCACCAGAAGGTTTTTCCTGAGAGTTCCAAGTATTTTGAACATATTTTGCTGGTTACCTTTAGGTGAAATTTAACCTAGTACATAACTCTATTAACCCATGAGGCTGTGAAGGTATATTTGAAGTCCATAACAAGTCATTTCATACTACGCACTACGCCTATTAAGTTTTTGGTTTTTGAAGGAGATTTGGTGCTCTCAATTATGGTTTTTATAACTCCAATTATAACTTTGGAGTTAGTTAGTACTTGAAGGTAAAATATTTGGTCAGAAATGGGTAAATTCGGACTTCTTGAAGCCGCTTTACCCCACTGCTTGGTATAATTTTCCTATAATGTTAGTTGGGTAGAAGGGACAGGAAATGAAATAAAATCAGACGATATCGCAAAGGCTGATGAAAAACGATATTTCATCCACATTTCCCTTAACCATAGTGCAGAAAGCAATTCTGAGAGACCAGATTCCACTCAAACCACATGTTGCCGATGGCAAGGTCCAAAGAAGAAGCAGTCATTACATGAGACAAAACAATAGGGCTCAAAAATCGATAAAAAAGGGTTTAAGTACATGAGAGTAAATAAGGGAAGAGGGACTATTGTTATAGTCTTGAACTGTGTAGGGAAATGGGAAGTATACAAATAGAGCAAATCAAATATTTTGAAGTATCGTTCAGGTACAAACTTCATATAACTGGTGGTATCAAAGGAGTTCGATGACTTGCATATATAGCAAGGATGTCTGACCACAGACAGGTTAAGAAAACTCTAATGATGGTAGGAGAAAATAAGAAAGTACCCCAGAAAAAGATTGAAACCGAAAGACGCCAAGCCTGAAATGCTGATATTCATTCTCGAATAAAAACCAATATGATTATGAATTATTGAACTAACTGAGCATAGAACCAAATTGCAATATGTTCGTGATGAAGAAAAGTAATTGGGTGAAATTGATAAAATAAATGGAATATACATCAGAATTCCTTCTCCTGCTGGAGAATAATCCATTCAACAATCGGAATGTTCATGTAGGAGCTTTCTGTGAAGATCAAGCTGATAGTCGAAAAACGAGGTCTTGGCCGAAGAAAAACACATGAACAATTAGCAACCATCAATTGTTGTCGCACATCCAAAATACTACACTTCAGAGGAAACATATTAGGCCAGTCATGGTAGTCAATTTTCCAGTCAAAGATCAAAATGATTTGGACAAAAATTTTGTTTGTTTGTTTGTTGAGGGGTTCGGAATGATGTAAAGATCAATATTCTAGAAAGTTCTCCAGCCAAGCGGCTCATAAATATCAAAAAAATCAGAAACTGTTTTTTCAAAATTGTTGGCCTTTGTTTCGGAAATAAGCCACTTTATGGTTGAAAAAAAAAATTTTGGTAAGGTGAAAAAAAAGGTGTCCACGGTTATTTTCACAAATACCATAGTTTCACGTGAAAAAATCTTGTGAAGAAGTTGTCATTGAATCTTTGAGAAAAATTGCTTCTAGTGGCTTGGAAAGAGATTGGACATACAAATTTTTTATATTTTAAAATAGCACGAGAGGTTTGTATTTTATCGGGTACGTTTGGGTTGTTTGATGAGAAACTGTTGCTTAGCAATCAGACGAGAAAAACTCTAAACTATCAAAAACGCGACACCGAAGCTGGAGTTCGAATATTTTTTCTTCAAGGTTTACGAGAAAACGGAAAAAATATGTTTTTTGATATTTTTTCTCCAAATTCTCGACCCGCTAGGCTGGAGAACTTATCAGATTAATAAGTACGCACTTTTCCGAACCTGTTACAAAAAAAAACACCTTCGTCCAAACCATTTTGAGGTAGATATCTCTATTTACTGGCCTATACATTATGGAAGATCAACCAGTCAAAGAAGAATGCTAATGCTAATGTTTTGATATATTTTATGTTTCATGAAACATTTGGTTATTGACCCTGATCGTCAAAGGGTAGAAATTGAAGCAATGGGCAATCCCCAATTTCTCCCACTTATATAGTGACAAGTTGAATGTAATATTATATTAGAATATCTCACCTCTGGAGTGGGATGTGATCCATCAACAATATCTGCCACATACACTGCCAATCCTATTGTTACATTGAATAGAGCGTAGAAAAGACTGAGTGTTTTTGTTAGAATGTCCCTGCAAAAAAGGAAGTAGAGTAAATCAAAGTTATTGGTATATAAATTATTCATTCATTCATATTAAGTTATCAGAGGTGCGTTCGATTACCAAATGCATCGAGTATAATTTACTAAATAGCGTTCGAAAATCGTAAAGTTTTGTATAGTTTACTGTAAGACCATCGTTCGAAAATGTATTCGCTACCGAGTAAACTCTCGTAACTCTACAAAATAGCTGGGTTTATTTAACTCCACAAAATTGCCACAACTCTGGGGGACAAAAAATATATTTATGCTGTGTCTCACACTCTCACAGCGAACCCAAGATTGAGATTATTTGTGTGTATGTATGTGTTCAATACTGTTCACTCATAATAGTTGTAATATTGGAGAAACATATATGGTCTACCAAGTTCATATACTGTCCCACTCGAATTCTTAATCTAGCACCTATTTTTAATAAAGCTGCTTCGAAACCATCACATGACATTCGAATCTACTATTATCATTCCCTACTATGAATACTAATATTCAATTTACAATTGGCGAACAAGATTCTAGAAAAGTTATTTGCTATTGCCAACAATATTTTTCTCCGATTTCCATCAACTTCCATTGTTTTTGCCATTTTTCGTTTTTTTTGCAATTGCAACCTATATTTCCGATGACCTTCTGCCACTCGGACTTTGTAAACAACTCCAAATAAATACCGCATCGTTCTAATATTACATGAATAGTACTCAACTCCAGAGTAAGTTTAAGAAACCTTCAAATACTTCACTCTACTCTAGGAGTCTATAATCGAACGCACCTCAGAATGGATAGTCCCAGCGCCAGCGGAGGGATGCTTCAGTAGGTTTGGGCTCTCCGATGTTTTCATCAAATCGATTGAAAACTTTTCACAGAATAGATTATAGTGAATAATTCCAACCTTTCCCGGCGTGGAAATATGGCAGTCTGATAAAGATGTTTTTTGTAAACGTTCTACAAAATGCCTACTTTGAAACTTTGAATACCGAAAAGAGCCCGCAAAATGCCACTTTAGCGGACTTGTACTTAAAGTCGTCATGGCAACACTTTTTCTTTATTAAGAAAACTTGTAATTAATATCCTAAACACGTTTCAGGAAACGCATTAAAATATAGATTATTTGAATTCGAAATATTCTTTTGGCATGCTGATTTCATGAAAAGTGAACACTAATATTTGATAAGTATTGGACAAATGTGTCCATTGATAAACAATCGCTTGCTAGATTTTTGCACAACTTTCTCACACTACCGTAGGATGATGACTGAAAATGTATGAACGGCGATGAAATATGTGTAGGCTTTCTGTTTTGTTTATTTGGCAAGTTAGAATAAAAAAAATGATGCAACACGTAGGGGAGAGTGGGGTAATCACGAACGGCATGTAATGGCGGACGAACAAGTTTAGAGATGTTAGAAAAGGATAGAAGATATTTCGAATGACGAAATCGTGAGTTGAGTCCGAACGTAGTGCCAAACAGTGAGAGTTGAAGTGAGGACGCGCTCGCTGTGCAAAGTAAGTTAACTTGACGATTTTTCCACAATTTCATCTTATTTTTTGGTTGAAATTGTATGTGTGTCTAATAATCTGGGAAATCAAATTTAATTGAACAACGTTCTCAAGCACACGCTATGTGCATCGCGCGATTCTAACCTCAAATAAAACATTTGTTTTAATTTTTTCTGTGAGACGGGTAATGGCGGCGGATTTGAGTGGGGCAAAGAACGTCCGAAGTTACTCCTAAATAATGAATTTATTAGGTACTGAGTTCTTATTTCACAAGTTGTATCGAATGCGGTGGTCATCATTGCTAATACAATAAAAACATAATGTTCCACTGATTTTACATGTGAAAGTCTGTTTGTTTATTATAATACATAAATAGATTGAGGTGACTTTTAATATAGAGATAGTTCATAGACCGGATAGTTACATTTGCTTTTTTATCACAAAAAATACACCTGAACATATAAGTTGATAAATTTTGAACTATGAATTAACATGTTTCAGAGGCCGGGAAATTACAAAAGGAAGACAGTGACTGAATATAAATTAGAAGACAAAACACTTGCACTGCGAAAAGCAGCTATTACTCATTCTGTCCCGAAAAGCACTATACATGATTATCTCAAGAAAGAAGTTATCAAGACTTCAGAAACTAGAGAAAGGCCATATTTTCTGAACAAGAAGAAGAATCAGAATCAGAATATTTTAAAATGCAGTAAACTATTTCATGATTTAGCTATAGAGATGGTCCGCAAAATAGCCTTCAAATTAGCCGAGTCAAATAATGTAAAGCACAATTCTGACAAAACATACCAAATAACAGAAAAATACTGGTTCACTTCTATTAATAGAGTTATAGCCTTCAACGAAACGGCAGTGAAATTAAACTTGGAAGCTTTACAAACAGAACATCGCATATACAGGATGAGTCAGAATAAGACCAACAAACTCCGACTACAGATTTATCACCTTATTTCGAAGTGAAAAGTTATCATCAAGTCCTAAAATGCATCCCCTCTGAGATACAGAGTGTCGAAAATACGAAAAAAATTTAGATTTAATTTGTTTTCTCCAAAATTCCTGAAGGAAAAAATTTAAAACTTAGTACACTGGGTTCATCAACGTGCTAATTTGAAGTTACAATTCTTTATTTTCGTAAACCAGTGAGGTAGTTACGATGGTATGTGGTCATATGTTCCTTCATATTTTCTTGGGACAAGTGAATGGACAAAAAGTCATAGCATTCCATGTGCCTAAAAGTGGAGGTTTCTGAGATAATTGAAGATATGTCCTTAGTGGAGACATAATTTCCCATGAGCAATAATCGCATAATGCTAATTTCTAACAACATATCGGAATATGTGTCAACTTCCTAAACATTTTTTTATGTTGGGAGAATCGAAAACACTATCGGTGAGTCAGAATGAGACCGATAACTGACAAACAAACTCAACCTCAAAATCATAATACTCCACTTAGATGAGAGTTAAGGTCTGAAATAATTTTTGCGAAAAACTGAAGATAAGTACTCTCAATTTGTTGAAGTTCATTTCGGAGTATCATTATCAAAGCCATTTCTGATTGAATTATCTAGGAAAATATTATCCAATCAACATGTTTTTAATGAAGAAAAAAATGATTGTGTATTAATATCTACTTGAATGACCGGAACAGTTTGGTGGGTACACTACATAGAAACGAACAAGGCATCAAAGCAAATGTTCAAATGGACCACCATTATGTTCAATACACAATTGGCATCTTCGTATCATCGACTGTCGCACGCTTTGGAATATTCCTGGTGTATCCTGTATCAACGTACATGCTGCAAAAATTCGGCTTTAATCTTCCACATATTTTACAGGTGTTTCAAACACTAGAGATCGAAGGTATCCCTACAAAAAAAAATCAGTTAAATCCGGAAAACGTGCAGGTCAATGTATGGGACCACGACTACCTATCCACCGATCATGGAATGTTTGATCAAGAAATTGACGAACGATTCGTTGGAAATGGGCCGGTGCTCCGTCATATTGATACCACATTCTTTGACGAACCAATAAAGATACGTCTTCATGTAGTCCAGGTAGAATATGTTCAAGAAACACCGTTCCCTTAAAGGGGGGAAAAAGGCCAATTTTGAAACACTCGATAGTTCTGCCCATTCAAACGGGGATCTAATATATTGGAATGTCTCAACGATCCACGAGGTTTCTTGCGATGAAGATTCAAGTCTATCTTTCAGCAATATTCCATCTGATTTTATGAACATCCTGTTTATAATTTCAACAAATCAATTCCATGCTCATTTTGTTCATTCTATAAATGGCTGTTCCTACTATTGAAATATCCATCTCTTGTGAAACATACCTCATCCCTGAATAGAACATATCTGGGAAAGTCGTAGGTGAAATGGATCAATAGTTGTTCACGTGCTAACCGACCTACTGTTGATTGTGACACTTGACCTATACGAAATGGCCCGAGTGCTGGTAGAAGGGTCTGCTGCTGATCGTTCAAGGGTTTGTTCTTCCGTAACATTATCTCTTCTTGTTCTATTCGCACCACAATGGTGTGTACTGAATTAGAAGGACCCCATTTCCTTCAATAGTCGATGCACATCTGTAAAAGTGGTGAAATGTGGATGATGTCTCTTTGGATATCTATGTTGATATAATTCAGCAGCGACGCTGGCATTTCCCCCTGTTTCACCATGAACGAAATGCATATCTGTATATTCCCCAAATGAATAATCCATTTTGAAACGATGTTTACTGACTGAAATGATGACAGATGATTTCACAATAATACAAACTGTTTTGGGTTACTGTCAATTATTTCCAATGTAGAACGATGAAAGAAGGCTACGTTTCTTCTTAGTTCCAAATTTCGTGTATGTTTTATTTGTTGATCAGTGATGTACTGAACAGCCTACCTCAAACTGGCATGAAAAGCCCGACTCTGCAACTAGTTATCACGAATCGGGAGAAATCATTCAAGTAGATATTAATAAAAATAATTGTTTTCTTTATAAAAAAAAATTGATTGGATAATATTCTCTTAGATAATTCAATCAGAAATGGCTTTGATAATGATACTCCAACATAAACTTCAACAAATTGAGAGTACTAATCTTCAGTTTTTCGCAAAAATTATTTCGGACCTCAACTCTTATTTAAATAGAGTATTTTGAATTTGAGGTTGGGTTTGTTTGTCAGTTGATGTGTCAAAACGATCACATGCAAGAAAGTATGGTAACATATCAGTGAATCTAGACATCGATTCGATCAAATAAAATGATGATTGAAAAAAATTGAGTTATTGGTCTTATTCTGACTCACCCGCACTATCTTTCCGATTCTCCCATTATTAAAAAATATTCAGGAGGTTGACACACATTCCGGTATGTTGTAAGGAATGAGCATTATGCGATCATTGCACATAGGAAACTATGTCTCTACTAAGGACATATCTTCAGTTTTTCTCAATTATCTCAGAAACCTCCACTTTCAGGCACATGGAATGTCATGACTTTAAGATCGAGTATCGATGAGCCGAACTGATGTCAAACGCTCATTTGTCCATTCACTTGTGCCGAAAAAATATAAAGGAACATAGATAGATAGATAGATAGATAGATTTATTTCACAACTTTACATCAAATGTTTGCTGCAAGTCAAGAGTTACAAGAGTTATACAAGATATACATATGAAAGTTTAAAAAATAAACACGATATAAATATATATACAATATAAAAACGATTCACATAATGAATATGCTGATATGAAATCCTAAATAAATTATGAAAAAATTTATAAAAAATGACCACATACCATCGTAACTATGCCACTGGTTTACTAAAATAAAAAATTATAACTCCAAATCAGTACGTTGATCAACCTTGATTGGTGTACCAAGTTTAAAATTTTTCGTTCAGGAATTTTGGAGAAAACAAATTAAATATTAATTTTTTTCGTACTTTCGACACCCTGTATCTCGAAGAGGATGCATTTTAGGATATACCTTGATAGCAACTTTTCACCTCGAAATGAGGTGAGGAATCTGTAGTCGGAGTTTGTCGGTCTTATTCTGACTCACCCTGTATAATGTTGACGAGACCGACATTTCTAATATCCAGAGAAACTCTAGGATATTAGCTCCAAAAGGCCAGAATCAAGTCTGCATGACAACAAGGGTGAAAGAAAAACTACAACAACAGTTGTTTGCGCATTCAGTGCTTTTTAAAGTATGTTCCTCCGTTTTTTATTTCTAATGGGAATATAATGAATGCTCAACCGTTGGCTGATATGAGAGCAGCAGTTAGCGATTCGGGTTGGATAAACGAGAAACTGTTTGTAGATTCGCTACATAATTTTATCTCCTATGCTGAGCCATCTGTTGTAGAACCAATTTAACTTGTTTAAGACCATTACGAAAGCCATGTTAGCCTTGCTTGCTATCTGCTTTGTCGCCAGAATGGAATAATATTGTTATCTCTTCCACCGCTTACGTTACATCGATTGCAACCCCTGGACTCAACATATTCTGGTCCCTTCAAGACTGCATATAATAGAGAATATGACCTATACATGGCTGTCAATGTAGGCCAGAGAGTTACACAGTATGATGTCATCGAACTTTTCACTAAAGCTTTCAATCGGATCAGCAATATTGAGAAAGCAGCAAATGGTTTCCGGCAGCTGGTATTGGCTGTTAGATACAACTAAATTTGATGAACAGTTCTTAGGAGCGACATTGCCTGATACTCAAATCACACCATCATCGAATGCTCAAAGACTGGGCGTTTTCCATGTGCAGATATCAAACGTGCAAGAAGTGACACCTGAGGCTCAGGTAGTACCGACATTAAATGTCCAACGAGCAGTGACACCTGAGGCTCAGGCAGCACCGATATGAAAATGCAAAAGTAGTGACACCTGAGGCTCAGGCAGCACCAACATCTTATGATCAAGGAGCAGTGACACCTGAGGCTCAGGCAGCACATACATCAAACGTGCAACGAGCAGTGACACCTGAGGCTCAGGCAGCACCGAAATCAAACGTGCAAAGAGCAGTGACACCTGAGGCTCAGGCAGAACCGACATCAAACGTGCAAGGAGTAGTGACACCTGAGGCTCAGGCAGCACAGACATCAAACGTGCAACGAGCAGTGACACCTGAGGCTCAGGCAGTACCGGATATCTGATGCTCAGATAGTAAAAGCCGATGGCTGAGTTGAACAAATCAATTCCACTTCAGGATATTGTTGATGTTCCCCAACTATCACAACCGGAAGAAAAAGAACAAAAATGGAAGAAGAAAGGGCAGATTGAAGAAAATGAAAAGACTATATATAAAAATAAAAGTAAGGAAGGCGTGAAGAACCTGAAAGCATTTGAAGATGATGTGCGCGAGAGGAAGAAAGTTGATTGAAGTCTGATTTGTATTATTGTCCGATTTGTAATGGAAAATTTGTAGAACCAATGCTGAAAGATTGGATATCATGTTATGAATGTGAATTATGGGCCCATGAGAAGTGAACGAGTGGCAAAAGCACTTCGAAGGGCTTTTCGTGTGATTTTTGCGCCAGTAGAGTATGTCCCAACTCTCCCCTACGCAAATGGCTTTGGCGGACATCATCTTCATATTTCGGACACGTCTGGCGCCTCGCCCGTAAACATTACGATTCTTCAGCTAAAGCTTCACTTTGCGTTACGTAAACTACTATTCTCATGCTGAATTTATTTCAATGTTTACACCGTTTGTTATATTTCTATTTATTTTAACCATTTCAACGTTGTTAGTGTAGGCATTTCATAGATGCCTGACGAACAAGCACTGAAGATGACCTGATTGGTTGAAAGCGCTCTGTGAATATAATGAAGAATTGCACGAAATACGAAAAAGAGACTTCAGGCCATATCCGACGATTTTCAAGTTGATCGAGTGACTTACTGATGTGGATCAAGTTTTTCCAACATTGATATTTATCGTGTTTTAATCAGATCAAAATACAATTTATACCTCAAAATTATAGTTGTTAGGTACAACTTGAAAATATTGAAATGTATCGAGTTCGATAAACGTGTATCCACAGGGGTTGGTAATAAAGTTTTATTTCGTTAGTCGTAGATTCATGTCTGCCGATAAAATCATAAACTCTACCCATTATGAGGGCCACCAACTAATCGTGCTTTCAGTTGAAAATTATTAGTTTCCATCGAAATTCCCCACAAATAAACGAAGCTTTCAGGGTACTGAATAGAATGATTCATTTTCAAATGAATGCAGAATTATTTCAGAGCATTAGATTTACTGAGGGATGCTTCTGTGAATGAACATCAGTCGTGATAGTATTCCTGTCAGGAGGGTGGGTTGAATGAGTGGATTATTATTACAGCTATCCAAGGAGTTGAAAATAACTAAGCCCAAAATAATGATACGGAAACGAGTTTTGTTTCTTCTTAACATTTTTTCTGGATTGAATGAAGGAATTTGCGTTTACAATTACAAAGGATACTTTGCCATAATAAAAATTTCTGGTTTTAAAAAATATCCAATTATTGATTTTAAATTGAAATTGGCAAAGATTATTTAATGAAAAGATACTTCTTTATATACTGTAGAAGTTTTAGAAAAGCTGTATGTTGGGTAGATTTCATAGAATGGTCTTAAGTTTTGTATTTCGTGATTTTTTTTTAATTCATCGCATAGCGCTTTCGACTTATAAGGTCATCTTTAGTGCTTGCTCTTTAGGAAAGAACATAGACATTCACAAAGTTATAATGGTTAAGGATATAAAAATGTTACAGTGTGAAAATAAAACATTAAATTAAACCATCTTTGTCAACCTTTCTCAATTTGTCAATCCTGAAATTATATATATATATATATATATAAATATATATATATATATAAATATATATATATATATAATATATATATATATAATATATATATATATATATATATATATATATATATATATATATATATATATTTCTTGGGTTTTGGATTCGTTGAAAACAATGTTTTAGTAGTTCGTAGAAGATGTTTCGTCCCTGGCTGGGGACATTTTCAATTCTTTTTTTTTAACATACATGGCAGAAAGTTCGCTATTTTTTTATAAAAAATGTGAGTAATGATCGTGGTATTACCACTTAGGTGTTGTAATTGTACAGTTAGGTTTTTGGTTTTTGTGCCTCATTATGTTTTCGTGGCTGTAGTTATTAAAGTCGGATATCTTATTAAGATATCCGATTTTTGAATACAAGAGACAACGGTGGAGGTTGTCATAACAAATTCTTCCGACAAGCACCTCTTCACACCGGGCTCATTTTGTTCGTATTGTATTTTACACTAAATTTTCGCGAAAAATTTCGTATCCGCGATGACGCTTTTCTTGATGTCACGGGCTGCCGGACTATTCCAAAAATAAAATTTCCAAAGAAATATATTTTTCCGGATCCGATATGCCAAGTTGTAGTTTAGATGCCAACAGGGCATCAAATAGTTACAATTTTAGAATGCGATATATCACAAATATATCACAACTTTTTCTTTCGTTCAGTTTTTGTCACGGCACTCAGAGTATTTTTTTCGGACAGGAATTATTCTTATGACTCACGAGAAAGCTCTTTTCTTGTCATCACGTGGCGTTGGATCATCAGGTATGACAGTAGATGGCAGTGGTGTAGCAGGAATGGAATGCCCGCCTGGAGTCCTCGGATAATCGTAGTCTCCCACTGAGAAGGCGTGATTGATGTGTCCCACACCGTTGGGGGTTGCATAATCGTTCTGGCTGGAGATGCTGTATGTTTGTCGCTTGTGCAGATTTCCTGAATACATAGGTGGAATTATTATACCGGGTGTTTTCCATTTCGTGGAACTGGGATAGTAAGAATGGAATGAATAGGAATGAAATAATTAGGGTAGTTCCGCCACGAGACAGTTGAATTAGGAAAGTATTAAAATTTGGCATACGTATTGTTTAACATGTGAACAATACTTCTTTACAATTTTAACAAGTTTCACCATCCCGAATCCGAGATAAATATAATTAAATTTGACTCAATTAACACGTTACATATGGACAATGCATAGGCAATCAGCACATCAATAATTCTACCGTTAGTACTATAATTAAAGTCCTCTGGAATTTTTCGATTTCGTCGAAAATAATTTCCGAATTCAGCTGTCTCGTGACGGATACCTTAATGTTTGCAGACAACTGTGGAGAAAAATACATAAGGATTTGGGGCAAAATCTGAAAATATTAGAGAACTAAATGAAATGAACATGGAGGTCCCAATAGACATTATAGGTTTAATTATATCGGCCTCTAAATTGGTTGGCGAAGGTAAATTTAATGTAATACCTATTTACGTCGGAGGTTCACCAATATGGGACAAAATGTCATAGTAATTCAGAAGAATATTGGGATTTCAAAACATCGATTCCCCCAATGAACAATGTTGTAACTGATTTTTGCTGGGTTTCCGAGAGGGTCACAAAACGTAAACTGATATTTTCCACTTTTTTTTTCAAGAAAATATTGTAGTGATATTGAATTGGATTATATCATATGTCAACCACTTTTTCATGTTTACCATATATTTTATGGGTGAAAAGAGTATAGGGAACTTGCACAAGTATGTTTGCAACAACAAAACAGTTTTTGAAATTTCTTTATATGAAACAAAAACCATGAAAAGACTAGATATTATGGTTCCATGCGTTTTTATTCATGGACAAAATATCCCCAAAATAAATCATCCCCTGACATAAGACCCCCAAGACGAAATATTCCTGGACCAACGTACACCCGCACACAAGACAAATAATTATTTTCAGTTGTGAATTCATTAGAAAAAAATAACATAAATAACATTATACTGGGTGATTCAAAAGTACTTTGACAAACTTCAGGAGGCGATTCCTCACAATATTCTGATATGAATTGTCCAAATAAATATATATCCGGAAACACTTCCTTTCCGAAATAAATGATGTTGAAATTTTATTTTTATTTTCGTTTTTTTTATAATCATCAAAATGCTGACTTTAATTGAACGAAAATTGGTATTGAGAGGTTTTTTGAGGTGTCGAATTCAAACCTGATGCTCTTACTTGTAGGGGGCGCCACCTACACGTCTTTTTCTTTTTCGAAGATTCATAACTTTTTTGAGCGTACTTCTAGCACATTTTTCAGTGAAAAAACCAATTTCGCTATCATGTCTGCGTAAAAAAGCTACCCTTGTTACAAGTCGCTATAAGCAACCGTTTTGTAGATATTTGGAAATATTTGGAAAATTTCAAGTCAATTATTTGATAATCGATGCGTATTGGAATTATTACCATTATTTTGCATTTTTCAAAATTGGAAAAATTTGAGTTCAAGTAAGTAGTTTTGGTATTATTATATATATTATGTGACAGTTGAACGTTTTGTTGTTTTGTTGAAGTTGAAGATGGATCGGTAGGGGCGTAGAAAAACCCAACCAGGCGTGGGCACCAAGGTCCCCAGATCTAAACCCGCTAGATTTTTTATTTTTGCGGACATTTGAAGGCACTAGTTTATAAAACTCCAGTAGTGAACGAGGAAGATCTAAGAAACCGAATAGTAGACGCCTGTGAAACAATAAGAAACACACCAATAATTTTTGTGCAGGTACGAGATTCAATGACTAGAAGACTAAATGCCTGTATCTTCGCTGAAGTGGACACTTCGAACAATTTATTTGAATACAATTTAGTTTCCTTCATTTTATTTTATTCTTCATATTGAAAATTTTTTGAAATAAAATGTTGATATTTCTTGCAAATTTTATTGAAACAAATGCAGATTTTGCACCCTTGATACAAAAATAACTATTTCAAACGAGTAAAAATAAATAGAATAGGTGGCGCCCCCTACAAAAAACCAAAACTACATACCCATACGTCAAATAACTTCAACACGCATCGATTATCAAATAATCGACGTGTAAAATGTGCTAGAAGTACGCTCCAAAAAGTTATGAAGCTTCAAAAAATAAAAAGACGTGTAGGTGGCGCCGCCTACGAGTAAGAGCAATGATAACATCAGGTTCGAAATCGACACCTCAAAAATCCTCCCAATACCAGTTTTTGTTTAAAAAACGAAAATAAAAATAAAATTTTAACACCCTGTATCTTGGAAACAAAGCGTTTCCGGACATATATTTATTTGGACAATTCATATTAGAATATTGTGGGGAATCACCTCCTGAAGTTTGTCCAAGTACTTTTGTGTCACCCTGTATAACAAAATTATAATTACAAATAAACAAGTGTTGAATTGTTCTCAATACTTCAAAATTGATCAAAGAAATACCAATTATTTAAATGAAAATGTTATCGAATGAATAAAATAAAGAAAAGGGAAACATTCTCAATTGAATATTGATAGAAATATTTTTCTATGAATTGAAAAATCCACGATTAAAATGAAGTTATTTTTTGTGAATGTCTAACAGAAAACAACTACTTCCCCGGCTAAGGCCACGCTGGAAATTGAACTACATCTTGACGATGGAAGATAGTGACTAAAGTTTATCTTTCAGTCGCAGATGATTCCACATCTGATTCTATGAACATCCTGTTTATATTTTCAACAAATGAATGAAATAAACATTGAAACAAAACACAGATAATCAAATTACCAGTTTCAATCTGATTAATATTCAATTTAGTGTTGATTTGTCAATGTCTGATGGACTTCAAAAAGCATGATTAACACCACCAATATTGCGATTTAAACGATTGTGCCACCCCTCCGTAGGATCATTAGTTCGCAACAAATCATTAACAACTGCTACATAGCAATTCCATAACGAAATATAATTTCGTGGCTTTTCACGATTTCTTCGATTACGACACTTATTCCCAATCCAAGTGGATTCGATATTGTGTCGGGGATATTTTGCCCGGGGATCAAAAAGCCTGATACCCGAAGGGGATTTTTTTTCATTTGGATATTTAGTCCGAGGAAATTTTGTCCGGAGATGAAATGTCATCGGGATATTTTGTCAGGGATATTTTGTCGGGGATAGTTTGTCCGAGTATAAAAACGCCTGATACCGAAATTATATGCAAAATATTCTTCCAAACTGTAGAAGTACTTTCCCATTACAAGGTTCTTTACGGATTTTCTAAATTGTTCATGTTTATTGATTGCTGTTATATGTTTTGGTAAATGATTATACCGATCTGGAAAAAATTTACCGCAACATACCATTTCCAATGTGTTTCGATGTTGAATGGTGTCTATAGTCGACCAGCACAAAATATAACAAATATGCGCGAGGAGAATCAATTAGTGAACTGGACCAATTTTGAATTGTTCCTATCTAGAGTGTAAACTGGCACGTAAATGAGCTCGAGACAAAGAGTGCAGGAAGGGAAACAGTGGTCCACTTGACTAATTGATTCTCCATTGGGCATATTTGTTATATTTTGTGCTGGTCGACTACAGACACTATTCAACATTCAAACACATTGGAAATGGTATATTGCGGGAAATTTTTTCAAGATCTGTACTCTGTCTAGTTCTGTAGATCAGAGACTGCCTGCTCAGAGATGATGTGGGAAGTGGAACGGCAAGTTCTTTATCACTTCGTGTGTGCGTTTCAGTTTAGTTCAAAAACTGTTCCTTATGTTCGTGTAGCAAGCAGACAGTCTCCAAAATTAAAATTTCGTATATTGTTAATATTTTATTATTGTAGAAAAGTGGTCTACACGAGTCTCGCATCTTCAATTTGAATATTATTCTCAGAACTCTCTTCTGAATAACGAATATACTTTGCTGCCAGAGCCCCAGAAAGGAATTCCATACCTGAGGTGACTCTCCATAAGTTAATGAATAGTACGCACTCATTGATGCTGAAAATCCGAGCTCACGAGATATGACATTTATGGTAAAGCAATCAGAAGACAATTTCTTGCTCAGAGCAGTAATTTGCTTATCAATATCAGTTGCTGTCAATATATATATATATATATATATATATATATATATATATATATACATATACCAAGGAATTCAGTTAGAGGCTCACTTTCAATCATCCGATTGCCTAATGTTACTTGTTCTAAATCCCACTTGAATGATACCAGATTTGTTTCAGAAACATTCAGCCATAACATATTCGACTCACACCAATTTTTTATTTTATCTGAATCTGATTGGATATATAGTCAGAGTGGCGGGATCTTTATTACGCCAGAGTACCGTGGTGTCACCCGCAAACGTGAATGCTCCAGATATATTGAGTTAATATATATCAGAAACAAAATTGGGCCTGAGACATTCAGATGTAGTGTTGCTCAATGATATTCTTTTACTTCTACCAGATCTGAACCAGTCAGAGACTGTTTCCCGGAATCCATAATGGAAGAGTTTCTGCAAAAGGATTCCGTGTCCCACACAATAAAGGCCTTAGAAAGGTCCATAAATACTGCCGCAGCCATTTCCTCGTCTTTTAGGGTCGTGTAGATTTTGCCAATAAAATCAAAAGGGGCATGAGTCATGTTTTCATCATTTCAAAAACCAAACTGTACGGAAGTTGAAATTTTATGTTTTTTCAAAAAAAAACTACTATCCTATGTTTGACTGGTTTTCCAATGATTTTGGATATCGTTGACAAAATTGAGATCGGTCTGAAATTGCTGGAATCATCAATGGAACCTCCTTTGTAAAGCGGTATGACTTTCGCCAATTTCAGCACATTGTATCATTGTGCCAGAAAATGTATTCATGATCGTAACATCAAAAAATAATCTATAAAATACCACACGAGAGTTCAATGAAGTAGAAATTAATTCTCCAGATTTTTTTCTAAAACTTGTTGCATTTGGAAATAGCCACTCGAGCCCGTTGGGCTCTCGTGTCTATTGCCTGTCGAATTATTTTCGCTTTATTCTCACTCTCTTGTAATATAACAATTGAAAATCTTGATGAAAGAACCACATTAAGATAGGAGAAAATTGGAATAAACTGCCTGTATTCTTTTATCCAACAACTGCTTTTCGAATTGTGTTCAATTGGGCCACAAATGGTAACCACTACGTGGGGAAGGAGTGAAAAATATTGGATTGCTAATAAACTGATTAGAACAACACCCTACATATATAATCAGCAGATACGTCACACACATTACAACTGATAAGAAGATCCAAATGAGTTTTTGAAGATCTTAAGAGAACCAGTAAAAACATGTGGGCATACATTCAACATTGAGTCCTATGCTTATCCTTGCAAGTTTTCTGTAGCCCTTCAGAAATTTTATCGGAAAATTCTGAAAAGTAATTTCAAGTTATTTCATTTGGAGTTCTTTCGTTCGTCTCACTCAGCTATATATGTCAGGTCAGAACGTCAATGGATTTCAATATTTCTTGAAGATGGACTATATAAATGATGATGATTATTATTAGTAAACTCTTTCAAGAAGAGTGTTGGTTCTTAGTTTCAACTTTTTGATTGTTGTTGTTCAAATCGAATCTAAAGGAAACTAGTCCAATTACACTTAATTTTTTATTTGAGTTATAAATATTGGGGAACGTTTGGGAAGATTTGAATCCTCTTCCAACTTTTAGTAGTAGAGTTTGAAGTTTACACAAAAAAAAAATCCTGTTTTTGTTCTCCAATGAAATCATATCTTATGATATGTCAACTACTTCATCAATGATCATTTCAGAATCAATGAATATATCGTGAAATGTAACTTTCTCACTGGCCGCACCATAGGGTCGTTTGTAATGGTTTTTTTTTCGAGAATGGCTAGTTTGAACTCGGAGAAAGGTGTTATTTCAATGCGACTTCAACATCTCAGAACTTATTTTGACTAAAGTATCACCACTGAATCTTCTCTACATTCTTAGTGATTGCTCTGAGATCGTGAGTTCTTAATATATCGGTGTTTGTTTTACTTATTTATTTTTACCAGAACTCATGTGGTTTTGAATAATCACACTGATCCTGATACTATAGATGAAAAAGTGTAATGACCTTTGCTATTCCAAAACATGCTCTTTTGAAGACATAATCAGACTTATTCTATTGTTTTGAATACTCACCTCTAATGTCATTCACTGAGTTGACAGTTGAGTAGTTACTATTATTGTAACTATTGTTGAGATGTTCTTCGGGAAATACCAATCTAAGAACCATATTATCATTTTTATTCTGAAAAAGAAATTTCCTCTGAGCAACTCAATCAAATGTAATTGAAACATAATAACCTACTGTCCTCTCATTCTTCATCCAGAGTAATTAGTATTGGAAAAAATAATAATCTAGGAATGTAAAAATAGAAAATTGTTTTATTTTACCTAAATTTGGCAAATTACTCGTCGCATTTATGAATGAAGTAGTAAATTTCAATTCTCATTGAATTCTGGAGTCGCCAATCACTGTGCATATCTAGGAAGAGGAAACACTTCGGGTGTTTTCGTACTAGAAATATTAATATAATATAAAGTATTCCCTGATAGAATGGCAAATTTATGGAGAGACAAAGACAATAATGTTCAAATTAATTCTTCCTCACTCAGCGTACTATTTTCTGATGGGTTGATTCTAAATCTTTTATTCAACAGCCAATCAGAAAACACTAGTACAATCTAACAAACTTTCGTTTGTAAATGACTATGCAAACAGTGCATGCAAGAATTTTGCTCGACAAGTGTTGTGTTCAATTCACGTGATGTTCGAAGCACTACATACAATGCTCGTAATATAAAAATATTCAATTGCGAATGTTTCCCTTTTCAATAATGTTTGTGTCGTTGGTTTCTTACAAGTGACTGATAATTATGATAAGTGCCTCAAAGCAGAGTATGAAGTCAACCACGTCCAATTTTATCATGAGTTTGGATATAACAAGGTTAGTTTTTTCCTTCACTTCGAAATTGAGTATCTATCTCAGGCAGCCTGCAATGTGTACATTCACACAATCAGTTCAACATTCTTCAATTTTTCAAATGTCGACTTAAATGTTTATTGCATTCGGAAATTGACAAAGTTAATGTAGGTGAAATTAGGTGCGCAGCGCAACCCAAAATGTTGTCGAATTTTACAAAGAACAAAACATGTTTTCAAATTCTTTTTTCTTAAGATTTTGACCATTGTTATTCGTTATAAAATGACATTATACACTTGTCATTCAAGTGTGTGCAAGAGGTTAGAATAAATAAATATATATATATATATATATATATATATATATATATATATATATATATATATAAAGCATCAAATTATAGATAGTGACACCTATAATCTGTGCGGTGAAGCTTAGACCTGTTATCGTGGAATTTTAATGACACGAACTTTCGTGCACATTAATAGGTCACCAACAGATGTCAGCATAGGCCAATCCACGACACCAATAATCGTACTCCTGGTGCGTTCTGAGTAACGTATATATATATATATATATATATATATATATATATTTCTGCTATTTCATAACGGCTCTAACGATTTGGATCAAATTTTGTATTTAGATAAGAATTTGCTTTTTAAGTTTATCTATATATATATATATATATATATATATATATATATATATATATATATATATATATATATATATATATGTCCTGAAAAACGTTATTTTACACAAAAAACATTTGAAATACAGTCGAATCCACCATATTCAACTACGACGTCTGGAATAAACAGGTGAAGCAACCAGATTCAACTATGACGTCTGGAATACCAGTTGGTTAGGTTATAAAAAACATTTTTTTTGTGTAAAATCGCGTTTTTTCAGAAAATACACCTATAATATTGCGTTATAACATTATTCGAATATTTCAAGTTTATCTAAATAAGTTTCTCCAAAAAACACGATTTTACAGGAAAAAAACCCTGAGCAAAGGTCACTATGTTCATAACCAAAAACATGGACATGGTGCCCTTAACCTCCGGGGTATAGTGGGTTCTTGGTGATTGTATTTTTGGAGTTTTCTTGGGTTTCAGATTCGATTGTATGAAAATGAGAAGAAAATTACTTTTTTTAGACGTTTTGCACTCGTTCGGGGACATCTTCAGTAAAATGTTATTGAAAACATTAGAAACATTTGAATCTGAAAATAATATTTTATTTTCATGTTTATGACATTTGTTAAAGAAGTAGTAAATCTAAAATAGTCTAGGCATTTTTGAAATGAAAAAATTACTGTTGAAGTAACTATCATCTGTTAACGGAAAAAGAAATTATCGTGGTATTTTGCGTTTCCAGACTTATATAGATTTTGGTATTTCCTTTCACTCATATTAGAAAAATACGTGAAGGATCACGAACACACTAAAAATATATAATAATAATATATGGCTTGAAGAATCGCGCTTGAATCACTTATTGAAACTATTAGAATAACAGAGCCATATAATGGGGAAATAACATATTCAACACATGAATGTGTTCAGTTTATTGGATTTATTACCTTTTTTGTCCCATTCTTGGAATACTTCATGTTCTGTAAATCATTCGAAGAGTAATTCCTTCTGGGAATTTGTCCAGTTCTAGGTGGTTCGAAAGTAGCTGACACAATCCTTTTTTTCTCTCCATTTGCAGTACAAGGTCTCAGGACTACTTCCTCATTCATTTCAGAACCATTTCCTTGAACCGATGGGGATTTTGGTTTATCATCTGGTATCTGTGCGAACAAATTATATAATTTTCATATCATTCCCATTCCATTCATTGGGACATTCAAAATGGCATTTCTCACTAAACAATATTTTCTGTATGAGTAAGTTTGCCATTTCGGACCTCAACCCAAAATGATAGGAAGCATTTTGCAATATATTGAAAAATATATTTCAATCTTTCAGTGGCCTTAGTTGATACTATTGACCCCTCCCAAAATGTACTAATTGGTAGAAATTTTTTGAGTATGAGTGAAATCGATACAAATACGACAAATTTCAGATTCGAACAGAAATTCCTCCATATTTTTTTGTCATGCCGTTTAGTGGTGGAACATGAATCCTCGTGGAGAAAAACGAAAGTTATGTTTTCAAAACAGCAGTCGTTTCGAAAACGAGACCAAGCCGGAATTCATTGTTTTCAATTACTCAGCGATGATACGAATTGCAAATTTGTTGAAGCAATTTCCATTCCATTTGAAACTTAAATAATATGTTTTGACGACGTAGGACTTCAACGAACGCGGGTGCCTAAAAATCGATTATTTCTTTTCCTTTTCTTGCAGAAAAATGAAGAGAAAGAGTTTTAGAAATTTATTTTAACATGGAGAATGTTTAAGAAGGTTTCCAGTTTATGTTGAAACTTTTGCAAATTTCTGTCAGAATTTTCAATGTTATACATTTAGGAAAATGTATGGCCTTCTACTTCTCTATTTTATATGGAATATTTTTTATCTCATCGAAAATAATAATAAAAACTCATGTGTGCTTCAGGGAATTAGAAAATAGAATAACGCTTGATTTGTTGAAAATATAAACAGGATGTTCATAAAATCAGATGTGGAATCATATGCGACTGAAAGATAAACTTTAGTCACTATCTTCCATCGTCAAGATAACCTCTTATGGGGTATTCATGTTGGAAAGGAAAACATTCTCAATTGAATATTGATAGAAAGATTTCTCTGTGAATTGAAAAATCCACGATTAAAATGAAGTTCTTTTTTGTGAATGTCTAACAGAAAACAACTACTTCCCCGGCTAAAGTCACGCTGGACATTGAACTACATCTGATAGATAGAATAGAATAGAATAGAATAGAATATTTATTGGTCTTTTATGATCAAATACATGATATAGGATAGGTCACAATGGGCATATAGTCCATTACGTCAATGTACAAATGACAGAAATATCAGTATATTGGAGTATATGTTCGGAGATTCAATAAAGAACCACACAAGTTATGGAGCCACCGAGTTGTGACATAGAAATATAAAATAGGTCACTAAGTAGCAGTGTGTACATATATAACATCAAATAATATAACAATACATCATAACAATATAGGAATATATAAAATATAATATAAGATTACATATAAACATAGGTTACCACTATAACAATATAAAAATCCCCACAAAGTAAATTGACATGTACAGTTTACAGTTTTTCGATCACCTGAAATTGAGATATTCTATGGTGGAATAGAAACTATGGGTCGTTAAGAATAACCTGAGTTTTTTTTTGAATAATTTTAAAGGTTTGACATCTTTAATGTCAGGAGGTAGGTGGTTGAATAGTTTAGCTCCTGCCAGTGAAGGGGTTTTTTCATACAAACTTGTTGCGTGTTTTTGGATTCTAATTGAATCAGCGTCTCTGGTTGGATATTGGTGTATGTATGAGTTCTTCGCGGAATCTTTCAAATTGCGTTTAATATAGCAAATGCAGCTGTATATATACATACAGGGAACAGTTAAAATATGGTGTTCCTGAAAGTACGATCTGCAGGAGTCCAACTTCTCCAAATTGAATATTAGCCTCATAACCCTTTTTTGAGCCACGAATACTCTATTAATTTCTGAGGCGTCCCCCCACAGAATTATGTTGTAGGACAAATGAGAATGAATGAGAGCGTAGTAGATATTTAGGAGAGTTGGTCGATCAAGTTCATTTTTTAACTGAAGTATAGCATAGTACCCACTGGAAGCTCTCTTGCATACATGGTCGATCTGATGCTTCCAGTTCAATTTTTGATCTATATGTATTCCAAGGAATGTTGTGGTATCTGAGGATTCAACGATATTATTTTCAACGCTCACGTTCATCGGACCAGTATGAGGTTTCCTACCAAAGAATTGCATGAGGATGGTTTTTTTGCCATTTACCACTAATCTATTTGTTCTACACCAGGCCGTGAATTGGTCTGCTATCACTGATAGTTTAATCTGTAGATCTAATGGGTTATCAGCTTCCTCAGCTATAGTTGTATCATCAGCAAACAGGATCAGACATTTAGAACGTATATGAGATGGCATATCATTAATAAACAAAAGAAATATTAATGGTCCCAGAACTGATCCCTGTGGGACTCCCAGGCCCATTTCGTAAAAATCTGACTTGCTGTTCCTCAGTTCTACCAGTATCCTTCTGGAACTCATGAATGACATAATCCACGAAAGAAAGTTGCCCCGAATGCCTATGGAGTAAAGCTTTTCTTCAATGAATCTAAAGTTTATCGAGTCAAATGCTTTGGTGAGGTCGAAAAACAATGCTCCTACATACTTTCCATCATCCATACGTCTGTAGACGTATTCCATGAAGTCAACGGCGGCAGTTTCTGTTGATCGACCAGGATGGAAACCATTTTGTGATTTGCTGATTATATTGTATTTCAACAAAAAAGGAAATATTTTATTAAAAATACAGCGCTCGATCACTTTACTAATCACACTGGGAATAGTTATTGGTCTATAATTATCAAGTAAAAGTGGATCTTGTTGTTTATGAATAGGAATTATTTTTCCAATTTTCAAAATATCAGGAAATACTCCAAACTCAACTGAGAAGTTAATTATATGTGCCAATGGTTTGGCGATATATTCGTTTATTTCTTTCAATACTTTGGTGGATAGGCAGTCCACACCAACTGAATTTTTGTTTTTTAGTTCGCGGATCACTGAGATGATTTCTTGTTCGTGTACTGGAGAAAAGTAAAAAGTGTTGGAGATATTACCCATTTTGGTACATTCTTCAGTTAAGTTATTTCCAAACTTCGATTCAATTATGCTTGGCACATTTACAGAGTAATGCTTGGCAAAAGCATTTGATATTATGAGAGGGTCAGTGGTTGTTTCACCGTTGATGTTCATTTGAACTGGAAGTTCACTTTTGGTTTTCCCAGTTTTAGCTTTAACTGTTTGCCAAACTATTTTTTGCGTTTCTCGTGGATCAATAGAACTGTTGATTTTGTCTTGGGTATATTTAAATTTAGCCTGATTGATGTTACGCCTATGTTCTTTTTTCAATTTTTTATAGTCATGATTCAGTTGTTCGTTATTAGAATTACTCATCAGCCAAAATAGGTCGGCCAACTTCCCACCTTCATCGATTATTGATTTAGTAGCCCAATTTGATTTTATATTAGAATTCGTTTTAATTTGAATAATTGGACATGTCAATTCTATGGCGTATAGTATTGTATTAGAAAATAAACTGTACATATCGTTAATATTAGAATTACACTCAAACATATCTGTGAAATTCTCGTTCATCATAAATTTTTTTAGTTGCCATAGGTTTTCCTCTCGAGTATCTCTTTTAGGGACTTTGTTTTGAGCCAAGCGAACTTCATGGGACCCGTTTATTTTTAATATGAAGGAGATACTGAGGTGATCACTTATATTGAATTGCTCCACCCTTTCCGAAAATTGGTCAAGGGGTAAATTGGTTGCAAAATAATCTATCTGAGAACTGTATTTAGTGCCATTCTTGTCGGTAATGATTCCAGTAGGCATATTGTTTTTGAACATCATGTTATAACTGGCTAATAGATCTAGAAGTAATTCTTTATCTCTTTTCTTTTGAGTGGTACAATTCAGATAATCAATATTTAGATCGCCACATAGTATAACATTCTCAGAGAGGGTGAAGCATTCGTTCAGAATGTCTGTCAGCCTATATATAAATATATTGATTTCACCACTAGGCGGCCTATAAATATTTATCAAGATGTATTTTTGTTTTTTCAATATTAAGCTAATGGCACAGCATTCTATGTGCATTTCTGCATTCTGAAAAGGCCCTAACTCAAAAGAAAAAATCTGAAATTGAAAATTTGCATTTTCATTCAGATAGTTATTTGATTTTCTATTCCAGTCTTAATTAAGAACTCATAAAGATGAATGAGGCAAAGAAGAATGTTTTCCAAAAAAGAGTACTCACCAGAAATCATTCGTAACATTGACGCAGGAGAGACATCGCATTCACTAGGCCTTCAATACATTTTTGTCGACGAAAATCTATTTCACGCTTCCACGATCATCAGGAAGACCGGAAGAAATGGGAAACACATTTTCAAGAAGCAATCCCACTTTGCAAAGATGAAAAAAGTTAGAATCATTTCTTTTGGAGAGACACTTTGAAATTAGTGTTTTCTGACATTAAAACCTGTCATGGGGTATGATAGATTGATTTGTTGAAAATATAAACAGGATGTTCATAAAATCAGATGTGGAATCATCTGCGACTGAAAGATAAACTTTAGTCACTATCTTCCATCGTCAAGATAACCTCTTGTGGGGTATTCATGTTGAAAAGGGAAACATTCTCAATTGAATATTGATAGAAAGATTTTTCTATGAATTGAAAAATCCACGATTAAAATGAATTTATTTTTTGTGAATGTCTAACAGAAAACAACTACCTCCACGGCTAAAGCCACGCTGGACATTGATATCTGATAGATATTCTGAAAAGGCCCTAACTCAAAAGAAAAAATCTGAAATTGAAAATTTGCATTTTCATTCAGATAGTCATTTGATTTTCTATTCCAGTCTTAATTAAGAACTCATGAAGATGAATGAGGCAAAGAAGAATGTTTTCCAAAAGAGAGTACTCACCAGAAATCATTCGTAACATTGACGCAGGAGAGATATCGCAGTCACTAGGTCTTCAATACATTTTTGTCGACGAAAATATATTTCACGCTTCTGTTAGACATTCACAAAAAATAACTTCATTTTAATCGTGGATTTTTCAATTCACAGAAAAATCTTTCTATCAATATTTAATTGAGAATGTTTCCCTTTTCAACAGAATAACGCTTATTGCAAATTTATAACGTGAATAATAAATCAATAATAAATAGTTTATACATTTTGTATAGAACAGTAGCAATCAAATCACATAAAACATATTGAACTCACTGAGCTTATTGTCCTTGTGCATGAAGAAATATATATTCATTAAAAATAAAGAAACTTCTTTCAACAAGAAATATTTTCAGTTTTCTTTTGAGAGCAAGAAAAGTGTTTAATTTCCAATATCTATGAGTAGATGGTTATAGAACTTTATACCCATGTATGTTGCACTTTTTTCATATAACTTGGATGTATGTTAAGGAATCTGTAGTGAATTTACATTTCCGGTGAAATGATTATCCATACTTCCAAGAATTTTTCCTTACATAGAGAACAATGCGGTGTATGTATATTGAGTAGAATGTCCTGATTACATTTTGGAAAAATATGGCTTACAGGTTTCAGTTTGTTTTAAATCAAAAATTAGTCTCATGATTCTTTTTTGAGATATGAAAACTCTATGTTCATTTGTGGTGCAACCCCACAGTATTAAGTTATATGAGATATGAGAGAAAACGATTGCATAATAGACATTCAATAGCTGCGGTAAACTGAGGACATTTTTAAGTTGAAGGAGTGCATAGTAACTACTGTTGATTTTGTTACAAACATGATCAATGTGTAGTGTCCAGCTCATGTAGGTACCCAAACACTTTGTACAGTTCGATATTTCAACCACATCTCCATTAACATTGATATAGGTACAATGGGAGTTGAATTTTCAGCCTGGTGTAAAACTGTATAAAAATAGTTTTATTAGACTTAACAATTGAGTAGTTTTTTGAACACCAGTTCGTAAACTCTAGCGATATTAAGTTAAGTTCTTCTTTCCATTTCAATCATCGGCAGAGATAACAGTGCATTTTGTTCTCAAGTATGCAGGCTTATCGTTAATAATTATAAAAAAAAACGAAAGGAGGAGAAATATCGACAGAAGGAGGAGGGATGACGACAAGAAGAGAAAAAGAGGAGGTACGTCGAAGCGATGAAAATGAGAGAAGGACGAAAGCCGTCGAGGAAAAAGCTACAGAAGGAGAAACGTCGACAGAACAAGAAACAGCACAAGAGACAGTGTGAAATAAGGGAACATTTTGGGAGAACGAAATAAAAAACAAGAACAGAAAGTATTTCACGAACAGATTTTACAGTAAACCGATGGCCAAATCATGATAATGAAAACAGGTCATTATTTCCCATAAAAAAAATACAAAGAATTATACAGGGTGATTCAAAAGTACTTTGACAAACTTCAGGAGGTGATTGCTCACAATATTCTAATATGAATTATTCAAATAAATATATGTCCGGAAACGCTTTGTTTTCAAGATACAGTTTCATTTTTATTTTTATTTTAGTTTTTTTTAAATAACTTTCGGAATACTGACCTTAATTGAACGAAAATTGGTATTGAGAGGTTTTTTGAGGTGTCGAATTCGATCCTGATGTTATGATTGCACTAACTCGTAGGGGGCGCCACCTACACGTCTTTTTCTTTTTTGAAGATTCATAACATTCTTGAGCGTTTTTCTAGCACATTTTTCAGTAAAAAAATCAATTCCATCATCATGTCTTCGTAAAAAAGCTACTTCTGTTACAAGTCGCTATAAGCAACCGTTTTCTAGATATTTGGAAAATTTCAAGTCGATTATTTGATAATCGATGCGTGTTGAAGTTATTACCATTATTTTGCATTTTCACAAGAATGCTTGGGAAATGAATTTTACGTTTAAGTGAGTAGTTTTGGTAATTACATATAATGTGACAGTTAAACGTTTTGTTGTTTCGTTGAAGTTTCTGAAAGTTTTAAACACTAATTTTGAAAAAATAGATTATTCAAACAATATTGCTCATTTAGCCGATATGCATTTCGTTTATGGCCTTGCGGATGGCAATGCGCGCGAAGCAAGACGTATTTACCAGGAGCGATTTCCTAATCGAGTACTGCCTTCAGCTCCAACATTTACCAGTCTCCACCGTCGTGTGGCAGAAACAGGTAGCTTTAAGAGGGCAGCTGATATCATTGGAAGACCACGAGCAATCTGAACCCAGAATTGGAAGAAGCTGTTTTGAGCGCTCTAGAGGAGAATCCAGAAACAAGTACAAGAATAATTGCTGAAGCTCTCAATTCTACTCAGTCCACAGTTTGGAGAATTATCCACGATCAACAATATTATCCATACCTCATTAAATGTTACAAAGTGTCTTGCCACGAGACTTTCCCCAACGCATTACTATGTGTCAGTGGTTTTTGAGAAAATTGGCTGGAAATTCTCAATTTTTGAGATATGTACTCACTCACTCACTCACGGACAAGACAAATTTCTTCCGAAATGCTATCACAAACTTTCATAACAATCATGTTTGGGCTCTAGAAAATCCGCACGCAGTTAGTGAAAGACATTATCAGTATCAATTTTCTGTAAATGTATGGGCGGCAATAATTGATTGAAGAATTACTTGATAGGTCCTTTCTTTCTTCCGTTCCAACTGAATAGTGCAACTTACAGAGATTTTGTAGAAAATGAATTGCCGGGACTACTTCAGAATGTACCATTAGAAATTCGTAACCACATGTGGTTTATGCATGATGGGGCTCCGGCCCATTTCAGCGTTGTAGCCAGGGAATTCCTTAACACTGTCTATCCAAATCGATGAATCGGTAGGGATGTAGGAGAACCTAACCAGGCGTGGGCACCAAGGTCCCCAGATCTAAGCCCTCTAGATTTTCATTTTTGGGGACATTTGTAGTCACTAGTTTATAAAACTCCAGTAGCGAACGAGGAAGATCTAAGAAACCGAATTGTAGACGCCTGTGAAATAATAAGAAACACACCAATAATTTTTGAGCGGGTACGAGATTCAATGACTAGAAGACTGAATGTCTGTATTCCCGCTGAAGGTGGACACTTTGAACAATTTATTCGGATACAATTAAGATTCCTTTATTTTATTTTATTCTCCATATTCAAAATTTCTTGAAATGAAGTGTTGATATTTCTTGCAAATTTTATTAAAACAAATACAGATTTTGCACTCATTATACAAAAATAACTATTTCAAACGAGTAAAAATCAATAGACTAGGTGGCGCCCCCTATAAAAAACCAAAACTACTTACTAAATGTCAAATTCAATTCCTAAGCATTCTTGTGAAAAATGCAAAATAATGGTAATAACTTCAACACGCATCGATTATCAAATAATCGACTTGAAATTTTCAAGTCCAATATCTACAGAACGGTTGCTTATAGCGGCTTGTAACAACTGTAGCTTCTTTACGTAGATATGATAGAGGAATTGAATTTTTTACTGAAAAATGTGCTAGAGGTACGCTCAGAAAAGTTATGAATCTTTAAAAAAAAGAAAGACGTGTAGGTGGCGCCCCCTACGAGTAAGGGCAATGATAACATCAGGTTCGAATTCGACACCTCAAAAAACCACTCATTACCAATTTTCGTTTGTCGTTAATGTCAATATTTCGAAAGATATTTGAAAAAAACTAAAATAAAAATAAAACTTCAACACCCTGTATCTTGGAAACGAAGCGTTTACGGACATATATTTATTTGGACAATTCATATTAGAATACTGTGAGGAATCACCTCCTGAAGTTTGTCAAAGTACTTTTGAATCACCCTGTATATTCTACATAGACAGAGAAACAATTATGGGAAAACGCCAAAGATCAGGTAATGAACGCATCGCGTACAAGGTACGCAGTACGTACACCTCTGTTTTTACTCTCAAGCCTGAATAATACATAACAATATTCTATATTCAGAAAAAGGACAGATGAAAAATAATTATTCAGATATCCCTAAACAAGATATCCCAATAAAGACCAGCGACACTTTTCGAGAAAAATTTATTACTATTTAAAACTTTTTTGAATGCCCATGAAATGAATAGATGTCGCCCAAAATAAAAAGCGAAATAAGATTACTCTGATGGACTCAGCTGTGATGTGCAGCCTATAATTGATTCCAATGAAAATAAAATTCTTATTTAAAAAATAGAAGGGATAATTTTCACCAAACTGAACCGAATATCTTGAACGATCACTGAATAACATTTTAAATAGTAGTTGAATCAAGAATCAGTCGTGTGATAATTCATTTTATTATTTCGATAATATACAGCAGTCGGGGATTATCTAGGATATAAATAAATCAACTTGATCAATTTGAGTCAAGATATTGTCGCAATTATGAATGGGGAGATTAAGCTTATATCATATATACTAGAAATAACATCGACAGATAACCAAATTCATTTATATCTTTAGTCTACAAGTGCATTAAATTAAGTGCATAGTAGAATCGGGAAATGAGACGAGAATAACAAGAATTCAATTCAAAAATTCATTTTCATATTTTGAAATATTTTATTTTGCAAAATATGTTTTCTTATTTTGAATAGAATTCGTTATGTTCGATATTTTGATCTTTCTGATAATTACACAGCACACAGGTTTACATGATGTTCAATTTGACGAGGCACACATATGTGCCACTGTACAAACATTCCTTTTTCGCTTTAAAATTCGTCCAGGTTGATCATCAATTGAATCACTTTGCGATCGAACGTACAGCCAAGTCCATAAATATATGCAGTGCTCGTCTAAAGTTCCCCCCTACTAATTTTCGAACCACCTGGTATATCTCAACGAAATTTGCAGGGCTCAAATAGGAGATGAAAACCTACTTTCTCATGGAGAAAATCAGAGCTGAAAGTGTCAAAATGGCGGCTGAGCGCCATCTTCAATAATTTTTGCAAATAGAACACCCCGTATAATATTCCATTTTTGAAATCTGCTCATAATTCTCAACAGTTTCCTCCAATACACTGTACTCCTAAATTCAATTGTTTTCGAAATATTAACGTTTGAAAAGTGACATTCCAGTTTAAAATGAAGTATAGATTTTGGTCACTTGCGGTAAAACATTTTGCTAACTAAACGTTATTATTGATTTGTAGTTGAATCTCTTAATTAATTGGACTAATGAGAGGCATGAAGAGAGTTTATTGAGGATGAACAGTACTGCTTACCGGAAAATCTCGAAGCCTACGAATGTGTTCTGTAAATTAACAATCAAAACAAATTAGTTAGCTAAAAAATTATAATTTATTTTTGTATATCATTTTTATTTAACCCCAACAATCATTTCGTCAAGTGTTCCCCTCCTAAATCTTGACAATGAAGTGCCCTATTATAAATAGCTTGTCTCACGTTGATGAAAGTCTGTTCATCTATTTCATCACATGTATCTATTATTCTGCGTTCCAACTCTTCTATTGTTTGGCATTCAGTGGCGTAGATTTTTGACTTCAGATACCATCGAAGGAAAAAATCTAGAGGTGTGAGATCAGGAGATCTTGGTGGCCATTCTGTACTTCCCCTGCGACCTATCCATCACCCAGGAAAGTTTGTATCGAGGAACTCTCTAGCCATACGATCGAAATGGGGAGGTGTCCCATCCTGCTGAAATATGATTTCACGATTTTCGAACTCTTCCTGATTGATTTGTTGAAAACATAAACAGTATGTTCATAAAATCAGATGTGGAAATAGTTGTTTTCTGTTAGACATTCACAAAAAATTACTTCATTTTAATCGTGGATTTTTCAATTCACAGAAAAATCTTTCTATCAATATTCAATTGAGAATGTTTTCCTTTTCAACATGAATCTTCCTGATTGTTTAATACAATTTGTCTTATTCGTGGTTCAATTTAAGTTTCTAAAAGAATTCTGTAAAGAACTTCAGTAAGATTGCCTCTCATGAAAATCGGTCAACCAACGCGATTGCCCAAAATCTCCGCCCAAACATTCACGTTTTTAGGAAACTGGGTATGTCCCTCTCTAAAAATATGCGGATTAGTATCGCTTAAGTATCCTACATTCTGTTTGTTGACTTTTCCATTAAGAAAAAACGTGCATTCGTCTGCGAAATATACACATTTCAGGAAGCCCCGTTCTCCTTCAATTGTTCTTGTCAACCACTCACAAAATTCAACCCTCCGGTCTAGATCATCCTCCGTGAGAGCATGCAGGATTTTCATTTCATAGGGATGAAACTTTTCTTTTTTTAGGACTCTTTGGGCACTTTTTGAACTCACTCCACAGGATTAAGCAACTGCATACGTCGACTGAGTCGGATTGATTACAATTTCAGCAACAATGTCTACCTTTTTTTCTTCTGAAAGAGGCGGTTTTCCTGATCTTGGAGCATCTTCCAGCGTACCAGTGGCTTGGAGCTTATTTGAAAGTTTGCGCAAATATGACCTCAAAATAGGATTCTCGGAAAATATATCATTAAACATACGGACTGCTAGATGATAATTTCTTCCAGCTTCTCCAAATATCAAAACTGCTTCGAATTTATCATCTAAATTACGAGCCATGATCACACTTTTCATAAAAGGATGTAGGCGCTCAACGGACTATTCGACAGTTAGCAGATCAGTTTGACAGTAAACAATGCAAACTTGATTGAAAGCAACATTAGTGTTTTTGGTTGGGTTCGACCAAAATGTCACTTTTCAAACGTTAATATTTTGAAAACATTTGAATTTAGGAGTAAAGTGTATGGGAGAAAACTGTTGAAAATTATGAGCAGATTTCGAAAATGGAATAATATAATAGGTGTTCTATTTTAGAAAATTATTGAAGATGGCGCTCAGCCGCCATTTTGGAACTTTCAGCTGTGATTTTTTCATGAAAGAGTAGATTTTTATCTCCTATTCAAGCCCTCCAAATTTCGTTGCGATATACCAGGTGGTTCAAGAATTAGTAGGAGGGGAACGAGCACTGTACAATATATTTGAAGTGTACAAAATCCAAATAATGATTATGTTATCGAACATACTAATATTATGCCAAAACAAAGGCAACCGTAAAAAAGTCTCAGCACAGACTGACCCAAATGTATTCACGAAATAAGATATATTGAGTGAGCAATGATCTGTCGGAAGTTTACTGTTATGACTGTCCTGAGTTTTTTCAAACTTGGCAGTAGTCTGAGGATGGTTGAATGGGTACAATATACAATAAGTATCAAGTATTGTAATTGATGGGTTGGGTTTCAGGGGTGGTAAGGAGGTCACAAGTCATATCTTTGTACGAAATGAGCGTTCTGAACACTGCTTGTACAATGGTTTTGTTTTTGATTATTTCAGTTGTTGAGAGAGACTTTGAATGTTAGACTTCAACAAGTAATTATCAAAGGAATCTGAATATTAACCATGTCACTATTAGCGATTAATTTGAAAAGAAGGAAAATGTTCATACATTTCAGTAGATTCTGAATTGAAACTAATTTATTCAATAAATGAATACCTCATTCCACAAAATATTTTTTAGAATGTAATCTATCTCAATTCACTCATCATATTGGTTTATTTTACATGCGTAATGATGTCACTATAATTTTATATCCCCCTTGTGTTGACACAAGTAATTTTCTCACCCTGTTGTTATTCGAATTCTGTTCAAAACTGAAGATATTCCTGGCACTGACAGATTCACCAAGATCATCTTCAACTTTGTTTTCGGTATTCTCGGTATTTTTCCGATTCAGAGAATCCATCTCTCGAAATAATCACCTAACCATCGAGGCTTGTGAACGAACGTATCCACTCTAATTGAACAAACTACTGAAACCATAAAGAAAAGAAAAAACAGATCATATATTCCTGTGAAAATCTACCGACATAAATTAAAAGTAAATTATCGATAAGATTATGGCCATAAAAGAAGATCTCGAATTTGTCAATGTGTTTGTGTTTGCATTAATTGATATATTGGCACTATTTCAACTGAAATTTTCATCACCGATAACTCCTGAATAGATGACATATATATATATGCTTCATTTTGGAATGATTAGGTATATACATGAACACGTTCCAAAAAAATAATGGGAGAATATTTCCATCCTAAATTAAAAATCCCATATAAAGCAGGTCATTTTCGAATGATTACAGCGAGATTATCCCATATGAAGCGGGACATATTCATGAAGCGGGACATATTCGTGAAGCGGGACATATTCAGCGATAATTGCTGGTAGGTATAAAAATTTCCCTATAGGTCCGTATCTATAGTAACGAATGTTAAAATGTGTATTTGTCATCTTACGTACATAAATATTGAATTTTGAAAGTCGTTGAAATGTCACGTTTCGAAAATGATTCTTTAAGTTTGATTCAAGAAAAAATGTCCAAAAGTAAACCTAAAAATACAATACTGAACCATCAATATATATGGAAACAGTTCATGCATTCCATTAAAGAAATAAATTATAGTTTCAACGAAAACACCTCAATACCGTCGCTGGCAAACATTCTCACTGGCTGGGCCTACAACATGAAAAAGAGAAACGGTGAAGATTATAAAGATTATACTGTGTATTTGGAATGTAACGTCAAAACTATTGATGGAAAAATACCAAGACGAATATAATACTAAATTTAATCCTTTCAATGATACCGAATTTAAAAATGCTCGCGAGGCAGAAAATGCCAAAAGAAAGGAATAACAGACAGACCCCGGAAAAGAAAACAAAGCGGTGTATCATTCAAATACGAAGAGTTCAAAGCCATGATACAGAACTGTGATGAAAAAACGCCTGATGGCTTACACAAAAAGTTATTTTTTGTTTTATCGTACGAATTAGCATGGCAAGGAGGAGAGGGAGTGGAATGTTCAACTTCCTATTTCAAAGAAGACATCAATAACGCGGGGGAAAAAACTAACAGACTGAAATACAACCCAATATTTAACAAAACAACGCAAGGAGGGGATAAACCTTGCGCTCCTCCCAAGTGGCTAGTTAGAAACATAGTTAACCCAGATTTGTGTCCGGTAAGGTTGTTCAGAAAGTTTATGGAGAAGAGAAATTATATAAATATTCCAAGATTCTTCTTAACTGTTGATCCTCTTTGGAAATTGGGCAAGTGGTACAGGAACATTCCTGTCGGAAAAATATGATCTTTCAGTGGACGCCAACGGAGGCAAAAAAGTCAGGTTTGGCGACTGAAAAAGTTAAAAAACCAATCATTCACTACGTGCAACAGCTGTTTCAAACTTAGCAAAGAAAGGAGTTGATTTAAATGACTGAACATTCAAACCCAAAGTCCATTAAGCCATATCTCCAACTGGACGAGAAACACTATGCAAGTATAGTAGAGAAAATGAGGGACACTACTAACCTTAATAAAGAAACTAATGAAACTAAGGTAGCTAATGTGCCTACTATAAGTTCTTTAAGTCATAATTCGATAGCAAACTCGAATACATTAACAAGTAGTGCACCAGGCCCAAAAAATACTAATTTTTACAACTGTGTATTCCACGGCAATTCATGCAATTTTTAGTTTTAATTTAATTTGTTGATTTTTATATAATTCATATGTACCTACCTGCATGTGAATTGAAATAAAATTTCAAACTTAGCACATACCTTCTTTCTTTCAACTTGGACATATTCCACGACGACGCAGCCGGAGTGCTCGAAATAGAGCAAGTGTTTTTAAGACCAGTTATCCACGAATACTTTACGTTATTTTTTTTTATTGGTGCACTTTGAAATCATATATACTGGTATTATTACTACAGAAAATAGAAATAAGAACTAATAATGCAAGAAGGTTGAATTCGTGATGTGACATCAGTATACCTTTCGTTGTCATGGAAATGAGAAAAACATTCATTTGCAATTTGTTACCAAAGATCAATATTTGTTGTCACCAGAGCTCAAAAATGAATTATTCTAATATCGATTTTTTGAATAATGAGGCAGAATCGCGGTTAATACCGCGAAAATCCAGTGATATATATAAAAAAGAATATGAAAAGTTCATCAAATTGATGGAGGAGCACATATAAATGAACGAATTGTGAGTAATATTTTATTTGACGTTACAAGGTACTCCTGTCAGATCAATAATAAAAAATTTGTCATTTAGACTTCACGTTTCTCGATTTGTTGATGTTGTCATGGTTACCTTTAAAAAACGCGCGTTTTTTAAAGTTCGATTTAAGCACGCTGAGGCGTGCTTTAAATGGGTAAAAAGGGGCACCAATAAAAAAAAATACTTTTTTCAGATATAGCTCTATTATCTAAGGGCTATTTAGTGAGGCAGTGAATATTCCGTCCCTTCCGGTCGATTTCAACTCAATATTTTTTCTGGTAAGCAAAACTTGATAGACGAACTATTTCTTGTGAAGTGGTCCTGTCCAGAAAGATTCCACTTCTTATATAAGAGTCATTACGTTTCTCCGTTAATTTCAGGAGAAAGAAGGTGAGACTGTTAAGGCGACAAGACTTCGGTTCGTCTCCAGGTCTACTGTATGGGACCGAAACTGAAAGTGGCCCCTTAATGTTCTTTTCAGAAAGGGCTCTATTATCTCAGGGCTATTTTGTAGTGAGGCCAGGAATATTCGGTTCCTTCCGGTCAATTCAAAAGGTTCTAAACTCTTAGACAAATATCTTTCAATTTAATATTTTTTTTCTGGTAAGCAAAACTTGATAGACGAACTATTTCTTGTGAAGTGGTCTGTCCAGAAAGATTCCACTTCTTATATAAGAGTCATTACGTTTCTCCGTTAATTTCAGGGGAAAGGAGGTGATAAGACTTCGGTTCGTCTCCAGGTTTACTGTATGTGACCGAAAGTGAAGGTGGCCCTCTTCCCCCCTTCCGGTCGATTTGGAAGGTTCGAAACCCTCGGAGAAATTTCGGTTCGTCTCCAGCTTTACTGTATGTGACCAGAAATGAAAGTGGCCCTAAATAGTTTTTTCAGAAAAGGCTCTATTATCTCAGGGCTATTTTGGAATATTGCGTCCTTTCCAGTCGAATTAAAAGGTTTGAAACTCTTAGAAAAGTATCTTTCAATTCAATATTTTTTTTTCTGGTAAGCAAAACTTAGAATACGACAAGTAACTGACTATTTGAATATTTTTCCATTCGTGAAAAATAATTTGGTGTACGCAGTAACTTATCGGGGCAAAGTAATTTCTTTGCCCTTCCACATTTGTATAGTTTTCCTGATTCATTTAATTCTGTATTCAGATTGTAGACGGTTATACTACAAAAAAAAGGTCAACAAAAAATAAGCTTCGAACAATATTTATTGAATATTTTCTCAGATATGTCACTGAATAGGAATTGATGCAACCAAAGAAATGGCAAGAGGATGTATCAGACTCCTCTTATATGAATCCCTATTGCTTCATTTTCTCAAATTGAGATTACGTACATTTCGCACCATCTCACACCAAAGACCTGAACTCACACACTTCGGATGCTCATTTCAGAATTGTAGAAATTCATATGCCACATTCTCTATTCGAATCTGTGACTGAATATGTCGCAGTTCCAAAGCGTCTACTTCAAATGACAACATCTAGTTTGGCTTCCACTACAAAGAGAGCAGCACCATACGAATCAGAAAGTGTGGATCGATCACGTAACCATCCTGCCCTCTATTGCACAATGTATGAATTTTCTTGGTCCGTAGCCTTGTATTGGAATCATTAATCAAAGTTTGCAGATTCGATAAAACTTTTTCTTCTAGAGGGCGCAATTGGTATGCCACGAAGTTATTTCCATTTGCAAGTTCCATTGGAAGTTTCGAATACAAATATAAGTGTCTCGAATTGAAACTCATTAGTCTTTACCTTTCTACAATTGAATATTATTCAACAGATCTGCGAAAAACGAATAAACTCATAACAGGCAAGGAAGTCATTAAATTCAATGTTGAACTATTGTATTTTCAGAACTATTTTGAAACTGATTTTTCAACTTATTGATATCTTTGTGGAATTATATCAAATCGAACCGAGAGGATGCCAGTTTGGTTATACTACTTTCTATCGATTTGAATCGAATCACATAGAAATATTAGGAAGCGATTAGGAAGATTTGAATCTTTCTCCAACTTTTAATCGAAGAGTTGAAAGTTTATACAGAAATATAAATGCTATTGATGTTTTCCATTGAAAATATGTCCTATTGTTTCTGACACATGATTCATTAGCTTGATTGATGGCAATTTCGCAATAAATAAAGTTTATCTCTCACTCGCAGATGATTCCACATCTGATTTTATGAACATCCTGTTTATATTTTCAACAAATCAAATAAATATATTCTGGAAGCTGCTTTTTCGATTTGCTGCGCTATTGGGTTTTTTCCTCCATGAGTTCCAAACGGCTAATTAATATCTCTAATTCAATTGCAGCACGGTTGATTGACAAACCGCTCTTTTGGCTTGATCTGCAAATTCAAGATCTCCTTTGATCCAGCTTTATCTAACGGGTAATGTCCTGTATTCGGTCGACATTCCTCTATAGGAAAAATGATCTCCCTGAGACTCTACATGATAATTATGGAACATCTCCAATGCATACAGCAACACCATTGTCTGAAGATATATAGTGAATTGACCATAAAGATTTATCATTCGGTTCCCAAAAATTGAGTTATTCGAGCACGAATTTTATTTGTCAATTTTTCTTACTCTCTTTTTCTAAAGAGAGCCAGAGTATTAGCTATCAACAAAGCCACTGAAAGTTCAATAGGAAGTTTTCACTATTGCATCCAAGGGTTTTCATCTTACAAAAATACGCTATCAGAATTGTTACCAATAACAGAAGTAGTCATTCATGCAGAAATTTATTCAAAGAAAAGAGGATACTTAGTGTCACTGGTATATATATATATAAATATATATATATATATGCATATATATATATATATACATATATATATATACATATATATATATATATATATATATATATATATATATATATATATATATATATATATATATATATATATATATATATATATATATATATATATATATATATATATATATATATATATACATATATATATATATATATATATATTAGCGGACCCGACAGACGTTGTCCTGTCCAAATTTCTATGTTCCCTAAAATGTTTTTCCCGAAAACTCTCGTCCGTGTAGAATTCCTTTTTTTCTATGTTTTCCTTTATGTTGTTCCATCTAGATTATGCTTTCGACTCCTTCCGCTTCCTGTTATCTCGTTTTCCCGTTATCCCGTTTTCCCGTTATCCCGTTATCCCATTTTCCTGTTACCCCTTTTTTTCTTCATCCCGTTATCCCGTATTCCCGTTATCCCCTTATCCTGTTATCCCGTTATCCCGTTTTTTGTTATCCCGTTATTCCAGTTATCCCATTATCACGTTATCTCATTATCCCGTTATCCCGTTCTCCTGTTATCCCATTTTTTCCTGCCAAAAAAATAGGGGTTGATCGTAGGAGTCTGAAAATTTAGGGTTGTATGTATTTTTGAATGCTGTATCATGAAAAAATGAAAATCAAGATTTATTTCTGAAAAATAAAATTAAGGGGTGGACCACCCTTAACATTTAGGGGGATAATTTGTGAATCTAAACCATCCAGGGCGCCACCCAAACGCATACAGAAAAAATCATTCAAATCGGTCCAGCCGTTTAGGAGGAGTTCAGTGCCACACACGTACAGTAGAATTATATATACAGTGCGCGTCAAAATTATAGAACAAATTCGATATTTCGCAAGCCATGTACTTTTGACAAAATCCTAAAATAGGTCGATTTTTATTTTTTGAATGCCGATTTTTATGTATATTCTAAAGAGGTTATGTCACTGGTTTTGACATGGTGACGTAATCGGTATTTTTTTTAAATTGGAATAGATGTCTTGTGATACCTCATCTGAAAGGCCTTTCAATACTGCATTCAATGATAATAATTAATTAGATATTTTTTTACAGGGTGAACAAAAATTAATATTTTATTTCAATAAGAGAATAACTTTATATCCAACAAAATAGAACAGTTAAATAAGATGTTCGAAATGTCATCCACCAGTCTCTTGACAATAAGCAAATCTACGGACACATTCCTCTTGCACATTGCGAATAACTTCCGGAGTAATTCTGTTAATTTCGATCCTAATTCGATTTTTCAACTCTTGTAGATTTTGCGGCCTATCTACATAGACCTTCGATTTCAAATAACCCCACAAGAAAAATCCAGGGGCGTAAGATCTGGAGATCTTAGGGGCCACTCTATCGGTCCGCGTCTACCAATCCACCTCCTAGGAAAACATCACGTGCATAGTGCGGGGGTGCACCATCTTGTTGCAACCAAATACTTTCATTTGGTGAGTTAGGATTGTTGGCGTTTGGAAAAATATATTTTTATTATTATTACATTATGATTATGAAATTCTTGTATTGTCATCGATCCTTGATATGTGTGACAAATTTCAGATTATTCGGAAGATTGGAAGTGAGTGAATATTTACTTCCAAGATTTTATTACATTGTGAGTTATTCAGTTACAAGTAAAGATAATAAAAGCGTGTTGAAAAATACAAAATTTTACTTTTTTGAGCCCATGCTCTAATCCCTCAGACTGCCCTCGCAGACTAGTGAGTCAGTGCTCTACTACACCAATGGATCCTTTCCAAATATTGATAGTTAGCTATTTCCTAGTCTAAAATGGAAACAAAAGACAATCACAAATTAATGCCATAATAGGCAAGTTAGTGTCAAATAAATGTCAGTTGAAATATCAACAAATATTCTTCACAAATACTAAGTGAAAAGGTTCTAAAAGTAAACTATGGCTACTTTAAGTAAAACCCAACGCATAGAAATTTTAATTTTTATTAGATGCGGAGATAGAACCAGAACTCAGCAAGAGGTATGCGACTTGTTCAATGCGAAGTATCCAATTAGACCTATCAGTCGTTCAACAGTCAGTAAGATTGAGAAAAAAATTAGAGAAACTGGTCATGTCAAACTTATTCCGAATGCTGGACGTCCTAAAATAGAAGAAAACGTGAAACTTGATGTTCTATTGGGTGTAGAGAATAATCCTCACAATACTTCACGACAAATTGCAGCAGACCTTGACATATCCCAAAGTTCTGTATTACGTATTCTAAAAGCAGAAAAGTACCATCCATACAAAGTACAGCTACATCAACAACTCAATGATGATGATCCCGATCGCCGTGTGGAGTTCTGTGAAATAATGCAGGATTTGTGTAACCGCAATCCACGTTTTGTAAAACAAATTCTGTTTTCCGATGAGGCTACGTTTTGCCTAAATGGTTCAGTAAATCGTCAGAATTGCAGAAATTGGAGTAGAGATAATACCCACTGGATGATGAACGGGCAATATAGCAATCATTTCTTTTTCAAAATTCTGAATTAATTTACCAGACTTGAAAATAAAATTCAAACATAATTGAACCCAAAGTGGAAAAATCCGTAGTTCATATATTTTACAGTAATTCATCATCTAGTTCAACATTTATTGAAATACAGTATTTCCTGCAAATTCAAAGTTCAACGCCAGTCATTAACCAGGGGTTGGAAAGGGAAATATTCTCAATTGAATATTGATAGAAAGATTTTTCTGTGAATTGAAAAATCCACGATTAAAATGAAGTTATTTTTTGTGAATGTCTAACAGAAAACAGGGGTTGGGTTTCAGTCCGGTATTGCATTCATCAATAGCAAGAACGCTGATTCTACAAGTCAGCGATATATTTCCTATAAATGAAAGTGTTTGTTTTTAATCGGGCTCTCTTTAGTTTTATGCTGCTGGTCCACGGTGACACATCTCCTTCCCTTGGTTTTTATTATAATCTAAGGGGGCGTCCATAAATTACGTGAGGTGTTTTTTTAAATTTTCTACTAAACAGCATCATAGCTCTACTCACTTTCACTATTCCAAATATGCAACGAACCGCACTCTTTCAAAAGAGCCATATACAACAAAGCAAAACCATCTAATTTCCACAAACATATATTTTGGAAATGTTCAATATTTTGGTCCATCAAACATATTTTTTGACTGGTGACGTTTGGGTAACTTGTTGTCATATGTGGTGATGGTTGCCACGTTCTCCATAAGTGATTGCTACAGTTACCATTCGATAAAAGTCACTACAAATTCACCATGAGGTGCCCGTGGATTGATCCGCGTGACGACAGAAGCTAACCTGTTACGTGAAACATGAATGAAATTTATTCTAAATGAAATGGGTTAAGAGTTTTCAATAGACAATGCTCCTTGATTTTGAAGTGATCGAGGATTGGTCAGCGCGATGACGAAAACCAACCCAACTTTCAAATTATTTCATTGTGGCTCACAGAAAGCTCGTTTTACCTGTTATGTGAAACGTGAATTATATTTATTCAAAATGAAATGGTTTATGCGTTTTCAATAGACCAGTTTTTTTGATTTTGTTTGAAAAGGTTTATATAAATAGATTGGATCTCTGACTAGTGCGCCTGCTCAATATTCATATCTCAATTGTTGATTCAGTTTGCTTGAATGCTATTATTGTCATTACTTGTTAATTGATCATTGTTGCTTGATACTTGATAATAATCAATTGGAGCTGCATAAATCCACTATATTTGCAACATGTCCTTAATTACCAATTAATGGAAAATTAACCGCAATTTCGAAATTATAACTTTGAAGTGGCAGGTTATGATAGCCGCAATGAGTTCGCCCCTTTCGAAGGTATAAGACCTATTGTTATTTTCAGGTTATAACTTTGGAGTAGTGAATCATGGGCCTGCGACGTGGTTGCCACTTTCTAGTGGTGGAAAAGTTGATAATTTAAGTCAACCGGCCACTTTATGATGAGCTTCGCAGTGGTATATTTTCAGTTTTTGCCACTTTAAAGTTATATTCACCAAAAGCGAATATGCTGGGTCGCCGTTATTAGAGAAATGAGCCAGATAAGGATGAAGATTCATTTGTCGTCAGTTCTGCATCAAATGTAGTAATTTATTACGTGAGTATCGGTTTCAAGTAACCAAGATTGATGAAAAATGTTTGAGGGATTTAAGTACATAATGTCAAAGGCGAGTTACTTCCAAAATTATAATGTTTTTGTCAAATAGAGTATTCAGATGGCGCTTTCTCACAATCTACAACAACCATATTTCACAGTAAACTTCAAATCATTTGAATTTTATCCAAATTAAATATAGTTACTAACACGTTTGTATATTATATATTATTATACTCATAGTCGATCGAGTGTGAGAAATGAATCAGGCAAAATAGAAGAATAAGGAACATTTATTATTGAAATATGTTGCTGGACAGAGATCGAGCTACATCATATCATTTACACAAGCGCAGTCAGATGTTCAACGTGTCTAGTGTCGGCCACTACATATTGACGTTTTTGCCAGGTGGCCACAACTTGGTTGGAAAATAGCTACCTGAGATCCAGGAACGTAGATCGGAACGTAGCGGCTACCAAAGAAGTGTTCCCCATTTTGGTAGCCGCCGCGTGATATAACCGTGTATATTACATGGCAGTGGTTGTGGTCAAACAACTCAAAGTTTTCCAGAATTGTGACCGCAACGTTCCGTCCACTGAAAAATGTTACTTGGGTATGGTTGATGAAACTCTCATATATCTAGACATAACAACGGAATTTGCCTTCGATTGGGATGAGTTGCGCAAAAAAGATATCTGCAGGAAATGTAAACGTTTAGAGACAATACTTGCAAAAAACTTACCATTTGAATAATTTCCCATAAGAAAACAACAAGTTCACTTGGATTCACAAGATGAATCTTTTCTACAGTCATATGCCACTCCCAAAATATCACCTTTTCCGAGCCAATCAATAATGATATCCTACTTTGGCTATATCTGAAGTAACTGAGAAGGAAGTGCAAGTCTCAATGAATGAGTTGAAATCAAATCGACCAGTGGGCCTGTCAAAATCCCTCTTTTGTTTCGCGGAATTGTGCAGCTGCTTTCACAAATACCCTTTAAAAATTATAAAACTCACATATTTTCTCAGACACTTTTCTGGTCCCATGATATCAATAAGAAATAATCACAGGTTACCGGAATGGAACACAACCACACCATTTGCTACCACCCTATAATCATAATCATTGATTTTTTGTCAAAATATTTCCACATATTTCTTTCGCATGTCAAGAATCAAATCAAACCCAGTCAACATGGTTTCTCTGAAGAAATATCCCCTTCTCACATCAGATGTATCAGAAGGATGCAATCTCGGGCTGTAATTTTTCAAAATCATGTTAACTAGAAACCGTGTAGAATTTCTATTTTTTCCAGAGTTTTTATTTGTGTTGGTTCACCTATCTGCCTGTGGCTCTGCCCGCTTCTTATTATCCTGTTATGCCATTTTTCGTAATCTCGTTTCCAGGTATCCCGTTTCCTGTTATCCCGTTATCTCACTGTCCCGTTTCTCATTATCCGTTATTCCGCTAACTTGTTTGGGTGGCAAAATTGATTTGACAGCGAAAGTAATGCTTTGTGACGACTATTACAAATTCACTTACCCCTTTCCACCCATTTAGGGACGGAATTCTCAAATAAAGTTAAACACTAATACTAATTTTCATTTCTCTATTCCCATACAAACTTGAAATCACTATTTTAACCCCCCTTCCAATTATTTCAGGTTGAATTTAAAAAAATTCTGAAATACGTGTTCCTTTAAATGAAGAGATAAGCCCGAATACCATTTTCTATCACTTTTACTTTAAAACTAACGGAAATTCCACTTTTACCCCCTCCTCACCACCTCTTTCCAGACCTTTGGAGATAATATATTTTTAGTAGTTATCTGTGTCATCATAGAAATACATTGTCATAATTTTAGATCTTTAGGTCCAGCGGTTTGGTCTGGTCTGGTCACTCAATATATCCTAATTAGTAGAAAATATATTATAAAGTTGTCTCCAGAATTAACTGTGAAATTCTCCATGATAATCTTGACTACGTGAAGGCCTGGTGCTTCGAAAATAATGTTTCCAAATGTCACGTTATACCCTCACCAAGTTAAATACAATCCTTCATGTTTACGAATTGAATAATATTATATCAAATCCCTCCAACACGTTTAAAGAGTTAGTAGTGATGTTCTAAAAGAAGCTAACTTTTGGATAGTTGTTTCAATTGGTCGGAAACATACAACATTCTGGGTAATCTGGGTTATTTATTAACATTTCCTTGTTATACTCAGCGGAGTTTATCGCTCCACAGAAGTGAGTGATAGTTAGGAAGGAACCAGGAAATATGTATCAAATCTGTTCGGAAATGTATGTAAATGGAGTATGATTGTTACGAATGAAGATTATATTCATCGAAAAATAAAGGACTTAAGAATAATGATAAATTAGATAAGTTGAGAAAATGTGATATTGCACGTATCTCAATAGGCTACTTGAAATCACAGTAAACTCTCAGACGGATGAGAATAGTGGAAAAATGTCATAAATAATCCTCCAAATTGCTAGCCTCATATTCGAATAGGATCTGGATTCATACCGTATGTCTCGATGGATACCGTTTCTGATTTTGAGCGGGAAACACCACTATGAGAGGGTAACAAGAGGTTTGTCAGGAAAAATAAGTCAGTACAATCTGAGTTCCCGTCAGAGAGGGCGATTAGAGTAAAAATGTTGAATATGATCTTTCGAGTTGCTTAGGAATTTTCAACTACGAGTTCAACTGAATTATGCTTGTATACCTGAGAAACTTTTTGAAGTCCTCCAAATTTTTTAATTAATCACGTTATCTATAATTTCAATCTACATACTTAACTCAATAAAATTCATAAGCTTTGTTAAAAAGCTCAAAAACTGGTTTAATTTCTCATTATTATGAGAAACACCCTCTCTCAAAAGTAAACTAAGACAACTTCTGAATTACTGAAAGAGTAAACATTTGTAAGAAAAAGTATAGGATCAGTGAGAGTGTTACCAGGATCCAGATATTCCCCAGTTTAGAAATGGTCCAGGGACGTCAAAGAATGGTATTTATGGGATTGTCTGGCAATTCTTTCTGTTTGTATTTCCGAGCCCACATAAGTTATGAATATTTCAGAGCTCGGCCAATATCAGCTCTACGATGAAAATAACAAATCCAGGTGGCCAACTTAAGCTCCTCCCTAACTGATTATTTGTTGTCAGTTTGGCTCAGGAACCAAAGAGAACAAGTTTTCAACAAATCGTAAAAATCGTTGAGATTTAATATCAGAGTTACAATGGATTTCGGAGGAAACAATCATATTTCACACGTTTGCTTTTCCCGAAACGTTCATTTCAGTAACATTTGCACAATAACATGAAGTACTAACAGCAAATAGATCACCTTTGAATCTGGTAATATCTTACTGGTGGGGTTACAGGTTATGACAATGCCATGAATGTTTGAAGGTTGTAGACGATGTGGTAACTTGATTACTATCGTTTCGGACGTCCATCGTCTTAATGTATTTAAAAGGTTTTCACGACGTTTCGAATGCTTGTATCTGCAATCGTCTTCAGGTGAATACTGACAAGTTTAGGTGCTATTTACCAATTTATATGACTGTCGGCGCAATGATGCGTGCAATTCCACCATGTGCAGCGGTGCGTGTAGTTTCGCGCGGTGTGGTGGTGCGTGAAGTTTCGCGCCTCTGCAGCCCGCCAGAAAGAGCAATCAGGGGTTTCCATACGTTCTTGATCTCAACGCTTGGTTGACTAAAGGCGTTATTGGCTTCGATGTAGGCGGCCTCTTTGAACTTTCGTTTGAACCAATGCTCCTCTCTATGTAGAACACTTGCGTCGTACCATTGTCATACCATTGTCGTATCATTGTCGTACCATTGTCGTACCATTCTGGCGGGCTGCAGAGGCGCGAAACTTCACGCACCACCACACCGCGCGAAACTACACGCACCGCTGCACATGGCGGAATTGAACGCATCATTGCGCCGACAGTCATATAAATTGGTAAGTAGCACCTAAACTTGTCAGTATTCACCTGAAGACGATTGCAGATACAAGCATTCGAAACGTCGTGAAAACCTTTTAAATACATTAAGACGATGGACGTCCGAAACGATAGTAATCAATGCCATGAATAATCCTTTTATTTTCACAGCTCGACGGATGCGCTGCCTCTCCACCTATGAATGGTATTCGAATATATTTCAATATTTGGGCACATTTCGAATGATGAAACTGTCTGACGAAAATACTCCAAAACAAAACAACTTCGATGTGATTTAGAAATGTCCTCGGTGCACAGGGACTAAGATGGTGTACTCTAGTGCGATGTAACCATGGATGAGGAAACAGAACAGGCACTTTTTGTCTGATCTAATCACACTACAGAATAGTGAAATGAGTGAAGTAATATCAGATTTTAGCTTCAGAGAGTTAGGGGACTGCGGTAAGTTCTTACTGTACATTAGTGATGATGTTGAGAACAACATATTGAAAGTAACCAACCGTAAGGTGTGTGCTTAAGTTTTTATTTAACAAATAAGTTGCAAAATTATATTGTTTATTAAATATCTTTTGTTTTTTTTTTCCCAAACGGATAGTGTTATTCGAAAGAATGGAAGATTTAACATAAAAAAGGTACACAAATTTGTTCTTTGAAATGTAAACTCTAAGCTGCAGTTTTTTTTCAACGTACGAAAATATGGGGCGGCGACACTGGAGTTCATTGCTCGAGGAGCATGTAGCCACGAGCGCGTTTCACTTAATTTGTTACTTTCAATCTAATTGATCGAATAAGGCTAACAAAAATTTAAATGAAAGACAGAAAAAGTAGCTGTTGTCATGTTCTCAAATTAAAAAAAATATGAATAGGAATAGTATATATATGAAGTTACGTCAAAGTATTATTTTCTATAAAATCGATTGAAGATCTGCCATTCTTTGAATTTTATAGATAAACATCTGAAATTTCCACAGTTCACTCCCAAAATGACACTCGAGCTGGTTTGAGAATGCAAGAAAATTTTTAAATTTCATTTAAAAAAATACAGTTGTCAAAATATTGAATAATTTAAAAAAATTACAAATTCGAATTCCTAGGCCATGCTTCATAAACCAAAAACTCTAGTTTAAAATATACTATAAAAATTTTTCAATAAAACTCTCTGAAGCTTGTTATCTATACTTCAGAAAGGTCTGATTGGTTTCATTAAGAAATTTGAATTAATAATAAAATTTCAGCAAAAACCAAAAAATAAACAAATTTTTCTTCAAAATCCGTGAAATTTGTATTAAATAAACATTGATAACGTTTATACAAAAAAATTAAGCTCACCCAACCAACATACATTTATATAACGACCTCGAACAAAGTATACGCAGCGTGAAGTATTTTTTTTTTAAATTTTAAAATTTTTTTAAAAAAAATAATATATATATATATATATATATATATTTATTATTATAATTTTTATATATATTTAATATATATATTTATATATATATATATATAAATAAATAAATATATATATATATATATATTCGATTCCTGGTCGATCCACATTTTTATTTTTCAGTTTCAAGTTGTCATTTTCCTGTCTAAATGCCGAAAAAATTGTTTTCATAGATAATAATTACAGTCGTTAATTTCCACTATATATTATATATATATATATATATATATATATAATATTTGAATTTTAGAGAGAGATAGTTTAGTGCTCACCTGATCGGTAAGTTTAGTGCTCACCTGATGCTCTACGTATACTAGTAGAGTAATATTAAATTTTAGCTTCAGAAAAATGGGGGATAGTGGTAAATTTTCACTGTACATTAGTGATGATGTTGGAAACAACATATGATAAGATACCAATCGTGAAGTGTATGCTTAATTAATTATTTAACAAATAAGTTGCCAAATCACATTGTATATTGAATATTTGAAAAAATTAATAACCAATGGTGCCACTGGCAAAAATGGAAAATTTTACATCAAAAAGATATATAAAATTTTCCTTCAAAGTAAAAACTGTAATCTGCAGATTTTTCTTTCTGACAAAGTGTCAACAATGATAGTAAATTCGGTTACAGAATCACATGAATTTCCTAGCGTTTCCTTTATGAAAAAACTTCCAAGTACTAGTGGTAAAGTTTCGAAAAAAATCCGAAGGTTTCGGGTCACATAATTTTCCGGAAAATTCGAAAATTGCACTTTTGATTTTAATTAGGTAAGATTATTGAAAAAAATTGGTTGTTTGACTCAGTTTGTTGTTGTTTTTTGAGTTGTTGTTTGTACTTGTAGGAAATTTTTTCCAAATAAATAATTGCGTTATGGCCATAACGCCCTAGGGCGTTATGAGTGTATTTATAGCAACCGTATCCAGGGTAAAGTAAAAAAATATAATATTCAAGTGAAAAAAAAAAAGACTTATTGTTTAACCAATTACATTACTCACTCTCCTTCTCTCATATCAACGGAACTCATTCGATTTGACTTCCACCTCTCATTTCAATACTCCCCATATAGTCTAGTTAACAAGTGGTTTTGAGGTCAAATTTTTTTCGCATTCTCCGAAAATTATGATTGAGATGTCATTCGATTTGGAATGGCATGTAGATATTTTTGGAGAAAATGCTAAGGCCGCTCGCAAAAATTGCAATAGTTATAAACAATTAGGTTAAAAAAAAAGGGGTTTGGTTTTTTGCCAATATCTCAAAAATTGTTTGAAATAATTCAAATTTGAAGAAAGATGCAGAAAGAAGAGGAAATTTTCTGAGGAAAAGTTCGGAATCCCGTAACTGTAGGACCAATATTTATAATTTTCCCAGCGGGTTGAAAATTTGCCCGAAAGCAGGTACTCCGGCTTGCACAAGTAACGCCCCCTTCGGACTTTTAATGAATAAATATTATTTAAACTTATTAAATATAAAAATTGAAAATTGAAAAAATTCAGGCGCCTGCAGAATAGATCGATGAACAATAATCCGTGGTCCAAAAATCTTTATCACGATTTTTCAATAAGTTATCCATTAGTTAATTAACAATTTTTTGTAGCACGAACATTAACATTGCAAGTGCGATATTTGTTAAACCATTAATCTCAAAATGTTTTCCGTTCGTGGAGCTATTTTTCAAAGGTCTTAGAATAGATTCCCGTTAAAAAATTGAAAAATTGTTAATTTTCGTTTTGTTATTAATAATTTACTAAGGTGAAAAATTATAAAGCTTCATTAAACATTGAAACAAAAAATTTTTTTCATAATATTATTATTGATCCGTTTTCTTATGATCAGAAGCTATTAAAAAATGATTTTTAATGATGTTTATCCCCTATTGTTTAAAAAATTGTTATAAACAAATGCGTTGTTTATGAGATAATTAAAAAAAATTATAACATAATCTTTGATGATAATTATGATTTTTCAAAAAAAAACCGTTTCTTTAAAAAAATTTATTGCCTTAAAACGCATTTGTTGAATAACATTTTTTTTACCACTTGTTATGAAAATTAAGGAAAATTTTCGTTTTTGAAATCCTCAAGTATTTATCTTGGTCTTCGATATTAAAAAAAAATATTATTTACATTTTTATTGTTTATTTAATAAACAATTTGTCATAAACAAATTAATTATCTCTTTGTATTTTTTTCCTTTTTCTACCTAAAAAAACAAAAACAACCAAGTATTTTTATTGCCATATTGGTCTTCTAGATGTTTTAATAACGTGGACTCCGCAGGCTTGTAACTCATAGTTTCCAGTAATTCCAATTCCAATATAATCATAAAGACGGAGTAAAGATTTTTGCAATTCTTTCCTTATTCCAGTAGATTCACTTTTTCGTAAATAACTGAAGTCACGGTAACACCGCTTATGATAACGAGCGCCAACTTCAAAAAGAGATTCAACACAATTTACACGACTTTTGTTCAGCGATTTCGATTAATTTTGCTTTTAATAAGTCGTCTCTGATCGAGAACTTCTCTTCTCTTGCTTTGCTTTGCCATGGTCTAGAACACAACAAACACAATTTATCAAAATCGAATTCCTCAGAACCATGTGATGAGTAACGAGATGTTGAAGGTTCAACTAAAGTAGGAGCATGTTTTGCAGAATAGGTGTAAGCATCCCGACAGTTTTTATGCACATCTAATTCAGTTTGATAAATTAATATTCTCCACATATCATCTTTCAACGTTTTAATGTGATTTATCATAGTATTAATTGGTTTTTGCTTGATTCGCATAGTTGGCAACGTACTCAACAGATTTTCACATATGAAACAAGTCACTTCTAAATCCATTCTCACAAGAAAATAACGTTAGTTAGTTAGTTATTTTTTTTTTCTGAAAGATTATTTTTATAAACAAATGATATAAATCAAATAAATAATTGAGTGAGAGCTTCAAATTTTGGCTTAATTTGTTGTTTAATTAATAAAGAATAAATAAGTCTGGAATTTTTTTCTTGTATCTCCATTAGTTAAAAAGTTATAATAAAATTAAACATAAAAAACCAGGTCAGAGTGGTGAAATGAAAGAGAACAGAAAATTGAAAGTTCAATAAAATTTTTTTTTTTTTTTTTCTAAAAATAATAAATGGTTGTTTTTGTTTTTTTAAGTAGAAAAAGAAAAAAACAAAGAGATAATTCATTTGTTTATAACAAATTGTTTATTGAATAAACAATGAAAATTTAAATAATAATCTTTTGGAACGTAGTTCCTCATCGCGCGTTGCGAAAGAGGGCTAGACGGAATAAATTAAGACCAAAAGTTGTAACGAGACTTTCGCTATGGTTGTAAGCCGTGCGGCGTGCGCGTGTTTCTCTGTCTGTCTGTCTCTCTCTCTCTCTCTCTCTCTCATAGAAAGCAAGCCAGTTATTTTCGTTTCGTCTTTATATTTCACATTGAACAGTGTGGTGTCGCGACGATTATTTTTGTTGAGTGTATACAGGTTTTTTGTACATAATAAATAATAAAAAATAATAACAAACAGTGTTTCTGCACAAGTTCGATTTTCAATTTTCATATTTAATAAGTTTAAATAATAATTATCCATTGAAGGTCTGAAGGCTTGCGCTTGCGCAAGCCGGAGTACCCGTTTTCGGAACAAGTGGTAAATAAAAAATTGTTATTTCACAAATGCGTTTTAAAGCAATAATATTTTTTTTTAAAGATGGTTTTTTTTAATCATAATTATCATCAAAGATTATGTTATAAATTATTTTTTTCAAATTATCTCATAAACAACGCATTTGTTTATAACAATTTTTTAAACACTAGGAGATAAAAATTATTAAAAATATTTTTTAAGTAGCTTCTGATCATAAGAAAACGGATCGATAATAATATTATAAAAAAAAGTTTTTTTCAATGTTTAATGAAGCTTTATAATTTTTCACCTTAGTAAATTGTTAATAACAAAACGAAAATTAACAATTTTTCAATTTTTCCAACGGAAATCTATTCTTAGACCTTTGAACAATAGCTACACGAAAGGAAAACATTCTCAGATTAATAGTTTAACAATTATCGCACTTGCAATGTTATTGTCCGTGATATAAAAAAATTGTTAATCAACTAATGGATAACTTATTGAAAAATCGGGATAAAAATTTTTGGACCACGGATCATTGATCTATCCTGCAGGCGCCTGAATTTTTTCAATTTTCAATTTCCATATTTAATTAGTTTAAATAATAATTATCCATTGAAGGTCTGAAGGCTTGCGCTTGCGCAAGCCGGAGTACCCGTTTTCGGGCGTATGTTCAACCCTCTGGGAAAATTATAAATATTGGTTCTACAGTTCCGGGAGTCGAAACTTTTTGTTAGGAAATTTCCTCCTCTTTCTGCCTCTTTTTTGAATTTTGAATTATCTCGAACAGTTTTTGAGATATTGGCAAAAAACCAAACCCCCTTTTTTTCACTTAATTGTTTATAACTAATGCAAATTTTGCGAGCGGCCTTGGCATTTTCTCAAAAAATATCTACATGCCATTCCGAATCGAATGACACCTCAATCATAATTTTCGGAGAATGCGAAATAAATTTGACCTCAAAAGCACTTGTTAACTAGACTAATACATCCCAGTAAACGAGATGTATTTAATCCCGAAATAAACCGGAAATCCCGTAACACATTTTCCTACAAGGACCAGTAGAGTTAATGCCTCCTACTGAAAAGTTGGAAAGTGCATTACGAATTCAAGGGAGCCATAATAAGATCATCATAGTTGGTCTGATAGTTGGGGAGAGCGGCTTGGCTCGGGCGGCTTGTCAGACGACACGGGCTCGACATCTCTGTCCAGGTGCGCGTCGATCCCACGGTGGCTTTCATGCATATTCCACAATCTCATTTGACTGCATAATCTCGGCCGGTACACACCCTTGTTTACTGTGACATATAACTCATTTGCTCCCTCACAGCTTATGTTTCATCTAAGCAAACACGTGTCATAACCTCGCTTCAACCCCCGCACTAATAGAATACTAAACAAGAATCTCCCATCTATTATTAGGGGATGAAGTAGGTGCATGAGATGTATCGGAATCGATTATAGAAGCTCGATGGGAGATGTAGAACTTAATGGAAAAGTATCCGATGTTACTGCAAACGCGAATGCATGGCATATTCTCCCGTCATGATTATATTTATTAAGTGCTACGTTAGTAGTACAAGAAACCACATGAGATATTTTATGGATATCCATTATATCTTTCAGGGCGTCTAGGGTTCACATAATTCGACGTAATGAAGTATAGTTAAACCATTTACAATTGCAGAAGCATAAAAACAAGTTTCGCAGTCATGAGGCGGTATCCTTTGAGCAGCGCAGCATAGGCGGAGGTAATTGATTTTATTTAGATATTTAAATATTTTTATTTTTCACTTGATCGTTACTGCTCTATAATACCTTGGCAACGGTTGCTATTAACAGACCCATAACGCCCGGGGCGTTATGGAGGGCATTATGAATCATAACGCCTGCTAAATGTTTTTTTCTGTAGTTCAATAAATGAATTACTCAGAAAAGTTTTATTTATAACTGTACATAAAAAAGGGACAAATTATTTTCTCTCAAATAGAAAATACAATTTTCAAATGTTCCTGAAAAATTAGTACCAAGTTTGAAGTTCTGTGAGTTGACCGATGATGAGCTCCTCAATGTGCATTCGGTTTCGTTCGGAACGTTAACATTTTCTTTTTCGGAAACCGAATGGGCTATCATTGTAGCAATTTTGTTGTTCGAGGAGATACTTTCTTCAATATAGCTCTCCGCTACCGTACTACTCTTCCATTTTCCATGTAATTTTAGTGTTCCAAAGGAAGCACCACCTTGAACAAGAAGCGTTGACGACGTTCGGCGTAGACAATGTCTGGTGTAACCTTTTTTTCCAAATTTAGGTATTTCGCTATGATAGAAGGAACACTTCCTATAGTATTTTTACCTACAGGTAACTCAATGCATTTATTATTTCTGTAGGTTAAAAAAAACCTACGTTGTTTACATCCTTTTGGTCGTAGTGCAATGTACTTTTTAACTAAGTTCAAGGCTCCTATTTCGCTTTCTTCAACAATGGTGAAACTTTTTGAGGTGCAGGTCTTGGTTTCTGGTACCTTGATCAGTAAAACGGCTCCTCTGTCTTCAATGTCATCAACTGTCATCTTGACCATTTCATCACGTCTTAAGCCTGCAAATACGCCCATTACCAGAACAACTTTATGTAGCAGAAAAGTATCATCTGGAGCTTTTTTTATGAAAAGTAATACTTGTCCACCTTCCAATACCTTCGATTTTTTAGGAATGTATCCTTTTGAATTAACTTTTAGAAATGCCATCAGTTGACTGAATGCTGATATATTAATATTTTCTTTAACAATCAATATTGATTTCAGCTGTGAGTATTTGGTCCATAGACTATTTGCACTATATTGTTCAGACTGGAATAATGTAAAATAAATAAAAAATATTAATATTTTTCATGAGATAAAGTCACCAGTTCCTGGAAGTATGTCATCAAGACAGTTTCATTTACGGTATTCACTCTGTTTTCATCTTTCCATTTCAGAAAATGGTCATACTCCTTCTCGTATAAGTGTTTGAGCTTTGAGCGTCACATTCTGTGGGATCTCCATAATTATTATGAACACAACCGTTTTTAGTTTCCTCCACTAACAAGCTTGTCAATTCTTACAAAAATGCAGCGTCGTTTTATTAAATAAACAACCCTTAGCAACCTCTTCAATGTTTCCATGGCAATTGCATAGAAGCTCACTTGTGCTCAGTTGCCTACCAGAACGCAGTAAATACTATGAGATGAATTTATGAAGTAAACAACGTCGTTTAAGATAATTGTTTCGTGAAAAATGAAATCTTGTATGCACCACGAGCGTTACTAGATCATTACGCCCATCGGGCAACATTCATCCCTCGGGCCAAAGGCTCTCGGGTGAATGTTACCCTCCGGGTGTTAGGATCTATATAACGTACTTGGTACATAGATAGCTATTAAAAATACGTTGAAATAAAAAAATAAGCCATAAGCGAGAAAGTATGTATTGATAGGAAATCGGATCATCATAAACTGGACGACGTTATGCATAACTAGATCAAGCGCAATTATTTTCAAAATGAGATACTTAGGTTTAAAATCCACAGAACCGATTCATCTAAAATTTCATCCTTCAAATCTTATAGCATCCTTAACTTTTTTTTGGTTATATGAGGTCGTTAAGTTGGTACGAGTATATATTAAATAAATATTACCTACGTACAAGGGCGTTCGGTTTGAACAGGGTACCAGTCGTGAACTATGTAAATACACAGAATGTGAGGTATTGGAGTGACGCAAATCCTCACCTGTTTCGTGAAACACATACCCAATTTTCCCAGAAGGTGAATGTTTGGGCAGGTATCCTGGGAAACCACATCGTTGGGCCTCTTTTTTTGAATACTTATTTAACTGGTGAGGTTTATCTGGAGCTGTTGCAAAACGCAATAGAACCGTTAATCCTTGAAATTTTGGAAGATAATCCAGATGAATTCGGCAATTTGAAAATAACATTCCAACACGATGGTGCTCCCCCACACTTTTACGGTGCAGTAAGACGGTATTTGGATGAGGAGTATCGTGGTAGATGGATTGCACGACGAGGTTCAACGGAATGGCCAGCTCGATCACCAGACCTCACACCTTTGGATTTTTTTCTGTGGGGGTACCTTAAATCGAAGGTTTACGCCACTGAACCTGACAATATTGACGTTTCAAAACAATGTGTTGTTGCAGAATGTGAGGCAGACACATTTGCAAAAGTACGAGAAGAGTTCAAAAATAGGATATTTCACTGTCAGGAGGTAAATGGAGGTCACTTCGAGCAATTTCTTCGAGTAGATACTGATTCTTGAATCTGTAATTAATATCATACTGAATGGAATTTAAATTTTAATGTTTACTAATGAACCATTGAAACTGCCATAAACACAAACAGAATTAGGATCATTGATTAGAATTTTTTGATACCTTTTAAAAGAGGTGTCGCTTGCCGTAGGGTTCTATTAAAAAATAATTGGTCACAATGGCCTTGTGACGTCATCTTTGACGATTTCGTCATCTATCATCACTTCACATCAACCTTTAATATTCAGTTTCCAAATTTCACTTGTTTATGTATAATCGTTCCAAAAATAAGAGGGATGGGGGACTTTTGAGAAGCACTGTATGTATGTATATAAATATATATATATATATATATATATATATATATATATATATATTTATATATATATATATATATATATATATATATATATATATATTTATGAAGTTCTGGTTTAGACTAATCTAGGATCGAGTGAGTCTATAGACGGATAGACGGACATCGGGCTCTTGGAATCTTGAAGAAAATTACAGTTCCTTCCCAAAATATTCCTGTATCGTCTGTGGCCAAAAAAGGTGACAAAAAACCTTCGAAGAGAGTTGACAAAAAATAAAAGAGAGTTATTATGTAACACACCGAAGATTATTCATACAGTATGGAAAAAGAGTGACAAATATGTATATCTGAGTGATATGTATTTACTAAATAAAACACACCACTAATTGTCTAACCAACCAGTGATGGGGCACATATGGGGTTATTTCAAATCAAAAGTATATTTCAATAGACCAGACGAAATTGCAGTTTTAAAAGTTAGGATATCGGATTCAATTGTAAAATAAATCTAAAAATACTTCCTAAACATCATGTGGCATTATTTCCTTCATTCTACGTAAAGTATATACATTTTACATTATAAAAATAAATTTTCTCAGTTTTGATTGCACCAAATTTGAATAACTCAATATTGCTGAACATAGAATTAAAATCACTTTTGAACAAGGTGCCACACGACCCCCTTTCTCATTTAAAATTTTTGAGGGGTGCTCATAATTCAAAAGGGGTAATATTTTGATACTGTAAATTGTCAAATTGACAATAGAAATCGACCTGTTTCAGGTTTTTCAAACAAATACATAATAGCGCTAGAGATGAATTTATATATATATAGAAGTGCACCTATTGAAAAGTGTCAGATGAGAGGAATTCGATTCTGGTCTCAATTGATTCGGTGAATAAACTAACCAAATTATATTGCCATATCACTTCCTGGCTCGAAATATAATACAATATCTTTATTGAATACTGAGTCTTTCGATATGGAATTGTTCAATTGCTCTGATGATGTTATACGCTTGATACAGATAATATCGTTGCTTTTAATAAGTCGTCTCTGATCAAGAACTTCTCTTCTTTTGCTTTGCTTTGCCATGGTTTAGAACACAACAAACACAATTTATCAAAATCGAATTCCTCAGAACCACGTGATGAGTAACGAGATGTTGAAGGTTCAACTAAAGTAGAAGCATGTTTTGCAGAATAGGTGTAAGCATCCCGACAGTTTTTATGCACAACTAATTCAGTTTGATGAATTAAAATTCTCCACATATCATCTTTCAACGTTTTAATGTGATTTATCATTGTATTAATTCGCACAGTTGGCAACGTACTCAAGAGATTTTCACAGATGAAACAAGTCACTTCCAAATCTATTTTCACAAGAAAATAACGTTAGTTAGTTAGTAAATTTTTTTTTCTTAAAGATTATTTTTATAAACAAATGGTATAAATTAAATAAATAATTGAGTGAGAGCTTCAAATTTTGGCTTAATTCGTTGTTTAATTAATAAAGAATAAATAAGTCTGGAATTTTTTCCTTGTATCTCCAAAAAAAAAAAAAAAAAAAGGAAATGAAAGAAACAAAAATTGAAATTCAATAAAAAATCTAAATTTTTTTTTCTAAAAATAATAAATGGTTGTTTTTTAAAAAAAAAAAATTGTAAAAAGTAAAAAATTAAAAATTAAATAAAAAAATAACTTTTGGAACGTAGTTCCTCATCGCGCGTTGCGAAAGAGGGCTAGACGGAATAAATTAAGACCAAAAGTTGTAACGAGACTTTCGCTATGGTTGTAAGCCGTGCGGCGTGCGCGTGTTTCTCTGTCTGTCTCTCTCTCATAGAAAGCAAGCCAGTTATTTTCGTTTCGTCTTTATATTTCACATTGAACAGTGTGGTGTCGCGACGATTATTTTTGTTGAGTGTATACAGGTTTTTTGTACATAATAAATAATAAAAAATAATAACAATAATGAATCCTGACAGTGTTTCTGCACAGGTTCCGGATATTGCTGATGGAGTTAGGTAAGTAGAGATTTTATACTGACAATAATAAATGCTTGTGTATTTTGAGCAAGTACGCATTATAACTTCTTACTATTTTAACTCCATTATTGTGTGTTTAGCAAGTGTACGCGTCATAACTTTAATAAATTTAAAAGCAAATGATATTTTAATATTACAATATCAATGCGTATGTATTTAGCAAGCCGTGCGTGTTCTAACCTATACGCTGTTGTGTTTACGAAGTCGAGAGAGTATATATATATATATATATATATATATATATATATATATACTCTCCCGCGCATCTATGACGTGTACGAAAGGATAGACAGAGTGCATATATATATATATATATATATATATATATATATATATATAAAATATTATTATAACTTAAAAAAAAAAAAAATTACAATTCCTTCACTAATTAATCGAAAGGAACTTCGTTCCATCCGGATGTCTCTTGACACCTCTCAAGTTTTTATTTTTTTCAATATCGAAGACCAAGATAAATAATGATTTAAAAAAATGGTTCCTTAATTTTTATAACAAGTGGTAAAAAAAAAAATATTATTTCACAAATGCCCTTTTTGAGCCCTTTTTGTACCGCATTCGATTTTTTTCTGGAAAATGAAATTTCAAAACAAAAACCATAAACAAAAGTTATTTCTTTGCAAAAAAAACAAAATACAATGTTCTAGGTACTGACACTTGTAAAAAACAGAAACAAATACAATTCTAAACCTTTTAATTTCGAAGGTTGTTTATGAGCAATCATCACGACAGTCAGGCTCGTCTGAACTAGAATAATTATTTGAATGTATTATAATGGGTTGGACAGAGGGTTAAACCACATGTTCGTCTTCCTTTTTACACGCTTTATATTAGCTTCACTTGTATATTTGTTTGGTTGTTTGTTTGTTTGTTTGTTTGTTTGTAACCGACTCCTTTGGGCGCGATTTTGACCCACTTCCAGACGTCCGAATGATTTTGAATTTGGCAGGTGTACATAATTCCGGTGACAATGCATCAAGAAATTTATGTCTGAAGAAAAAACAAAATGGCGATTCCAATATGGCGTACGAGTTTTGTGATTATGGTCCGATTCGCTTCAAAATTGGTATCCGAGAGTTTTTGTGGTCGGAGATATTTGTCAAAATGGAAAATTCAGATGGCGGCTCCAAAATGGTGGACGAGTTTTGTGATTATGGTCTGATTCTATTCAAAATTGGAATATGGGGTTTTTGGGGTCGAATATTATGATTCTTTTGTGAAAATTGAAAAATTCAAGATGGCGGCTTTGAAATGGCGGCCGAGTTTTGTGATTATGGTCTGATTCTATTCAAAATTGGTATGTGGGGGTTTTTGGAGTAGAATATTATGATTCTTTTATGGAAATTGAAAAATTCAAGATGGCGGCTTTAAAATGGTGGCCGAGCTTTGTGATTATGGTCTGATTCTATTTAAAATTGGTATGTGGAGGTTTTTGGGGTATGAGATTATGATTACCTAATTTGATAAGATAATTCAATTTTTTGATTTGCAAAAAAATTATAAAAATAATAGTTTAAAAAAAACTAAAAAAACACGATTTTATGAATGAACCACACTAAAAGTAGGAAATAAATAATGGTTTGAAAAAATTTAAAAACACGCCTTTATAGAAAACCAGACTAAAGAAATAGAAAATAAGAAAAAAGTTCATTAAAAAAAAAAAAGCGTGGGGTGCATGGTATCAATAATTATATAGTACATTACACACCTAGGGCAGTAAAGTAAGAAATGTCTCAGATCACAGGTAATTGTTGGCCGAGGCAATACCATGCACCCCACGCTTTTTTTTTTAATAAAATACATTTTTTTCTTATTTTCTATTTTTTTAGTCTGGTTTTCTATAAAAGCGTGTTTTTTAGTTTTTTTAAACTATTATTTATTAATAACATGTTCAACCTATTTTCTCCATATCTCTTGGTGGTCCCCTGTCATAACTTTTCTTACGTTTTCTACAACCTCTTTACTCAGTTTTGGAGTTTGATTTTATTTCCATAATTGTGATTTTACGTTTGTCCATGTAAACTCTATAGGGTTGAATATGCAATATATGGCTGACAGCTTGTCAATATAATATTTTTTTTGACTTTACACTTTTTATAACAGTAAGCAAATCTTTTTTTGTTGGGCCTTTCCCACGATTGGTCGCAGGAAGAGGTTTATTGTTTTCAGGCATGAATGCAACTATTTCAGCTTTTCTGCTGCTACTATTTGCTATCTTGCGGAGTTGCCACGAGTGATACGATGCGTTGTCCATAACGATTACTGACTGTGGTGGAATATTAGGTAGAAGATGTTCGCTCAACTACTTTTCAAATAAGTCTCCTGTCATGTCTTCATGTTAATCAACAGCACAGTCGTCAATTTTCTCAGCAGATAATAATAACGCATCAGGTACAAAACCGTCTTTGGTTCCAGCGTGTACTATTATAATGCGTTTCGCTTTAGAACATGGCCCATTTAAACAGAAATTTCCACTATTTAGACCAGGGTCGATAATTTTTGAAACCAGAAAAAATAATAGTAGGATGAAACCCATTGGACAAGGAAAACAATATAACAAAAATGAAAGAAAAAATGATTTACGGGCGATCTGAGGTCGGGATTTCCATTCGTTTTTTGGAACAACACGGCTGAATTAAGTTCGTTAACTATTCCCTTAAAGGAGAGAGTAATATATAGTAGGGAATTTTTTGGATATTCATTGATTTAATTCTGTTTATTACCGATCTTCGGATAATGACCAATGGCGGAGTTTCATTGACATTTAATCAAATGCCGGTTTGGGATTTTTTGGTCAAGTGAGTTATAGAAACATTAAAAGTGGACGTGCAGGTATATTTATATAAATGGCGAATTCTTCATTTAACTACTTGGATAAGCGCCTACTTCAATGATTGAACTACAGTTATACAGATCCTGGGTGATCGGAAAAAAATATAAATGAGGAAATATCTTCAGTTGAATTTTAAATAGTAACATATTGAATCTGACTTCTATGAAACGAAAGAAAACGTGTCAAAGTTGATTCCAGTAGAGATTTTTGAGGCTTTTGACTCAAACCAAATGAAAATTCACAACATTTATAACAGAACCGAAACGTTACATATTAACAAATTAAAACGTCTGATAGAACAACAACATAATCATGTCCCAATGGAAGTGGATAAAAAATGGTTCATTAATAAAGGTAATTGTGAAATACCCCAATCTGTCCCAGAATTTCTTAGCATGGGTGATAAATGTAATCTATACTATGACAATAATAACTTTCCTTGGAAAAAATAATTATTGACGTTGAAAAAAATTTACGTGAAGTAAAGTTGTACGTGATGAAAAGATCTACAACTTTGCTATCAACACTTTTTCCACCTAATCTTAAAATGTATGTGAAAAATTCAAATAACCAAGTTTCTGGTTTTTTATTTTTATCTTTTGAAAAAAATAATTTACACGAAATGTGGTGAAAACGTAATTTTTCATGTCCCAAACACACTGTAATTTTTTTGATTTAAAATATTTATTTTTCCACTTTATTTTGACTTTATATCGAAAAAGCACCCTAATTTTCAATCAGAAATTCTCCCGTCAAAATATCAGGTTTTTTAAAAAAGTCGGTGAGCTTTTTATTCGTTGAAATCTCTACTTTCTGATAGTGTGAAAAAAATATACATTACTATGGTAAATGTTCTCAGAAAATGCAAAGAAATAACAGGTAGTAAGGCCCAGACCCTCCTAGCCCTTCCCCACTTCTCTATGAAATACCTTTTGATGGGCTAAAATTTTCCGTAGGTCACTCAGGTATATAAATTATCTTAAAATAGCAATAAATAGGCATCTACGCATATAATTTAAAGATTCTACAACTTTCTCAAAATATTGTAGATGTCATATTAAATATTAACTTTACGTTTCTTTGCATTTTCTGAGAACATTTACCATAGTAATGCATTTTTTTTTCATACCATCAGAAAGTAGATATTTCAACGAACAAACGCACTTTCTGTACATTTTGCGGTAGTGATTTTTTTTTAAATATTATTGATAATGTTTTTGGTGAACCACGTTGGGTATTTGCGAGTATTATTAATTACTAAAGGGGTGCACTGACAAATTACACTTTGTAAGGTAGCATTGAACTCTTCACAAGCTATATATCAACATCGGATATAGATTCTAAATAATTCCAGTTAATTTTGCTAATTTTTTGGGAAAACTTTTGGATGTTAATTTTACGGAAATTGTAACGTTTAGCATCCGATATAAATACCTTCTCAGTTTCACAATCAATTTCCAAATTCACAGCAAGACTAGGGTGGTGGACATCAGGCTCAACCAACGGATCAGAGTCAAGTAGCACTTTGCAATCCATATTCTCGGGTGACATAACGAGATCTAAAATTCTACCATTTACATTTTCTATGAAATTGTTCTGTATTAATTTACAATAACTAATGAATGAGTTAAATTTGAGAATTAAATTAGATTATTCATTGGTTTCATAATATTGCTGTAATTCAGTAATATTGAAATCTCCTAAAACTATTGATTTATTGATACAATCCAAATTTTCCAGAAATTCAAACAATTCGTCATATTCCGCAAGGGTAGTTCCTGGAGGAATATAAATTACTTGTATAAAAATTGGTGCATTTTTAACAATTATTTTCACACATACGATATCAATAGACTGAATGGGACAGTTTATTTGACAAAATTCCGATTCATGAATGTCACTATCCACAGCAAGAAGGACACCACCTCCTCTGGTACCATAAGACTTGTCTTTACGATATACCACATAGTTGTTGGGAAATAATTCGGAATTAAAGACACCGTCCCTTAACCAGCTTTCTGTAATAGCAATAATTTTGTGTTCACTTGCCAGAACACTTTTAAAGAATTTGTGTGTTTTCGAATTGAGACCATTGCAATTTTGATAGTATATTGAGGTGGTCATACTACTGATTACATTTGGCGGGTTGGATGTTCAGACTGGTTTTTTTTAATCATGGGGATGCCGTTTCTGTAGAAGATATATGATCCTTCGGCGCCATTGTTGCGCAAGACATTCAGCTCGTTCCAAATTCGCTGGTTATATTCTCTTTGATGTATGGTTGGATCCGGTTTTATTTGTATTTTTTCATACGCATTTATGTCTAATAATGTTTTCCTCTGCTTTACCATCATCATTATACTACTTGTGCGTGATGACCAGGGTCGATAATTTTTGAAACCAAAAAAAAGATACCCATTGGAAAAAGAAGATAATATAACAAAAATGAAAGGAAAAATAATTTACGGGCGATCTGAGGTGGGGAAGTGGAAGGGGGTGAGTTTTTAAGGGTAAAAAACGGTTTATCCGGATTTCCTATGGAAATAAGTTTTTGTTTTTTATTTTTATCTTTTACAGAAAAACTTTTTTATTCACGAAATTTGGTGCAAACTTACCTTTTTATGTCCCGAACACACTGTAATTTTTTTGATTCAAAATATTTATTTTTTCACCTTATTTTGACTTAATATCGAAAAAGGACCCTAATTTTCAATCGAAAATTCTCCCGTCAAAATATCAGCTTCTTAAAAAAAGTCGGTGGGCTTTTTGTTCGTTGAAATCTCTACTTTCTGGTATAAAAAAATATACATTACTATGGTAAATGTTCTCAGAAAATGCAAACAGGTAGTACGGCCCAGACCCTCCTACCCTTTTCCCCACTTCTCTATGAAATACCTTTTGATGGGCTAACATTTTCCGTAGGTCACTCAGGTGTATAAGTTATCTTAAAATAGCAATAAAAAGGCATCTACGCATATAATTTAAAGAAGATTCTACAACTTTCTCAAAATATTGTAGATGTCTTATTAAATTCGGATTCGAGTTTTTTTCGTTTTTTTGCATTTTCTGCCATAGTTATGTACTTTTTTTCCATACTATCAGAAAGTACAGATTTCAACGAATGAAAAGGCCACCGACTTTTTTATAAAAGCTGATATTTTGACGGGAGAATTTTCGATTGAAAATTAGGGTGCTTTTTCGATGTTCAGTCAAAATAAGGTGAAAAAAATAATATTTCAAATCAAAAAAATTACAGTGTGTTTGGGACATAAAAAGGTAAATTTCCACTGAATTTCGTGGGAAAAATTTTCTTTTAAACAAAAATAAAAAATTAAAAACTTTTTTACATAAATTTTGGGGTTATGTGAAAAAAGTGTTCCAAGACAAGTTGTAGATGTTTTCATTACCTACAACTTTGCCATTCAACTTTTTTCCATAGGACTTGTAGTTTTGCTGGAAATCGAGATAAACCGTTTTTTACCCTTAAAAACTCACCCCCTTCCACTTCCCGACCTCAGATCGCCCGTAAATTATTTTTCCTTTCATTTTTGTTATATTTTCTTTCTTTTCCAATGGGTTCCATCCTACTATTATTTTTTTTCACCCTTTACCATTTTCAAAGGCTTCAGCCCTGGTCTAATTGTCTACCCAACCGTAATTCACTACATCATGACTGTCGAACCATGTATCATCAAGAAAAATAATGGGTCTATCAGAACGTCTGTAGACTTTTATTTGACGCAAATAATCTTGCCGCCATTGCTCTATCCTTGATGATTCGGTCAACCAATCAATCATGCTTTATTGTCCAAGAAGTAATCCTTATTGACAAAGTAAGTGTAATTTTATAAAGTCAGAAATATTAAGAATATAAAAATATATGAAATATAATGAACAATCGTTATAGAGTCAAAACATATGTACATGAACGCATATAAATAAAACATTACACAAAAATATATCAAACATTACAGATAAATAAATAAATAAAGCAATACAAATAAGTGAGCAACGGAAATACTAAGCTTTGAAATTCATCAATGTAATATTCCTTCAAGTCATAGTGTGCTTTTTGCAGAAATACCTCTTTAACTGATTTCCTGAACTTTTATAAATTTGTTAATGCCTGTAGTACATTGGGAGGTGGTTATAGATTTTCTTGCTCTCATATATCAAAGAAAAATTTGTAATTGCTAATTTTGGTATTGGCAAGGGTAGATTCCGACTTCCTCTTGTATGGTATGGTCTGTCATTATTTACTGCTGTATTATAATACTTCTTGTGTATTAGACACACGGTTTCTAAAAGGAACAAACAAGGTACAGTAAGAATTTTCTGACTGATGAAAAGTGGTTTGCAGTGATCTTGTGATTTTGCCTTACATATGTATCTGACAGCCCTTTTTTGTAAAACGAATACTGAATTTAGTAGTTGCTGACTACATGAGCCCCAAAAGACAATTCCTTATCTCAAATGGGACTCGATCAAGGAAAAATACACAATTCTGGCTGAGGATTGATTGAGTTCATTTGAAACAATTCGAACTGCATAGCAGCCAAATGCAATTTTTTTGCATAAGTTCTCTACATGCTTATCAAATTTTAACTTTTCATCCATAAATACCCCTGAAAACTTTGTGTGAGTTTTGTTAACTATAGCATGATTTTCTATAAGAAAGTCGTCGAAACTGAACTTGGAGCAGTCTATGTTTGTTTTATTTGTGTTGAAACATAAGGAATTTGAATCACACCTCTGTTTAATTTTATAGAGATCAAAAGTTATGTTTTCTCTGAGATTATCTTCATTTGTCCCACGTCAAAGGATGGTGGTATCATCTGCAGATAGTGTGAACTCCCCTTTGATGTCAACGGTTACCAGATCATTCAGATTAAGCAGAAAAAGAATAGGACCCAGAACCGAGCCTTGTGGTACACCTGTTGTGATATTCTCCATGTGCGATTCATTTCCTTGGAGTTTTACTACTTGTTTCCTGCCTTAGATAACTGGAAATCCAGCTATATGACAATCCTCTAAAGCCATACTACTGAAGATTAAATAACAGTGTTTCATGGTTCACGCAGTCGAACGCTTTAGAGAAATCGCAAAACACTGCCCCAATAGCTTCGTTATTATCTGAACCAATATCTTCCAGAAAAGAGAAGATTGCATCGCCTGTGTGTAGCTTTGGAATCCATATTGAGATTCGCATAGTATGTTATGATGACTTAAGAATTCAATATTCTCTTCCTAACAAGCTTTTCAATTATTTTTGAGATTGGTGGAAGCAATGATATAGGCCGGAAATTTGATGGATCATTCATTTCGCCACCTTTTTGGAGCGGAATGACTATTGCCAGTTTCAGACATGAAGGAAATCTGCCAGAACGAAATGATTTACTGATGGCCTCCACAAGAATATTTAAAGCGTATTCTGAGAGATTTTCTGAAATTTTAACTGATATTTCATCATAACCAGATGATGTTTTGTTCTTTATTTCATTTATAGTTTGCTTCAGTTCGTATATGTCAGTATCAAATAGGTAAAAGTTATCTGGAATGATTATATTTTTCATAAACTCGGTTGGATGGATTATCGGTTGTAATTCTGATGTAATTGTTTGTGCTATTGTACAGTAGGAGTTGTTTAACACGTTAGAAGGCAATATATTACTTTTACCACGTAAATTATTCATTATAGCTCAGTTTTCTTTTGTTTTATTTTCAGCCTTATATAGTTAATCTTCAAAATATCTTTGTTTGGCAAGTTTTATTAGCTTTCTGTAATCTTCCTGTATGTATTGAAATATGATATGAAAAATCCATCAGCTATACATTTTTTAATGGTATGTAGTGATCTCAAGTTTGTTGCCGATTTTTTCATACCTTGAGTTATCCAGGGGTTTTTCTTTTTATTTTTGATTTTGATCTTTTTGATTGGAAAACACTTCTCGAATATATCTCTTAGGTAGTTTTGGAACATGTTGATTGAATCATCAAAGTTCAACACGTCAGCCCATGGTGTTATGTTGCATAGGTTTCTAAATGATTCGTAATTCGTCTTGCTATATATTCTTCCGTATCTAAATTTACTTCTTTCATTTATTGTTTGGAGCGACATTTCGAAGATAAGAGCTTCATGGTCTGAAAGGCTTGCAGGAACAGTTTTACAGCTGATATTCTGTTTTTCCAAATTTGAGCGGATATAGTCAATGATAGTGGCTGAATACATGGTTATTCTTGTATGTTCATTAACATACATGGTCAAGTTTAGAGAGGTCAGTAAGTTATGTAGATCGTGTTTTACCAAACACTCTTCATCATCATAATCAATATTAAGATTACCTGTGAGTACAATCTTTGAGTTAATTGGTAGGTTTGATAGAAGAATTTCAATTTTACTCAAAAAGTTTTTAACATTGGAATTTGGCGATCGGTAAACGCAAATTTTTATAGATATTGCGCCATGCGCTTATCAAGTTTTTTATGTTTAAAACCACAACTTATTAAAACTTGACGCAATGTCTCCACGCTGGTATAAGTGTAATCTGGATAATCTGCTAGTTTTTGTTGTATAACTTCCAATATCGCAACCCAGTTCTCCTTATATAAATCATAAATAGTTCTACGTATGAAGTCTTGTGTAATTCTGTCAAGTTTTTTGAATTTTTTTTCGCGCTTTTTTTTATTTTCAGTATGATCCTTTCCTTATTACTCGATAAATGGAAAATTTATTAATTTCCGTTGTTTCTGCAATTCTTATTATGATTGCATTATCATATTGCTGAGTATTTTCCTTTATAAGGCGATCGAATATATTTAAAATAACTTGTTTGGTTTGTATGTGAAAGTCTTTGTCGTGAAATTTATATCTGATATTATTCTCACTCACCTGTGCAATTTCATTACTACTTCGTGCAATTTCATTTTTCCATAGTCGAAAAAAAGCCATATTCTCCAACAAAACAAGAGAATCTTGAGATTTCTTTCGATCGGCGCACACCCAGACCATATACGCTTCTGGATTCCATTCTTTCAGAGTTCAGAGCTGTTGAAACACAAATATAACTCGTGATTCATGACCTCTCAACGTATGGACACACCTACAAGCATTATCATTGGCTTGCGGTCCGACTCGATTGGCCCAGACGAACCTGCTGCAGAAAAGACAGCTGTCACTCAAACCTACGTTGACCATCGAGTCTTTTGATGATCCTTCCGCCGACGGAGACTGTTTACGAGCATAACACATTATTTTTCGTTCCGTTACTTCGCATATATGCCCGTGTTAGCGAAATTAGTTTTTGGATTTGCTCCTTATAGAAACAGCTTCTGCAATTGGAAATTATAAAACTATAGATACATTGAGCAAAAAAGCTTTAATCAGAATCTTGTTCATTTTTCAACTAGAAAAAAACACTGTACCTATAGAGAAAAACAGAGTGAGCTAAGGCACCTGTATAGTAGTAGGTACCACAGATGTGATAGACTCATTATAAATGGTAATCACATACCCTAATAATGGTGTGAAAAGTAATAGAAAAGGGTCTGTGGATTCCGGGTACGGATCTAAAAAACGTAAATAATATCTTAAATTAAATTATTTGTCAACTTAATTTGATAATTATGACTAATTTGATTGATTTTTAAATTTTTTATATCAGGTTTGGATTATGCTCAACTAATTTTATCGAATATATAGGACAGGCTCAATTTTCCATGCTGATATGTGGTTTTGAAATTCAGTAAGTAGTAGTAGTGTATTTGGTTGGACACTAGTAGCTATCAAATGTTAAGAAAACTGTTCACAGCAGTAATTAACTCATAGTTTCAATAAAACTGGTAACAATTTATACTATATTTACTATTAACAAATGAAATTCCAACAATAATAATAATGAAGAACAAACTAGACCAGAATATTTCTCTGGAGGAGGTGTTCGAAATGTCTACCAGCTTCTCCTACACACAGTCGGCACCTTTTTTGAACATTTCTTGCCGAATTAATCAGTTCAATGGGAGTGAGAGAAGCAAAACTTCGCATCCCTGCAATTCGTGTCTAGAGTTGCTCGGCAATTCGAAAATAAGATCTTTCAACCTTCCCTAGAGGTAAAAGTCCATAGGCGATAGGTCGGGTGACCTGGCCGGCCAACGGTTGGGTCCTTGGTTGGCTATCCAATTATTGGCAAAATTTGCAGCCAAAAAATTGTTGACAGTTGCATTGTTGTTAGGCGAAGCCCCGTCTTGCTGGAAATATATTTTCCTGAGCTCCATTAGCGGCAATTCATCAACAAGGGGTTCAATTTGTTGCTTCGAAATTTCTAAATACCTCTGAGAGTGCCATTATAAATGAACGGGCCGATAATCATACCCCTAAAAACACCTGCCCATACACTTAATCCAAATCTTCCTTAACTTCTCAGCTCCACAATAGAATGAGGATTTTGTTGTGCCCAAGTATAAAAATTGTAGTGGTTGAAAATGCCGGCACTGCTTACATATGCTTCGTCTGTCCAAATACAATTTGACAAAAAAACAAGCACTTGGTTACCATTTTCCAGGAATCACTAGCAAAAATCCATGCGGCGTTCAAAATCTCCTGGTCTGAGTTTATGAACTCTTCTGGTCCTGTATGGCTCAAATTCGTGCTTTTTCAAAATATGCCTAACGTTAGTTCTTGGCAGGCCTGTTGATGTTTTTGAATTTCGCGTTGACGTTTTGGGATTATTTGCAACAGCTCCTAAAACGACTATTTATTCCAACTCCCTATCCCTATTTGATGCATATAATCTTGGCCTTTTCCTTATTAAAATTGACCACCATCAATTAGGTTGTGTCGCGACCTTGCGAAAATGTCTCTAAAAGGTTGTGTACTCTCTGGATACCTCTCGTGGTACAAATTGCTTGCTGCCTCTGCATTTTCCCCGGTTTGTATAAAACAGACTATCATATTCCATTTCTCATAATTCTCATACTCCATTGCAAATGTGTTTGAAAACAAACACAAGTTGAGGAGCGTCTCTACTGCTCAAATCAAAATTTGACAGCTACTAGTGAACATTTGCTTCCTGTTTCATCGCCGCGTCGTCCAAAGCCTACTTGTTCAAAGTGTGCATTTCAAAGTCTGCATGAAAAAACCTGAAAGCTCTGCATTTCAAAGGTGACCCTAACAAAACATCAAGTGTGCTACATTTTTGGAATAGTAATTTCAAGTTCTATTGAAATATGCAGGAATCTACAGGTTGTCTCGATAAAGAAAGTGATTTTTCCATTGATAACTATTGATATATGATTTGAAAAAATAAATCACTTGAATCATTGAATTCTACTTGAAAAAAAGGCTCTGGAAATGTTTCCATAGAAACAAAGAATTTTTGACAGGAAAAAAGTAACAGCAACTTTGTGAACATGCACATTTTTGAAAAATATGCTGTAACTGAGAAACGATGATAGATATCGATAAGCTGTTTGCACCATTAAGTTTGTCATAAAAATTGACCCTCAGACACAGCCATCAGTTTTCATATATCTAGTTTGAAAACAGTACTTTCCCTTTAAAAGTGTCCAATTTGGCCCAATCGGTACAATAAGCATTTGAAAATATACAAACAGGCAAATGTTAGATTTTCGTGAAAAATTAAGTAGGGCCTACACGATTTCCTTGGAAGTAGTTTAAACATAGTGCGAATTATTCTCTTCTGTGCTGTGAAGATTCTTTCACTGTTTCCAGATTTTCCCCACAAAATGACGTTATGAGACAAATGACTGTAGACAAGACTATGATACATATGCATATTTAGATTCGTTCAATTTGTTACTGATAGCATCAACATGATTGGTAAAACGTAGGTGTTGATCTACATATATACCCAAAAATGTAGTGAGTGAAATATATACAGTCAGTCTTGGAAACGTTAGAAATCAGGCAATTTTGCTGACACCAACTGTTTAAAGATTCCATTATTTATTTGGTGGCAAAGCTAATTCTTCACGATTGTGACTCGTGACTACTATTGAAGTATCGTCAGCGAATAGAGCTAACGATTCAGTATTGATATGATGAGGCATATCGTTGACAAACAATAAGAATATTAAGGCCCCAATACCGAACCCTGCGGCACACATATGTTCAAAGAATGTTTACTAGAAAAATGATTCTCTACATTCACGAACATTTGTCTATCATGTAGATAATCACATATCCATTCTAAGAATACTCCTCTGAATCCCAAGTTATACAACTTACTCTCGATGAAGTTCAAGTTTATGGAGTCGAAAGCGCTGGATAAATAAAAAAAGAGTCCTGCAATGTGTTTACCGCTATCGAAATTGATATATATATATATATATATATATATATATATATATATATATATATATATATATATATATATATATATATATATATAATAATAATAACCTTCGTTCAATGCGAACGCAAAACTCAAATAAAATAATTTTGTTTTAACCTGATGATGACAAATACCATGTCGAAACGTCGTTAAGGAAAATTATATGAATTGACTGAATCAGACCTTTATTCCGAGAATTTGAAAAAAAATATTTGAAGAAATAAAGAAAAATAAAAAAATATATATATATAAATATATATATATATATATATATAATATATATATATATATATATATATATATATATATATATATATATATACATATATATATATATATATACTAGCTGACCCGACAGACGTTGTCCTGTCCAAATTTCTATGTTCCCTAAAATGTTTTTCCCGAAAACTCTCGTCCGCGTAGAATTCCTTTTTTTCTATGTTTTCTTTTATGTTGTTCCATCTGGACTATGCTTTTGACTCCTTCCGCTTCCTGTTGTCCCGTTATCCCGTTTTTCTGCTATCCTGTTTTTTTTTATCCCGTTATTCCGTTATACCGTTTTCCTGTTATCCCCTTATCCTGTCATCCCGTTTTCCCGTTTTTTCGTTATCCCGTTATTCCCGTTATCCCGTTTTCCTGTTATCCCATTTTTATTTATCCCGTTATTCCGTTTTCCCGTTATTCCTTTATCCTGTTATCCTGTTTTCCCGTTTTTTCGTTATACCGTTATTCCCGTAATCCCGTCTTCCTGTTATCCCGTTTTTTCTTTATTCCGTTATCCCGTTCTCAATTTATCGTACTACAATTATTATATTCGATTGCCATCTTGCAACTCTATTGCGGATCTCTGGATAAAATAAAATTATAAAAATCGCGATGGAAAAATAGGGGTTGATCGTAGAAGGGTGAAAATTTAGGGTGGTATGTATTTTTGAATACGGTATCATGAAAAAATAAAAACAACAAATTTTATCTGAAAAAAAAAAAAATACGGGTGAACCATCCTTAAGATTAAGGGGGATGAAAAGTAGATGTCCGATTCGCAGACCTAACCGATATGCACACAAAATTTCATGAAAATCGGTCGAGCCATTTCGGAGGAGTTTAATTACAAACACCGTTTCACGAGAATTTTATATATTAGATATATATATATATATATATATATACATATATATATTTATATATTTATATATATATTAATATATATATAGTCATTCAGCTGGAAGTCCAGGCTGACTCCTATTGTACCACCGATGGTCCCATTTTGTACCGTATGGGGGTAGGCAACTTTCAGATGTTGGATTGTTTAAAACTATTTTTTTTATACCATTCGGAAGAAAATTGAATTTTAGGGTGAGATATTCCAGCATTCTCTATATACAACTTCAACCTCTGTCGAGTTATTCAATGAAAATCAAGTAACGCCTCATTTTGCCAGAGATTCTTTGCATTTTCAAGTATGTCATGGGAATAAAATACAATTGTAATAATTCAAGCAAAAACAGGCATTTCTATTCAATTACACAGGACAAATTATTATTAACGAACAAGAGCAATGTTGACAGAACTCTAACGTAAATGTTCAATATGACCACAATTTTTTTTTCAAATATTCTATTATTTCTTTGGGAATGAGACTGTCAAAAGTCTGTATTCCTCTTAGTCTCAAATTATTCACAGTGCGAATTGCTGAAGAATGAACCAAATCTTTCACCCTACCCAAATATAAAAGGCTAAGGGGGTAAGATCTGGAGACCTTGCAGGCCACAGACATGGTAGCGTACCCCTTGGCTAATTACCAAACAAAACACATTAATTCGAAATTGTACTTGAATTACAACTTTGAGCACCATATGAGGATTTTCAGAAGGCCAAAAATGTCGATTTCGCCTATTGTAAACACCCTGCTGATAAAATTTTGCATCATCAGTACGAATTATGTTTTCTAAGAATCCGGCGTGCTCTTGTATTATGTATTATGAATCCTCGCGAAAGTTTACCCTTCGGGGAAAGTCAGCTTGGTGTAATTTTTGCAGTCCTATGAATGAAAAAGGATGTAACTTATGACGGAGTAAAATGGTTTGTGTTGTAGAATATGAAAACCCCAATTCCAAGGACGCCGTTTGTAATGAGGCTTGAGAATATGCTTCTGAATATTTGAGAATGGTAATTTGATTATTTTCATTGCCATACAATGAGATGAAGGGAATGACACAGTCCTAATGGGCAAAGACCAATATATATATATATATATATATATATATATATATATATATATATTCAATGACATCTCAATCAATAGTAAGTCGATATGTGGAATAACCTCCTCATCAATACAGAGGAAAGAAAATGATTTAATTAAGACTTTCGACAAAGCGAACAAAATTGATGGAGTGAAAGGGAACTCACCAACTATAATGGTATTCTTCCTCAATCCTATTATTCACAAATCCACTCTTTCAGTAAGGCCTATAGTGACTTCTATAAGAACATTCGAAAGAATAGCTAATTTTTTGACAGATATTTCAACGAATCACATAGGTAAATTAAGAAATAAGGTAAATCATTTGGTAAACGCATTAACTTATCATAGCACATTCATCCGTTTACCCTTCTTCACTGGTACATAGTTTCTTGATAACATTTTTCTCATTTTCAAAGTGTGGAAGTGAAAACCCCAGATATCAAGAACCAATGTTTTCCACAAAAAAACTCGTAATAGATACACAACTACCTTCTTCATAATATGATTGTAGATCTAACCTATTGGATTAAACAGAAGTATTATAACCACCAGCTCGGTTGCAGAACTACCCTAGTCAAGATATGTATGAGTTAGGAAGTGGTGGTCCAAGACACTACTAGGCCGAAGCATCGGGTGGAGCCCGGGTTTGATATCTGAGAACACACACATAATATCTGTTTGGTTCCATTCGACCATAGAACCAATAACAATTTTCATTGTATATCGGCCCACGGCAACAACATTCGAACTTGCTCTTTTTCAAAAGGAATAATCATTACCGATTAGGCTTAGTGGGAGACCGACCGCAAGCACAGACGTACTCGATACAATGACATTTTTACATAAGATGATATGTTTTATTGACTGCTCGGTTTAACAAATTATTTCGCTGCTTTAAAATAGTTAGTTCGTAGAAAATGAGTTTTTCTGAACAACTATTTCTTTATCTTAAAAATCCAAAAATCATATAAACATGATACTTTATAACGTCTGATACAATGATGAGTAATAAATAAACAGTTCGGAAAAGTACAGTGTACAATCAATATGGACACTAATTAATCTTTATCCACGTAATAATATATATATATATATATATATATATATATATATATATATATATATATATATATATATATATATATATATATATATATTCATACAAATTATACTTGCTTGTAGAATATAAAAATTCAACTTCATAAATTTCGGGTACAGATATGACTGAATATTCAACATAATTATTATTTGATGTTAAAAATGGCAAAAACAACAATTCATAAAATTGAGTTTAACAAGTACAAATACAATACAGAAAAATAGAGTGTCATGAAAATAGTTAGTAAATTTTAATCTCAGTCAGTTTCACTGTAACTGTCGTCATCCAAGTGACAACAATGTTTCTCTGGGTAACAGATCAATATTTACATATGATTCTTCTACTTTTTAACCGACGAAACCAAGAAGGAGGAGGTTCTCTATTCGACCCGTATATTTTACGTTTTTCCATCATATTTTTTTATGTATGATCACGCATAACTTTTCACTGAGGCGTCCGATTCCGATAATTCTTTTTTCAGTGGATAGGGTGTACTTCGACTTTGGTCCCATTTGAATTTAAAAGATGAAATCCACCCCTAAGGGTAGCGAAATGAAGGATATTGATCACTCACCCTCTGAATTCTGGTCCGTTAACCGATTCTATCAGGCATAACTTTGTAATGGGTTCTTCGATTTGGATGATTCTTTTTTTAATAGATAGGGTTCACCTTATATTTGGATTCAGGAACGAATTAGCCACCCTCCCGGGTAGAAAAATAAGGGATAATTGATTTTTCACTAGTGAACATTAGCACACACATACGTAGTTGACAATGACAGATCGCTACTGACATTATTCTTGTTCCGTCAAAATCAGTATATTTTATGAGAGGATGGAATGATATACAAAGTAATCAAATAAACTAACCAGAACAACGAAAATATTTTATATTACAACAAATAGTAAAAGTAGATAATCATATTATTTAACTGGTAATAGTTGAAGTAAGGTGGGTAAGTAAGTATTTTGGAAGTATTCAAAAAAACAAGTAGGTAGTAATTGGTAGATTTTAGCCACAAAAAATTGAAAAATAGAAACTTTTTAACAAAAAATTAAACCGACGAAATACGGAACTGAAAAGTAAAAAATAAAAACTTTTTAACAAAAAATTAAACTGACGAAAAAAGCAACTGGAAAGCAAAATAAAAAAAATAAACCTTCTCAGTCTAAATGATAATTGAGCTCCTAAACTAATGTAGTAACTGATTTTGAGTCGGCGCCAAACAAACTAGCAATTGAATTAGGTGAAGCGTAAAATGATGGCAGCGAAATGCACGGCTGCGTTTTGATGACTTCTTTCATAGATCATGATCTTCGATAATTGTTTGGTTGGCGCCGACTCAAAATCAGTTACTTACATCAGTTTAGGAGCTCAATTATCATTTAGACTAAGAAGGTTTATTTTATTTTTTGCTTTTCAGTTGTTTTTTTCGTTGGTTTAATTTTTTGTTAAAAAGTTTTTCGAACATGCGCTACATAATTTTATCCGCTTTCATTCGAGATATCAAGAATGAAAGCTACCACAAATTAATTTGAAGTTGGCGAAACATTTTTCCTCACCGAGCTCATGTCATATATGTTCAATTGGATTGAATATGCAAAGGTTAGAAGAAAGTCTTTCCACTGTATGACCCATTTCTTCTGCCAAAGTGTCACAAAACTTTCGTTTATAATTTTATCATTTTCAGATTTTTTTTTTTGTATGTTTATCCTCGAAATACATATTATTTTCAAATATATAGTCCAGAATGGTAAGTATTGTGTTATTTGAATACAGAACTCAATTTGAATTCTACTGTGGTACTTCATGACTGTCAAACCAAGTCTCATCCAGATACTCAATTTGCTTTCCACACTCTCTATATTCAAGGATTGTAATTGAATATTCCATCCTGCATCTTTTTGAACGGCCCAATTCCATAATTATTTGCCGTCCATATTTTTTTTTCATATTGAACCCGTTTTGTGAAATGCATTTTCTTAGTGTCTCAATACTATGCAGCTTCCTCCAGTGCACTAGAGTTTGACAATCTACTTTCACGAAGGGTTGTTTTTCCCGTTCGGAAGCCATGTTGGCATTCAGAGAGTATTTCAAATTTGGATAAGAAATTGTATATTCTGTTGTAGACTACCTTTTCGATAATTCGAAAACACACTCAAAATAAAAATTGGTCTGTAATTGACTATGGTTTCGGGTCATTTTTTTATAGACAGGATAGAAGTTGCCAATTTCAAAATTCAGGGAAATTTTCCGGAAGTTATTGAAAAATTTATCAGGTATGCCAGATGTTCCGCTATGTGGGTAGAAACCGATTTCAAGAGTTTTGATGAGATGTTATCTACACCTATACTATTTTTATTTTTAATGTTTTTGATGACTGTAGTGACTCCCTCAGGTGTGCTTGGGTTGAAGAAAAACATATTTACAATCCTTGTAGAATGGGTACAGTGTTTTGACATTGCCAGCAAAGTAGTCCTCAAAAATATTCGCAATATCTGCTGTGGCTGTATATACTTCACTTTCTATTTTCAAACTTATATTTTTATGTTTCCTCATCCTACCAGTATCATGATTCACCAAATTCCATGTAGTTTTTTGTTTATTACTAGACTCGTTTATCAGTTTTTGATTGAAATTGAATTTTGCCTCTGATACCAATTTATTATAGTTATTTTTTGCATACTTATAATTTACTCTGCAGTCATCGTTCTCAACATTTTTCCATAATCAGAATACATTTCTCAATTCCTGGCTAGCTTTCCTGATATTGGACGTGATCGAACCGGGTGGTTTCCGTAAAGAATTACTGCTGTACCGATTCAGTGTGGCAGCACTTATCCAGAAAAAATACAAATATATTTACAAAAGATTCAAAAGCAGAGTCAATATTATTCGCAAGCACTGAAGTATACGACGCCCATTTGGGAGACAAATTTATACATATTATCTTTGGATAGGTTTCTGCATTGCCTATTTGGTTCAATGTTACAGCTGTTTGATTTGCTAAGATGGTGGTGATAAATCAAAGTCAAAGCCAAGTGATCGCTAAAATTTGCATCAAAAACTTTTGTGCTAAAATATGTAGGGTCAATGTTAGTCAGAATATAATCAACTTTTGTTGACGTCGTGACGTTATTTTTATTTGTGAAAACTCTCGTAGGCGATGTAGAGCTCACCTCCAAATTATATCATGTCAGTAGATCCAACAACAATTGCTTGTGGGTATGGTCAAGGAGATAGTCGACATTAAGACCACCACAAAGTAATAGATTATCATGTGCACTCACATATTCCAGGAGTGAATATGAAATGGGAAAAAATTGGTGTCTTTCATTAGTCGGTATACACTTAGGACACAGACACATGAGTTTATACAAAAAAAGTTATATTCGACGTTTATACCACCCTTCGTGAAAGTAGATTGTCAAACTCTAGTGCACTGGAGGAAGCTGCATAGTATTGAGACACTAAGAAAATGCATTTCACAAAACGGGTTCAATATGAAAAAAAAATATGGACGGCAAATAATTATGGAATTGGGCCGTTCAAAAAGATGCAGGATGGAATATTCAATTACAATCCTTGAATATAGAGAGTGTGGAAAGCAAATTGAGTATCTGGATGAGACTTGGTTTGACAGTCATGAAGTACCACAGTGGAATTCAAATTGAGTTCTGTATTCAAATAACACAATACTTACCATTCTGGACTATATATTTGAAAATAATATGTATTTCGAGGATAAACATACAAAAAAAAAATTCTGAAAATGATAAAATTATAAACGAAAGTTTTGTGACACTTTTGCAGAAGAAATGGGTCATACAGTGGAAAGACTTTCTTCTAACCATTGCATATTCAATCCAATTGAACATATATGACATGAGCTCGGTGAGGAAAAATGTTTCGCCAACTTCAAATTAATTTGTGGTAGCTTTCATTCTTGATATCTCGAATGAAAGCGGATAAAATTATGTAGCGCATGTTCGAAAAACTTTTTAACAAAAAATTAAACCAACGAAAAAAACAACTGAAAAGCAAAAAATAAAATAAACCTTCTTAGTCTAAATGATAATTGAGCTCCTAAACTGATGTAAGTAACTGATTTTGAGTCGGCGCCAACCAAACAATTATCGAAGATCATGATCTATGAAAGAAGTCATCAAAACGCAGCCGTGCATTTCGCTGCCATCATTTTACGCTTCACCTAATTCAATTGCTAGTTTGTTTGGCGCCGACTCAAAATCAGTTACTTACATTAGTTTAGGAGCTCAATTATCATTTAGACTGAGAAGATTTATTTTATTCTTTGCTTTCCAGTTGCTTTTTTCGTCGGTTTAATTTTTTGTTAAAAAGTTTTTAATTTTTACTTTTCAGTTCCGTATTTCGTCGGTTTAATTTTTTGTTAAAAAGTTTTTATTTTTCAATTTTTTGTGGCTAAAATCTACCAATTACTACCTACTTGTTTTTTTGAATACTTCCAAAATACTTACTTACCCACCTTACTTCAACTATTACCAGTTAAATAATATGATTATCTACTTTTACTATTTGTTGTAATATAAATTATTTTCGTTGTTCTGGTTAGTTTATTTGATTACTTTGTATATCATTCCATCCTCTCATAAAATATACTGATTTTGACGGAACAAGAATAATGTCAGTAGCGATCTGTCATTGTCAACTACGTATGTGTGTGCTAATGTTCACTAGTGAAAAATCAATTATCCCTTATTTTTCTACCCGTGAGGGTGGCTAATTCTTTCCTGAATCCAAGTATAAGGTATACCCTATCTATTAAAAAAAGAATCATCCAAATCGAAGAACCCTGTACAAAGTTATGCCTGATAGAATCGGTTAACGGACCAGAATTCAGAGGGTGAGTGATCAATATCCTTCATTTCGCTACCCTTAGGGGTGGATTTCATCTTTTAAATTCAAATGGGACCAAAGTCGAAGTACACCCTATCCACTGAAAAAAGAATTATCGGAATCGGACGCCTCAGTGAAAAGTTATGCGTGATCATACATAAAAAAATATGATGGAAAAACGTAAAATATACGGGTCGAATAGAGAACCTCCTCCTTCTTGGTTTCGTCGGTTAAAAAGTAGAAGAATCATATGTAAATATTGATCTGTTACCCAGAGAAACATTGTTGTCACTTGGATGACGACAGTTACAGTGAAACTGACTGAGATTAAAATTTACTAACTATTTTCATGACACTCTATTTTTCTGTATTGTATTTGTACTTGTTAAACTCAATTTTATGAATTGTTGTTTTTGCCATTTTTAACATCAAATAATAATTATGTTGAATATTCAGTCATATCTGTACCCGAAATTTATGAAGTTGAATTTTTATATTCTACAAGCAAGTATAATTATATATATATATATATATATATATATTATTACGTGGATAAAGATTAATTAGTGTCCATATTGATTGTACACTGTACTTTTCCGAACTGTTTATTTATTACTCATCATTGAATCAGACGTTATAAAGTATCATGTTTATATGATTTTTGGATTTTTAAGATAAAGAAATAGTTGTTCAGAAAAACTCATTTTCTACGAACTAACTATTTTAAAGCAGCGAAATAATTTGTTAAACCGAGCAGTCAATAAAACATATCATCTTATGTAAAAATGTCATTGTATCGAGTACGTCTGTGCTTGCGGTCGGTCTCCCACTAAGCCTAATCGGTAATGATTATTCCTTTTGAAAAAGAGCAAGTTCGAATGTTGTTGCCGTGGGCCGATATACAATGAAAATTGCTATTGGTTCTATGGTCGAATGGAACCAAACAGATATTATGTGTGTGTTCTCAGATATCAAACCCGGGCTCCACCCGATGCATCGGCCTAGTATCCAAATTTGAAATACTCTCTGAATGCCAACATGGCTTCCGAACGGGAAAAACAACCCAATCGGCAGCCTGAAGCTTAATTGAAAATATATATATATATATATATATATATATATATATATATATATATATATATATATATATATATATATATATATATATATGAATAGTTATTTTGAGAATATACATAAATAAGTTTGTGTAAATATGAAGTGGCTGTAACCAAACAATTGGTTGAGAATTAAAAATGTGATCAGTTGACCTCTTGCTCATAAAAGAGGACGAATGCTTTTCCAGTTATGAAGGATTCAGGTGATATCGGTGAAACTCTGGAGTCATTGGACTCGTGCCATGTTCCTGCATAGGGGGGCCTACAATAGGCCGTGTAGTGTTTGCTATAGGTAGTTCCACTATGGTTGGATACAGCATATGAGTTGTAGCGACACGGAATTGAATTATCTACTGCGTAATCACTCCTTCGAGAGGAAAATTGATGTTGACATTGAAGTTTCCCCTAAATGTATCCATCGTCGAGAATGTTTTCAAGCGAATAATGAATACTTTGGGGAATTTATGTATAAATAATGACTTGATGCATTTGATCCTTTCCTTACATTTCTACTTTTCTCTCCGCCGTCCAAAGTTTTTTCCCTAGTAAACGAGTTCAAACATTGTGACTAAGCTGGCCAGATATATATTGGAAGGTCACAGAAGAGGTCAGAAGAGGCAGAACAATGGTCGCAGGAAGTACAATTCAACGATTATTTTAGTTGACCAACAAAATTACCAACAATATCATTCTCAGATATCTTGACCAAAACTCATGTGCCTTCTCATTGTCACTCAATTTCAGATCAATTTCGGTTTACATCCTCATGAAGACCTTATCTTAGAAATTCCTGGACGTCCTGTTGAGCGTACCCCATGAAACGAAATGTAATCTTTGTATCTGGCTTTTCAGTGAAACAGTATTTACCACCCTATCAGACGAATCTTCCGACCAAATTTCTTTTTTCACTACCGCAAAACCTTTTATCAAAGCACCTTTCATACTTGATATGCACGTGTTGATATTCCTCATATACTCGTCTTCTCTCAGATACTCGAGCAACCATCTGGTGTTCGATAAACATTGTATGACGCTGTTCATGAACGAAGTATTTCCAATATTTTTCAGATCATTTAGACCAGAAATTTTGACGTTTCCTTGCACTAGAAACTTGATGGTGATGTGACTATTAGAACAGCGCTTTCCAAAACGATGGTTTTGACTAGCCCTGGATTTATGTGATAGGGAGTTGAGGCTGCTTGATAAAGAATTGGATGGAGATATAGAAGATCGTGTTTTATTTGACAATACATCATCAAGAACTGCACCATGACCTTTCCTTAGAAAAAACCGACCTTTGAGGATTCAAAAACAACTCATTCAATTGCCGAGATGAGGGAATAGTTCCAAATACAGAAGCGGCGTTACCCCTCTAGATAGCATACCTGATTCTTTGGAAAAAAAATGGAGCTGCTCTTTTATCACTGGTCACTTCTGTTATACGTCTTCCTATTTCTTCAATGAATTCCAAGGCATTGGGACGGAAAACTCCAAAAGTTTCAACGGCAACAGGATAAAAATATTAAGTTGTTGTGAATTTTGGTATATCATGATTTTCATTCTCTCCCCATTCAATGCGGCTGCGCCGGGACACTTAGAGGAAGCAACTGAGTGTGATGTTGCAACCATGTCAAGACAAGTAAAATCCCAAACAGTAGGTTTACCGAACTTCCATGGCATACGTATTAGGGCGGTTCCCATCGTCTGTAGGCTGTAGGCCTGTAGGCTCTAAGATCGATGGAATATTGGCCGTTGTTAATGCTCGTTTCAATAAATCATCAACTGCGTGATGACGGAATTGACGCTCTGCGCTGAATTTACAGCTTAAACCATGGGTTCCTCTATCATCAACAAGAGCACCACATTTACTTTTTTTGACATAACTGATTCAAGCAAATCCTTAGCAATAATTTCAATAAGTGGGCTCTCCCAAGCTTTTTGGAACTTTTTCATTAGTTCAGGTAGTTGAAAATTGGTTTTACAAATCCACTCTTGCTCTCCACACAGATATGGTTAGATACGTTTGAATACGAATCCGGTAAGATCATATGAACTAATTGAGATACACTACTGAATGATGACAAATGAGGTGGTAGTTTGAATGCCAGGCGTATTCCTAAGCCTCCCTTGTCGACAAGTAATGTTGCTTGATGCCAAGTAATATCTTGCATAAAATTATTTGTTATTCCTTCCAATGTTTTTCGCAAAATAGAATCGAATTCATGGAGTTGAGTCAGGCTACATCTTAAAATATATTTTTATTTTGGAATTTCCAAATACTTTTTCAGAATAAAAATGAAATGTGTCTTGGAATATCACTAATTCAAGAAGTAATGAGTGATAGTGCCTTCTCTTTCAATGATACATATGCTTCATCAGATAACGGAGCACCAAGGAGAATCCAATTTGGCTTTTCTTCCGTCGAATCGGACGCTAAACCACTGCGCTACCTTCCCAAAGAAATAATCTTGAACGATAAAAGATAGTAACTGAAATGTTTATTTCAGTACGTATGATGTCAGGCGACTAATCTTCTTAATGGGTAGAATTTCATAGCCTCTCTCGGGAGAAATAGAAATATTTCCACAACTCTTCTCGACTAACACAGTGCGTTGAAATATTCTTATTTTTCTATCTGAGCAGAAAAAGGAAATAAGCGAACTTTGGGATTATCGAAATCTGAATTGTGGTAACCAGTGTCGAATATCTCTTTTCACCGAAATGCTTCGACCCATATTAACAATTGAAATCGTCCCCATTGGCGTGAACGCAGGCGAGTTATTAAATTTCTGAACACGATTTGATGTTACAATAATCTCTTGTAAATATGGTAATATTCAAAACGTGACGTGATTTGGACTAGTGTGTGGAGGTTGTGGAAAAGTTTTAATCTCGTTAACAGAGCTTATATCACTGGGGATTAGTTGAACTTGGAAAATAAGTTCCGGTTGTGTGTTTGGGTGTGAAAATTAATTTGGAGAATCCTCTTACTTGGAAACTCGATGGCACTTTTTTACTTATTTCAATCTCGGCAGTTTGTTGAGTGTTCAATCGACTGGAGGATATACAGTGAATAAATGAAGTAGAGAACACAAACACACAAAAAATTGTTTCGAAAAAAAAACAAGTTTAAGCATGCAAGGTAAATGTCCCAATTATCGACACAATAGCGTGTTCATTAGAATGACGAATACTTTTTGAACTCAAAAGGAATTTTGATTTGCTTGAAATATTCAGTTTCTGAATCTCTGTAGCTTCAATTCAAATCAAGCACACAATTCAATCATAATATAGTAAAATAATTTAATTGAAAACACAAAGCAGATGTCCCAATTTTCGACTCCTGAAAAATATCAACAACCAATCGCCGACATGGTCTAATCAACAAGTTCAAAAACGTGTTAAATAGATATAAAGCTCCTAAAAATATGAGCGACAGCTCATTCGATTCGGAATGACGTCTAGAAAAATGTTTTCAATGGTTTATTAGCACGTAAAAAATTGCGATTGTTATTAACAAAATAAGATTAAAAAAAGAAGGTATTTCATTTTTTGTTAATATTTCTAAAATAATGATATTTGAGGAATCATGAAAAAATATACTGAAAGAGGAGGAAATTTCCAATAAAAAAGTACCGGAACTCTTTAAATAACAATTTGAAAATTTGGATAAATCATGGTGTGATTAGACACTTGAACAAAAAAAACCTCGTTAAAAAAAAATTTCATGTCGATTTTTCAAAAAGGTACACCATTGTTAATTAACGAATTTTTTTCCAATCTCTGTTTTTATAAATTACGACATAAAAGTTTAAATAATTGGTCTATAAAATTTTTGATCCGTGGATCTCTTTTCATGCAGGTACTCAATGAAGCAATGCAAAAAAAAATTATTAAAGTTTATTATTTTGATAATAATAATTTTTTTAAATTAACAAAAAATGAAATTTCTAAAAAATGTCCTATTATTGCTGTTTTTTCATCTAATATAGGTATCAGGTAACATTGGAAAAAAAATAATTTGTTAAGAAATTGTTTATAAACAGACTATTTTGGGAATTTTGAAAAAAAAAATTTACCGTCTTATTGCATAGGTAAAATTATGATTGAAAAACAAATTTATCTTAAATAAATTTTTTTATTGTTTATAATCGTTTTTTTATATTTAAATTGTTTAAATAATTAGTTAAGAAATTATTTTATTCTTAAATATCATCATTGACCTTTTTCAATGAATTAACAGAGCAATAAGTTTTTTTTATAAATAATTTCATTGTTTATTAACTTAACAATTTGTTATAAACGAATAATATTGACCGTTATATTTTTTTTTCGGAAACTTCGAAAAATAACAAAAACAACTATGTATTACAAAGTATAGAAAAAATAAAGAATAATAATAATAATAATAAATAATAAAAAATACAAAAAAATGTTTTCTATAATTTATTATACATTTTTTGTAATTTTTTGAAGTTTCCTAAGGAGAATATATAACGGTTAATATTATTCGTTTATAACAAATTGTTGAGTTAATAAACAATGAAATTATTTATAAAATAAATTTATTTCTCTGTTAATTCATTGAAAAAGGCCGATAATGATTTTTAAAACTAAAATGATTTCTCAACTGATTATTTAAACAATTGGAATATAAAAAAACGATTATAAACAATAAAAAAATGTATGTAAGATTTTTTTTTTTATTATAATTTCATTTATGCAATAAGATGGTGGAATTTTTTTTTTAAATCCCAAAATAGTCTGTTCATAAACAATTTCTTAACAAATGACGTAAACATTTTTTTTCCAAGGAATTAACCAAAAAAAATGATATCATTTAAAAAAAATTTTCGATAACATTTTTCAGAATTTTAATTTTTTGTTAATTTAAAAAAATTATAATTAACAAAATAATAAACTTTAATAATATTTTTTTGCATTGCTTTATTGAGTACCTGAATGGAAAGAGCTCCACGAAGCGAAAATTTCATAGACCAATTATTTAAAAAATTTTAATTCCGGAATTTTTAAAAAAAATTTTTTTCTTACCAAGGTTTTTTTCGTTCAATATAATTACACCATGATTTATTCAAATTTTTAAATTGTTATTTAATACTATAAAAAAATTATTTTAGGTGATATAACGGCTTTTTAGACGGTGCGCCTATGCTGTAACGACCTCGCGGAGCCCTATTTTCAGCGTTGAAAAAAATTATAAATAATAGAGATAGAGTTGAGGGACTTTTTCATTGGAAATTTCCTCCTCTTTGAGGATCTTTTTTCATAATTCCTTAAATATCATTATTTTAGAAATTATTAACGAAAAACGAAATACCTTCTTTTTTTAATCTTATTTTGTTAATAACAATGGCAATTTTTTACGTGCCAATAAACCTTCAAATAACATTATGAATCGAATGAGCTATCGCTCATATTTTTAGGAGCTTTATATCTATTTAACACGTTTTTGAACTTGTTGATCAGACTAATGTATGAGGACCAATTTTCGACACTGTGAAAAATCGAAAATGGGCACCAATGCTATGTTTATATTTATATCTATTGTGGACGAAATATTGAAAAAAAAGTTATATTCATACTAATAATGAATAGAACAGTATAAAAGGATTTATAAAAAAATGAAGTAACCAACTGAAATATAAATTCTTGAATAAACAAAAATAAAATTAAAAAAATACTTCTTGGTACAGAATCAATTTCTAGGAACTGTTTTCTCCATTTCAGGTACTGGAACAGCCTGCTGGACATTTTTGAAATGTGGAGGTTACTGAATATTTAAGATAATCAATTACATGTTGATGACGTTTCTTGTCCTTGGATTAAAATCTAGAAAAAAGTTCGTGGGTTAGAGGACAGGTATTAGACAACAATGCAATTTTGAGCCGACGTTTCGTTTATATATTCCTACTTCTTCAGGGCTACGAAGAAAAGCTTACTAAGTTACGTTTACACATTTTACATGTTTTCAACAAACAACAATAGGAACAATGATTTTTTTTTCAAACAATGAAATAAATTGAAGAAATAAATTCGCGTGAAATTTAAAACAAGAAAACCATTATATGGAAATAGAGTGAGATACATACACTGACCAAAAAGTTACCAAAGTTGTCGACCACAAAGAAAGATTTGAAATGTTAGCATTTCGATCGTGATATACTCCATACACTACTATCGTCACAACTCGATAAAATAATATGTTTATTTTTCACTAATTATTCTAACATTTATATTGTATGTTATTTCAGGAAATTCCTGTTCTCTTTATTGGTTTTACCAATCTGTTTCTGTTATTTGTAGAATATGTAGGGACTTTTTGATACATTATTTTGATGATATGCTTCTGTACTATATTCAGTTTTTCAAATAGCAATCATTCACTCCTCCCTATCCTATTATGCCATATTGCAATTGGAAAGCGATTAATGCATGATATAAAATTCTTAAATGTTTGGAAATCTCTTAGGTATTCAATTCTGACCACATCATCAATCTGCATATCCCATCAAAGCTGACGATCTATTCTATGCCAATATATTTCTTTACCTTATCCTAGGGGAACTCAAAACTCCTATCTTCAGATCAGTAGTCCGTCGAAATAGGAAGGAAAAGGTAAGTATCTCGTTTTATGGAAATTTAATGTTAGGGTATTATATCTCAACCATTTCTCTATTATCAGGAAGTCATTTTCTACTAGCGTTTTCAGTTCCTGTCATGTATTAGCATCATAAAGAATAGCTGTGTCATCAGCGAAACTCAAAATTTCCTCTTCAGTATCAATTCTGAAGAGGCCGTTTATGTATATTGTGAATAATAGTGGTCCCAGTAACGTTCGTTGTGAGACTCCGTATGAAAAAGTCCCATACTGACTGATGATTCCATCAATACTTGCCGTTTGTTCTGTTCCAGATAAATCATTTTCGAGAAAAGTAAATAAATATATACAGAGTGAGTCAGGATAAGACCGACAAACTCCGACTACAGATTCCTCACCTCATTTCAAGGAGAAAAGTTACTATCAAGGTATCTCCTAAAATGCATACCCTTTGAGATACAGTAGGAAAGTAGGAAAAAAATCAGGATTTAATTTGTTTTCTCCAAAATTCCTGAAGGAAAACATTTGAAACTTGGTACACTGATCAAGGTTTATCAACGTGCTTATTAAAATTCATGATTTCTCATTTTCTTAAACCAATGGCGTAGTTACGATGGTATGTGGTCATATGTTCCTTCATATTTTCTTGGGTCAAGGGAATGGTCAAATGAGCGTTCGACATCAGTTCGGCTCGATACTCGATACTCAACCTAAAAGTCATAACATTCCATGTGCCTAAAAGTGGAGGTTTCTTAATTGAGAAAAACTGAAGATTTTCCTCAGTAGGGACATAATTTCCTATGTACAATAATCGCATAATGCTAATTTCTTGAAACATATCGGAATATGTGTCAACGTCCTGAACATTTTTCAATGTTGGGAGATCGAAAACATAGTACGGGTGAGTCAGAATGAGACCGATAACTCGATGTCGAGGATTGACTGATATATTACCATACTTCCTTGCATATGATTGTTTCGATAGATCAACCGATCGTTTTTATTTTGTACAGAAACAAAGTGAGGAAAAAAACTCCGTGCTCCCCTTTTCATTATTTAAATATAAATTTGCATGGACTCCTCAGTCGATTGAAATCAAGTAACGACACGGGTTGATTCTTACCGCGGTATTTTAAATCCCAATTTTTATTCATATATATATAGGAAAAAGCATGTGTTCTCCATGAAGTTTTATATTTTATGTACGTGTTATCTCAAGTTAGCAAGTATTTCATAGTTTTCATTTAATAATTTTTGTAATGATAACATTTTGTCCATAGATGTCTCGATAAAAGTTTTTCCGAAAGCTCGGCAAATAACAAAGAGTATTCTCTCAATGTTTCTGGCCTGATACTAGAACGATATCTGACTGCAACCCTAATACGATTCCATTAGTATATATATATATATATATATATATATAAATATATATATATTTTGTTATGATGAGGTAGAATATAATAATTTTCATTTATACTCATACTTAATAATTGCCCTTATTACTTCGCTCCGCGTTGGAAGCTAATTGTTATTATATGTTATGGGTTGTTTTGTTTTGAGGTTTATTTCAATGAAATTTGTGAAATTATTCCTTCCACCCAATACCTTAACAAATTTACAAAATAATTGTAAAATTTTCATTATTTTTACTCTTTGTAATTCCCTTTGAAAATATTCTTATATACCATTGCCCTATTGATTTTCTAGAATTTCATATTTTTCTTTCTTCTCCCTGCTTTTTGTTTCCTTTCTTACCACGACTAAACTCAGTTGGAACGCCTATGCCTCAGAAGACGGTACTGGCAACAGAGCCACTCTACCTTTCTTGATGTCAATAGAACTATTTCAGTTCAGTGTTTATAGGTGAAAGATCAGCATATCATTGTGGAAAGTGAACCAGAGATTATCGAAAACATTTATTTCCTTTATTCAGGAAAACTTATATTGACCTGGTCTGCGATACATAACTTAAACTATGAGCAATTGACAAACTTTCACAGAAAATAATGAAGAACAATGAAGTATATCATAAATATAACCTCACTTCCTCTTTTGGGTTGAAAAATTGTTTTATAGTTCAATACCAAAATTGAACAAAGTTCTTCAGATATAAGAGTTATTTTGCAAAGTGATTCTGTTCGTGATGTGCACTCAAAAAGTTTATACCTGGAGTTGGATTGTCGCTGATGTATTTCCTGGTGATTCTCTGTAATCCTGCTTCATCTACTCTTCTCAGGGACTCACTATTGCAGTGGAACTCTCCAAAATCCTTGAACTCAGCTTGGATAAGTTTTCATGTGGGAAACATAAAGGTAATCTTCTTTTATCCCTAATTATTTTCTTGTCGAAATTTTCCAGAGGTTAAATTGATTTGTTATTGTTAGAAATCTTCCTTGTTA
>JAFIRS010002622.1:0-197492 GCA_018342105.1 Gonioctena quinquepunctata | reverse complement strand
CTGCGTTCGCATCAATGAACGTTATTGTAGGTGGGGACTGCGGCGGAGTTATCGAGAATGATTTGTTTATTTTTCATGCATTTTACCCTTCATGGGTACACCGGATTGTTAATATTGAGTTCCTACAATATGAGCCGGACTGTATTTTTTGGCAGCATAAAGATCAGTTTGCATTATTAATACCATATACAAAGTTGAAAAAGGTTGTTATAAATCTGGCTTAAGTTTTTGATATCATTTCTATTGTTAATGCTACTGGGTCTTTTATAATATGTATCATTCCAAAGTATGTTCTTACTCTTGATTCCTTCCTTAGGTCAAAATTTCACCGTTGTTAGTGCAAATTTATGTTGATTTTTTTTCGTGTTTGGATAAGGCTGTAATGTTGGTTTTTGAGTATTTGTGGGCTTGGACTCGTTCCTGTAAATATTGTTTTGTTTGACCTATATAGGTACTTTGACAGTGAGTTTGTTTGTTTTTTGGTATTTCTGGTTTTAATTCTGAATAAATGGTTTTGTTCGTATTTTTCAGTCGGTGTGGAATTGTTATGTTGTGTTTCATCAATTTTATTCGATAATTTGTCTATGTATGGTAAAGGTATGTATGTTTGTTTATTGTAGATCGCATGTATTCGTTTTCTAATTGTTTTTTCTGCAAAGTGGCTGGGGTAATTATTTTCTTCCAATATATTCTTGATTATTTCTATATTATTTTTCCTGAATTTTGGGTGAGCAAGCTCTGTCAGTTGAATTTTGAATAACATTTTTTTTTGTAACTAAGCGGTGCGTTTGACAAATAGTTTGTGTAACGATTTGATGCATTTGGTTTACTAAACCAGTTTGTGGAAATTCTTACAGTATTGTCGTGTATAATTGTTGTGTCAAGAAAGTTTATTGGTTTTTTTCTTTTTTTTCTTTAGTGAATTTCAATCTAGGATGATATTTATTAAATTTTTCTAGAATTTCATCAACTTTGTCAGTAGGAATACAGGTTAAACAATCGTCTACATATCGTTTGAAGTATATTGGTTTGGAAGTTAGTGATTTGATGATATTTTCTCCAACATACTCCATAACCAGATTTGTTACTGTTGCAGCAATTGGAGATCCCATTGCAATTCCGAATATTTGTGAGTAGTATTTATTTTCATATTGAAAGTGAGTTGAGGTTGAACATAGTTCAATTCCTTCCAAAAACTCTTTAAAGGTTAGTGTTGTGTGACTTTGTATTTCTCTTATGATATCAATCGCTAATTTTGTATCTATATTTGTATATAAAGAAATTATATCTAGAGAGATTATTATATGATTTTGTGGAACTGTTATATTGCGGACAAATTCCACATATATATATATATATATATATATATATATATATATATATATATATATATAGAAGAGGGTAGTCTCTTGACTGGACTAGTTGAAAAAAACTGAGTTTAGGAAACACAAAAAACCAATTTTATGTTTTCCTTTGAGGTTGCAGTCAATAGGAAATGGCCATGTAAAGAAGACTCTTTGTTAATTTGTCGAGCTTTCGAAATACTCATTATCAAGACATCTGAAAAGAACAAAATCACATTGTACCAATGCTCTTTTTTATGAACTATAAAAAACTTACTAACTCGAGGTTGCTAACAGGAAAATATCGGTGCACATCACAAATAAAATCTTTAAAAATCAGTTTGTAAAAAACATCTTCGACTACTTGAAAATCTCATGTTGAATATGCAAATTCATGTCGAATTTGATTGAAATACACATGTGGTTATCCCTGCAGTGGATTGTCGAGAAAGGACCGTGAAAGCGGTCAGAATAATTGATATGATGTTAGAACCAATAAGGAAAGAGCACTCTTCGACGATCATCTATATCGGGCCATTCAAAAGTTGTACAGGGACACTTTCGCCTTTCGTGTCAAAGTTCAGTAGATAGTTATATATCACGCTGAGATTTGCAATATCGGAACGTTTATTCATACAATTAGGTTGCCGGTTTGCCAAAAAAAACTTAAAAACGATTTTGGCTTTATTTACTGAAACCAAATTTCCATTAACAATTTTAGAATGTTCTAATGTCATATATAGTATTCCTTGTCTGAATTGTGAGAAAGTCTATATCGGACAAACCAAAAGAAATTTATCAGGCCGCATTACGTCTCATAAAAGTGATTGTAATTTAAACAAAACAACTGTGCACTTGCAGAGCATTCGATTAAACTCAACCATTTTAGCAATTTCAATAATCCTAGTATTTTGGCTAAGGAAAACAACTTGTATAAAAAAAACTTTCTAGAAAGGATACATATTAACAATCAACCTGATTGTATGAATAAATGTTCCGATATTGCAAATCTCAGCGTGATATATAACTATCTACTGAACTTTGACACGAAAGGCGAAAGTGTCCCTGTACAACTTTTGAATGGCCCGCCATAGATGATCGTCGAAGAGTGGGATAAACACGTGCCCTTTCCTCATTGGTTCTAACATTATATCAATTATTCTGACCGCTATCACGGTCCTTTCTCGACAATCCACTGCAGGGATAACCACGTGTGTATTTCAATCAAATTCGACATGAATTTGCATATTCAACATGAGATTTTAAAAAATTTTTTAAATTTTAATTTTTTACCGATATTTTCCTGTTAGCAACCTCGAGTAGTAAGTTTTTTTTAGTTCATAATATATATATTCACAGATGATATATGATGGTTTTTCTTTAATTTAAAATTTGTCTGCAATGCCACAATTTTCATTTACTTATGTATATTCACAGACGCTATATTTCTCCTTAAAATCCCAAGTTTTCCGTGCGGGGTTCATTCACGATAAATATTGTAACCAATTAATGAGTTATTACAAGCTTCCAGAATGAAATTGTGTGAAAGAAGTCTATAAAATTTGTTTCTTAAATGAAGTATATTCAAAATATCTCGATAAATTTTCGTCAATCAACTTTTCTACTACTAGAAGAAACACATCGTCTGTTCGCATCGAATTGTGGGCACTGGTGGTTATGTCATAGAAGAAGTATAGCATTCTACTTGCGTGTAATGGCTATTACTCACTTGTATGATTTACGACACTTGCCTATGGCTCACACATTCTCATGACTAATAGCCCAATCATTACCCACTCGTTGAACAATATACTATCGAAGTATTCGGTACCTTGAAGAAATTATATTCAAGAAGTAACCTAATGACATTATAGGGGAAATTATCTCTGATTTTTGACTGGAATCGATCAATTCCGGAGATGAGAATGCCCTACGTCAGCATGTCCTCCTATTATACAGGATGATTCAAAACTTCAGGATGTGATGCCTCACAATATTCTAATATGAATTGTCCAAATAATATATGTCCGGAAACGCTTCGTTTCGAAATACAGTGTGTTGAAGTTTTTTTTTATTTTGGTTTTTTTAAATAACTTTCGGAATACTGACTTTAATGAAATGAAAATTTGTATTGGGAGGTTTTTCGAGGTGTCGAATTCAAATCTGATATTATCATTGCTCTTTTTCATAGAGGGCGCCACCGACACGTCTTTTTATTTTTTGAAGATTCATAACTTTTTTGGTCGTACTTCTAGAATATTTTTCAGTAAAAATCAATTTTCTATCTACTTAAAAAAGCTACCTCTGTTACAAGTCGCTATAAGCAACCGTTTTCTAGATTATTTGATGATCGTGTTGAAGTTATTACCATCATTTTGCATTTTTCACAAGAATGCTTAGGTAATGAATTAAACGTTTAAGTTAGTAGTTTTGGTATTTAAATATTATGTGACAGTTAAACGTTTTGTTGTTTTGTTGAAGTTTCTGTGAGTTTTAAAACACTAATTTTGAAAAAATTTATTATTTAAACAATAATGCTCATTTATCCGATATGCATTCCGTTTATGACCTTGCGGATGGCGCGAAGTAAGACGTATTTACCAGGAGCGATTTCCTAATAGAGTACTGCCTTCAGCTCCAACATTAACCAGTCTCCACCGTCGTTTGGCAGAAACAGGTAGCTTTAATAAGAGGGCAGCTGATATTATTGGAAGACCACAAGCAGTCCAAACCCCAGAATTGAAAGAAGCTGTTTTGAACGCTCTCGAGGGGAATCCAGAAACAAGTACAAGAATAATTGCTGAAGCTCTACTTTCTACTTAGTCCACAGTTTGGAGAATTATCCACGATCAACAATCTTATCCATACCATATTCAAAGGGTTGCTCATAGCGACGTGTAACAAGGGTAACTCTTTCTCGTAGATATGATAGAGGAATCGATTTTTTTACTGAGAAATGTGCTAAAAGTACGCTCAAAAAGTTATGAATGAAAAGACGTGTAGGTGGCGCCCCAACGAGTAAGAGCAATAATAACATCAGGTTTGAATTCGACACCTCATTAAACCTTTCAATACCAATTTTCGTTTAATTTAGGTCAGTATTTCGAAAGTTATTTAACAAAACGAAAATGAAAATAAAACTTAAACACCCTGTATCTTGAAATGAAGCGTTTCCAGACATATATTCATTTGGACAATTCATATTGGAATATTATGAGGAATCACCTCCAGAAGTTTGTCAAAGTACTTTTGAATCACCCTGTATTCACCCTGTTGAATTTTGTTCTCTGGATTGATCAATGTCTTACAATCTTAATATTTTATCCAATGAGAATAGCCCAATATTCTTCAAGTGTGTGACGTTGATTCAATTTCTTATCGATGACCTGTATAAGGTTAGGTTAGGTTGAGACTGGATCAACATTGATAGGGAATTCAAATATTGCTCAATCCTTGTTGTGTTCATTTTCATAGTTTACAACATTTGAATTAATGTCAGATTACTGAATATTTCATTATTTCGTTATCGATTGTGTGGAAAATTACGAATACATAATTTTATATTTATTCATAAAACTGAAGTATTTTTTCCGAGGAATAATCTTATTTGGATTACTATGAACTGAACAATATAATGTTAAAAACAGTTTCGGACGACTCAATTGAACCAAATACAGGGTCGCTGATATGTATGAAAACAGCCGATTAACTCCTGAAGTAAGATAGCTATCAAAAAATGTTATGACACAAAAGTTTTAGGGTTTTTTTAAATCTATTCCAATAAAAAATTAAGTATATAGAATCAGTCAAAAAGTCATGACGAAACAAAGTTGCTTTTTCTTCAATGACACACCCTGCATATCATTGTATATTTCAATTATTCTCAAAATTCCAAATAAAATTGATAAAGTACATCATATCCCAAATTCAACCGTTTTCCAGATTTTGAAAATAATTTTCTACTACTCCCAAATTCCGAAATGATGGATGGATATTTATTTTGAAAAATATACAAGATGGAGTATTATGGACATGACTAAATTTCAATTGATTTCTTTCAGAGAAAATAAAAAAGCATAATTGTTAAGGGTTGATAAAAATCCATGAATATTTTAGATTTTATAAAAACAATAGTTATGCCATAAAAAAAGAGAGAAAACAAGTTTTAATAAACAAAAAATTTTTTCTTCGGATTTCTATTTGATTTTTTCAGGATCTTCTATCACTATTACTTAACACGAGTGTAACCCTAAGGCTCTCACTCTTTGAGCTTCGAACAAGTGGGCAACAGCCATTCACGGATTTGGAATTTTGACTGGATAAGGACTGGAGACCGGTCTCCAGCCCTTTCCATGATGGCGGTTCTCAAAAATGGCCGAGAAAGAATTTTGAATCTAGATTTTGAAAAATAAAATTTCTATAGAGGATGCAGCTTTCACTACCCGGGATAGGTTGATAGATAGCCCATCACTCCAGGGAGTGCCTAGGACGTTTAAAGCGCGAGGGGTCGTCTATGTTGTAATCAGTAGCTTCCCTCACGAGGGGGTTCTCGTGGGTTATTGAGCAATCGAATACTTTCCGATTGCGGTCTCTGATTATACTCCTGATGGAAGGCAGGTTCAAGTCTTCAAGTATCCGATCGTTCCGCACATACCACGGAGCATTCGTTATCATCCTCAGGACTTTCATTTGCACCCGTTCCAGGACGCGAATGCTAGTCCTGCAGGTTTGGCCCCAGGCGGCCGAGGCATACAAAATGACAGGCCTGAACATCATTTTATAGATCTTGACTTTATTTTTTAAAGAGAGTTTACTTCTTCTATTAATCAGAGGGTAAAGTGCGCCGATTTTCTTAGCAATTTTGTTTTTATTATATTCACATGCGGCTTCCAGGTGAGCCGACGATCCACAGTAACCCCTAAGTACTTGACTTGTTCCGACCATTCTATCTCCCTTCCAGAGATAGTCACTCCCTCCGGGTTGTTTCTCTTGCGACCCATCGAGATCGCTTGTGTTTTATCGGGATTTAACTTTATTTTCCACTCCAGGTACCACTGCTGGAGGTCGTTTAATGCATTCTGCAAATAAACAACACCCATCAGGTGGTTGGCTGACGAGGAAAGTAAGGCCGTATCCTCGGCGTACAGGTAGATTTTCACTTGTTCGGTTCGTGGTATATCGAAGGTGAAGAGTGCGTATAATACAGGAGACAGTACTGCCCCTGAGGAACGCCGGCCTCAATTTCTCTCGGGTCCGAGAGGAAATCGTCAACCTTGGTCTGAAATGTCCTACCCACGAGGAACGACTTTATCCACTTCACCAGGCTCAAAGGCAAGTGAAATCGATCAATTTGCAGAGCAGGCCTTCGTGCCATACTCTGTCAAATGCTTTACTTATGTCTAGAAGGACAATATGAGCACTATTGTTGGTGTTTAGTGAAGAGATTGTATTTTCCACCAGCCTCAAAACCTGTAGCTCGGTGGAGTGGGGCGCGACGAAAGCCGAACTGCTCATTCGGTAGGACATTTCTGTCCTCCACTTCATCGTCAAGCCTTTCGTGAACGATTTTTCAGCCAACTCAGCTGAACAGCATAACAAACTGATTGGTCGATAATTTTGCGGGAAGGTCGGTTCTGACCTTCTTTCGGGATCATGACCACGATGGCATGCTTCCACCTTCGAGGAAATTTTTTGAGGCGCAGTGAATTGTTGATGATATTCAATAATGACTGCACCTGGTTATCCGGAAAATTCCTAATCATACAATTAGAAATTCCGTCACAACCAGGCGCTTTTGGGATTTAACCTTTGATATGCGCCTTAAGTTCATCCAACGAAGCTGGACGAATGACATCACGATCAGGTTCTCTTAGAGTGCGGTGAACCCGGTTTTCTAGCAAAGATCACGATCCAGATCATCGTCTGGATGCTCATTAAGTTCAAATTGTCTTTCCATCGAGTCAGCAAAGCTTGAGCTTTGGACTCGAGTCGTAGCACATGCCGAGCTCTCCATGAATAGGGGAAATCAGTCTTTTTGTCTTTATATTTCGATTTAATTTCCACAGTTGTCCGTCATTTTCTAAATTTTCTAATGTGTTGCCAAATCTTTCGTTTCTGAACTCGGTTACGTTATTTCTAACCTCCCTATTCAACTCATTTAGACGGATTCTGTCCCCAGGGAACAGACTCCTTTGATAGGCTCTTCTGGCCCGATTTCGATCTCGAATAAGATTTTTAATTCTTCGAGGAAATTCATCTTGATATCTAGGAGCCGGTTCCCTTCGGGAGGAATCCCTGAGAGCATTTTTGATGGTGAGCTCGTAACGCGCTACGGCCTCGTCCAACTCAAGTGGAGAATCAATCCTCTCAGGAGTACAGTAACCTGTCTCTAGAAGCGAACGGAACCTCTCCCAGTCCACCTTGGTGCCACATACGATCTGTCTGGGCGGTGGATCACCCCTAGAGTTAAAATCACCGGGTTGTGATCAGAGCCCAACTCGGAGGGGTACGAATGTCCCAATTCCAGGTGATGTTCCTGGCCAAAGCAATGTCAAGCACATCGGGCCTGAGATGACCGAAATGCGTTGGCTCATCCGAGCCAACACCTGGTATTCATTCCTGTCAAAATGTTGCCACAGTCGCCTACCATTCTGATTGGTAACATGACTCCATTGTGTGTGCTTAGCGTTCAGATCGCCCATGACCAAAACAGGTTGATCTGTTTCCATCAAGAGTGTATCGAGCGCTTCAGGAAGTATTCGATTGTTCGGGGGGTTATAAGCACTGATCGAACGCATAGGACCACTCCTCGTGTTGAAAACAATACCTACAGTTTCTATACCATGGGTATCATCATTGGAAATGCCAAGCTGAACATGCGAATGACAGCGTTTCACCAAAATGCAACGCCGCCACCCGGACGTCCAAGTCGATCATTTCGAGCATTTTGTAGTTAGGAAATCTAACAGTTTCTCCATTAAGACGAGTCTCCTGCAGAAAAGCAACATCAATGTTGTTTTCTACAAGAAACTCTTGAAACTCAAGTCTATTCTGGAGAAGGCCATTACAATTCCAACTCACAGCTTTGATGAAGTTCGGAAGCTGCCTTTCACCCATTAGTTAGGGTTGAAACCGGTCGAGAGTGTTGCAGCAGCCTCAGCGAACTGTGCAAGCAGTGTCCTCATTTGATCTAAAGTCGACAGAATATCTCTCGGACTATTAAGCTGAGATGTCTGTGCAGGAGGGTTATCACGGGCCGCCGCTGCATACGACATCCCCGACTGCGTCCTGCCTGAATGTGCAGGAAAAAATCTAGGATTGTGGTGCCCCGTGTTCGGGGTTCACCACGCCTTATTCGAGGACACTTGGGGCATCCTCGTTAATTCGCAGTGTGCTCCCCTCCAATTTGCACACTTTGCTTTTTCGGATTTTGGCTTGACACAATCCTTAGATATATGATTTTCCCGCATTTGACGCAAGCGGGGTGGCACAGCAGTTCAGCTGACAGTGGCCAACTTTTGACAACGGTAACATTGTCCCACAGAGGCCCTTGGCTCTGTGGTTCCACTTCACCTGACATTCAGGATATCTTTAACATTGAATATGTCACGCTGTTCCTTGCTTATCAGAACCAAGACAAGAGGAGAACTTTCTTCTCTCCGTTCAACTTATGTAGTCGTGCCACTGATTCCGGGTAAAACCCTGTCAACCAGCTCAGCTTTAATGTCGTCACAAGTAATAAACTCGGGGACGCCTCTGAAGACGACCCTGAGTTCTTATCTTCAGGGAGAGTGTATGTAGGAAAGGGATTTTTGATCCCTGAAGATGCTCGAGATCTTTCTATAATCATCGGGTGAACTTGGAAAAATTTTTATTCCGTCGAATACGTTTTTTGCAGGTTGGTCTAACTTGATGTTGTTTGATTTGAAAAGTGAGTTAACTGTTACCCACTTGCTCTTGTCCCTAACAGTGATAGGAGGTACCTGCTGTTTTTTGATCGTTAGTGGTGTCTGTTCTGTTTGTGGTCGTACAGAGTCGTTGGTAATGTCCATATTTGTATCGTCTTCGGTCAAATTTTGAGAATTTTGGGAATTTTCAGTCGTTGCGGGGATGCTAGAACCCTCAGTAGAATTTAAAATTTGGTTTGGGGAATTTTCTAAGCCCTGGTCCGAAATGAGCGCACTGGCTGAATCCGCCCCTGGATTTCTGGGACAATCGACGTAGGATTCGTTTAATGTCACGTCTGACAGAACTTGAAATTTATTTGAGATTTTGACGTTTGTGGAATTTTGCAAATTTTGATCTAAATTAGTATCTACAACTATTCGAGAACTTCTACGAGTGCCAAGGAAGCTTGAAGAGGGTTTTAACGTGCCTTTGGGTGGTGGTAGAGCTGGGAAATCATTTCTCTTGTGCTTCTTTGGAGCTGGTGTGCTGCTATCAGTTCCAACTTCAGCCTTTTTGGTGGATATCAGGTTGCTAATCACAGGGATTTTCAACAGTTCATCTCCGAGGGTGTTCAGCAAAGTCCCGCGAACCTCCGGGAGATCGGCCTTCGAGAGAGAGCCGATCCCCAGTAGACATGTTTTCTTCTGATCCAGACTACCTTTACCAGGGGACTTGTCGATTTCCACTGGGTAGTATTTTCGTCGGGAATTCAATGTAGAGGGTGGATGGGGTTCTTCTCCTGATCTTTGGCACAAGACCGTCAACCAATTGAAGAAAAGCTTTATAACACTTAATATCGAGGCGAAATTCGACAGTGTCGTCCGGAGCTATACAGGGCCGGACTTCATTTCTATTTGATAAGGTGCTCAAAGTATTCACCATTCACCTCCTGACAGTAATGAATTCGCTGAACAAAATTTTGTAGTGAATCTAAAATCATGTTGGGAGGAATGGTGGAAATTTCATGCCTTTTCCTTTCTTGCAATTCTTCGATATTTGCGGCCTATTTCTGTAGACTACATTTTTCATGTAACACCACAGGAAAAAGTCAAGTGGGGTCATATCGGGAGCCCTAGCTAGCCATTTGATTGCCCCCTGCGTCCAATCCATTCACCAGAAAAAGGTTCAACTATATATATATAGCATAAAAATGAATTGAAAGTTGAATCGATTGATCTCAGGACGTACTGTATCGATAAAGATATTGATATCGCTGGACTAATCTGGGAAACCAAGTCGAATGAAACGGTAATTACTCTTTCTTGCTACCGGTCTCCATCCGGAAACTTTCAAGTATTCATGCAAAACATAAATATAATTTTGAATAATCTGTTTGACCCAAAGATTCCAATGGTGCTGGACGGAGATTTCAATATTAATTCAATGACTGCCAACGAAAACGATAACTTTTTACGATTACTCACATCTTAAAACCTCAAACCCAGGATCGAAGTCCCAACCCGTATAAATTCAACCACCGAATCAATCCTGGATCAAGTATACAACAACCTTCCCAGTATTGGAAAGTGGTATGTCCATGACAATAATATATCTGACCATCGCACGGTCCTTTTTTGCACTGGGGTGAACGAAGTCAGTGAACCAAAAAAAAATTATATTAAATGAAGGTCCCCAAATGATACTAATATCAACAATCTGAAGATGTCCCTTGGAAATGAAAATTGGGAACAGACCTATACAGCCATCGACTATGAACAAAAATTCAATAATTTCCACGATACTTTGATGTTTCACCTGAATCAAGCCTGTCCCATGAAATCTTCATCATTTTCTGAAGCGATTACCAATTAATGGGTGAATGACACTGTGAGGGAATTCAGAAAGAATTTGAAAAAGCTTTTTTATCTTCAAAGGAATTATCCTATTCTAAAAGAGCAGTACAAAAATGCAAGAAAAAGGCACAATATGTTAATAAATACTACCAAATCTAATTATCACTCTGACAAACTACTGAAATCTAATAATATGAATAAAACTGCCCGGAACCTTATTTCAAAACAAGGCAGACAGAAAAAAGAAGAGCAAAACAGAAGCATTACAATAAAACAGGAAAATGATAGTATTTCTAATCCCGCGGAAATTTCCGAAATTTTTAACGATTTTTTTGTGAATGCTCCACATGAAACTATGAAAAAAATCAAGGAGCCTTTGCTGACAGGTGAAACATCAACTATGACAAATGAAAGTCTGGTCAACAGTATGTTCATTTCCCATATATCGGAAGAGCAGGTGCTCTTTATTATAAAACATAAACATACATGTGGTCCAGGTAACATTTCAGGGTTTATAATTAAAAAAACCGCAAATACGATTATAAAACCTTCAACTTACCTCATCAATTTATAATTTCAAACAGGAATATTTCCATACAGAATGAAAGCCGCGCTTGTCTCGCCCATTTTGAAAAAAGGAAATCCACATTATTTGGAAAATTACCGTCCAATCACTATTACACCCATCATTTCGAAAATTTTTGAATATGCTATATCAGAACAACTACTGAATTTCATAGAAAATAATTAGGCAATTGCTGAAAACCAGCACGGTTTCCGTACTGAACATTCTACTATAACAGCTATTCACAGATTTTACGAAAAAATTTTACTCTTTCTGGAAGAAGGCGAAGGCGCGGTTGGTGTATTCTGTGATCTCAGCCGTGCCTTCGATTGTGTTCAACATGTCATTTTATTAGATAAATTATTCAGATACGGAATCCGGGGCAAACTTCATGAATGGTTTTCGTCATATCTCAAAGGACATCTTCAGAAAATCAAGTTAAATCACGTGGCGAACAATGAAAAATTCCTCAGGGCTCAGTATTGGGCCCTATTCTATTCAGACTTCACATCAATGACTTACCTCTGATCCTCCCGAATGCATTTACCTGTTTGTATGCAGATGATTCCACGTTATTATTCACAGGCAAATCTGAGGTACAAATTCAAAACAACATTAACCCTACTTTTTCAGTCACTTCGTTGGTTAAGATAATTTCTATTTTTGAATAGTACTAAAACAAATCATATAAATTTTCACACCAGACAGGAATAAAATAACCCAGCAGAGAAATAACTATAGATGATCAAAATGACAAGGGGGAATTTCTCTACTCTTTCTAGGCATTAGACTTGACAGAATGTGTCCTTCAATATTCACTGAAAAATTCTAGCCAACACACTGAGATTGAATGTTTTCAACCCGAGATTCAAATCTATGATTGAATACAGGGCGTCTTCATTTTGGGAAAACCAATTGATTAAATACGGAATAAACCCCATCTGGGAGTCATCTGCAGTTAATGAGGTTTTTTGCAAAAAAAGGATTCTGCGATGTCCCCTACTGTTCCCAATGGACCCAGGCAGGATCTTTTCAAAAAAATTTTTAAAATTTTCTCTTTTCCTAATATATTGAATTTTAAAAATATACACAAGCAAGGAAAACTTTGGTTAAGAATAACTCACACATGATCACATACAAGATCAAAAAATAATTTCCATCTGCCCAAGTTCGTTTAACACTATCTCGGAAACGCAGATTTAAGCCAAGATTATATAACGTTCTTCCGGGAAAATTAAATAGGAAAGGAACATAAAAAAAAGAAAAGATCTCTCCCCCCTTTCGCCCCATAAAAATGCATTTTTGATGTTTGAAAAATGTTTTGTTTGCCTATATTCAATATCTTATTCCTTAACACTTTTGTAAATCTTGTCTGTTCTGACTTCGTCCGATAGCCCCCACAGCCCCATGGATTGAATAAAAATTGTTGAATTGATTGAATTGAGTTGATGCTGGTACCATCTTCGAGTATGCACGTTGTTCTACGGCCAATCTGAATACAGTTTAGAATTTCGGGAACCCGACCCACAAGACATTTGCAAGGGTGGAAAAAACATTAGTTTCTTTAAAATGAAAATTGACCATCCCAAACAAATTTGTTGAAATTGAAAAACAACAAATTTTCTGCCCGGAATTGAAATTTTCCCACGATTTTTTCCGTAATTTTAACAGAGAATATCCATTCTTCTGCCTGGTGGATTTAAGTGAAGAAGAAAAGATAAAAATTTCCTTTTCGTTAAAAAAAATTTTTATTTTATCCAGTCTCAATTGGGAACTTATAGGTGAATGAGGGGAAAAAAAAGTTTTTCCAAAGAGGGAACCCATTAGAAATCACTCAAATGTAAGAATGCCATCGCATTGACATTTTATCCATGAGACGAAAATAATAGTCAGTGACTCATTCTTCCTTTCAGGGTGCCCAAAAGAGGCCAGGGAAAGGAAATTCCAGTGGGGGAAAAAAATTTCTTTTCGAATGAAATTCCTATAATAACCCAATGGAATAGTTATAAGTAGACTAAGCAAAACATGTACTTGCATATTTAGCATATTTACAAACAAAGATTTGTAATTTTTTGAAGATATTGGATATTATGTATATCAATCCATTTCAGACAATATTTTATATTATAACCTCTTCAGGTAGGTACAGTTTTCAGTTCGAAATATACCAACTATTTTCGAAATATCTATTATGAAGGTATACACACTTCCATGTTCAGGTAGGTTTTAGGTCATTTAGATTTTTCAAAAGACATACTCAAAATGGTTAGTTTATTTAAGCTTCATAATAATGATTGGAAATGTATTAGAATCATTATTATTACAACACATTATTAAAACAACCTACGCTAGAAATACCTAAAAATATCGTCCTGACTTTGTTTTACAAACAAAACATTTAACTGATACATTTTGAAAACATAATTTTCAAATCATTTCCTGAATGAAAATGTTTTCCAAATTTTTTTCATTATTGTCATTATTTGTCCTCAGCTATAATTCCCGAAGTTGGTCGTAAATCAATATTATTGTTGAAATATAGGTAAGCAATAGAAGTGTGTGTCCCTTTGAAAGATTCCTAGATTAAAAATATCTCATGAAATAGTTTGGCATTTTAATAATAGTGGGCTCTCCATTGTTTTTGGGTTTGTTGACAGTTTTGTATTTGAATTTATTTGATAAATGAAAATCTTGTAATTGATTTAGAACCCTTGGTAAGTTTATGTTGAATTTTGTAAATAATAAAATTCACTTACCTGCACCAACTTGAAACTGATCGGCTATTAACGAGGTTATAGCGATAATGGTCTATTAGGAACAAAATAAATTACCTACCGATTTGGAAAACAAGACTGTTTTGAGAACTGCCCCTTTCCAATTTAGAAATGAAAGGGGAGAAAGTTAAACAACATTCAGTCAATACCTACTCAATATTCCGTTGTGTCAGTTGTGTCTATTCTAAAGTGTCTAATCGATTTTGCGTGGTCAAAATGTTAGGTCCATGGCTCATCCTGAAGTTAGTATTCAACTGGTGGTCAGTACCACCAGTCATCAAAATTACACCCTCAGGGAAAAAAAAATATATTAAATGTTTATACTTTCCCTTCTGGAACGTGGAAAGTCCAAGGATCAAGCTGTGCAAAAAGTGCTTTTTAACAAAACACCGTATTCCACAGTGTTTAAAATAAAAAGTAACCCTATTTTAAAAAGAAAGAAACGGAAAACTCGGGATCAAGAAAACTAGATGGCTATGATGTAGATATAATCGAAGGACAATATAGCCTTGTATAAAGAGAAAATTTTTTCAATTAGATATTTCAATGCAACGGTCGAAAGGGGAACTGGATATTGCGAAGAGATTTAAAAGTCTTTCACAAAACAGATTTGAATTTAAAACTCACTAGTAGCAGAAATATCTTAATGGAATCGGGTGCCTTAAGAAATGGAGATTGATTGTTTATTGGCAAAAACAATTCAGAGGATATCGAGATAGAGAGAAATTTTTGAATCCAAGAGAGCGCACCATCCGCCAACAGCTGTCATGGTTCCTAATCATCAGGACGGCTTTTGGTCTCTTCTAATTCTATCGAATATCTGATAGTGTTAATACCTCCCGCAAGTACAAAAAGTGGAGATCAAATTATAGATAGTGACACCTATACTCTGTGGCGAAGCTTGGCCTAATGTCTGGAATTTAATGGCACGAAATTTCGTGCACATTAACAGATCACCAATGTCAGCGTAGGTCAACCCACGACACCAATAGTCGTAATCCTAATGCGTTAGAGTAACGCAAAACAAATTATAGATAGTGACACCTATAATCTGTGCGCGAGCTTAGACCTATTGTGGGGAATTTTCTTGGAAGGAATTCGTGCACATCAACAGGTCAACAACAGATGTCAGCATAGAGAATATTGTAGAACAGAGTGCATTTGATGAAACTTGGTCTGATTCATACGATATTTCAAAACAAAGTTGGGTTGACTCATCGACTTGTGCCAAACTAATGCGCCGTCTTATAGAAGAAAACGCATTACGATAATTCACGCAGGAACCGAAAATGGTTTTATACCAAGTGAGTTGTTTTATCGGCAGAGAATATTAAATTCTTCAGTCGATTATCATGGTGTACTACAGCCGAATTATTTGAAGACTGGTTCCAAAATAAACCCCAATACTAAATATTCCACTCCAACAGTATTATCGTCATGGATACAGTCAGTCAAGACTAAGAAAGCAACATGTTCGAAAAACACCAAAGCCACTATACAAGAATACTAGGATGAAAAGTACAGAACAAAACAATTACTAGAAGTTTTACGCAGTTATTCGATAAAAAAGTAATTTTGTGTTTCATTGTCTGGGAGCTTGGACATACGGTGCCTGACTTTCTCTTTATCACTGTATGTTCAACCCAATTGAACATATATAGGCATCAGCTTAAGTCAGCAGTTCGGAAAATAATACTTCCAACCTTAAGTTCAACTGTGGTAGCTCTTAGTCAAACAGAAACTGCAAACATTCCTGATAGCAGCTGGGCCAAGTGTGTTTTCCATATTGAGAGGGTGGAAAAGTCATATATGGATATAGAAAAAATTCCCAAAGGAAAGTTTATTATCAATTTGGATGACAGTAGAAGTGAAACTGATCTTCGTGGAGTGATTTTGATAATGAATACCTTTTATCGAGATACTGAACTTTTGTAAAGTATAAAGTTTGACATTTTACATTAATTAGGTATATCATATATTATCATATAATATAATATATATATATATATTCTATCATATTTATATAAAATAAACAATTATCAATTATATTCAAGCGATTATCTTAACCCAATATCATTATACCTATCTATGAAAAAAAAATTAATGGTTAGGGTGGTAAAACTCTGCGTAGATCCCACCGCCCGCTGAAACCTCAAGGTTGGTGATTTACGCTTCATATGGATATCTGGTTCTACTTCACTCAAGCATATTTTCTTCAAAGTGTATGTCTTTGATTGTATCCAGTCTTTATGTCGGCTCTTCGCCAACGACGTGGGTTCTTTTCTACTTGCCGCCTGTGATATCGCATTGTCTATAACGATTCGAACGACCCACGCGCACTAATACTGACGAAAACCACTTTTCAAAAACCTTTCAGTGTCTTAATCTTCATGATAGTCGCATTCTTCTGCGATTCGAAAACGTTAAGATCACCCATCCAAAATCCAGAGTTACTACCTATGTGGGAATAATTTGCGACGGCCCTTACCGGAAGGAGATTCCAAGCCTGTCGGAAATCCGTCAAAAATGATTGCCGTAAAATTATTAACATTTGAGTCCTGTCCTACTTTCGAGCGGGTGTGTGACTCATTTAACCAAGTCTCGTCAGTACAAATATATTTTATTCCTTTGAGCCTATGGTCACATATTTCTATTGAAAATGTTCTTCGCCACAACACAATATTATATTTTTTCTTGAAAGCTTCTGGATTTCGCTTCAAATACCGAAAGTTTAAATCGCGTGATGTTCGCTATGAAATTCAAAAGGATATATTGGTAAAATTATCAGCACCTATTTCGCCTTGATTTTCTTAGGGTTGGCATTTGATTCCTAAAAGAACTGTGTTCTTTTTGGCGAATTATAATATTTTATGTCATCATCTACAATAATTTCCTTCATACCCCTTTTTTCCATCTTTTAAGTGATCTGAAAACCGCCTGAGAACACAATTTTTTTAAACTCCCGCAAAATTCTTTCTGCGTCCTCCGACACATATCAGTATTTCGAGGCGAATACTTTCATACAAAGTTTTACCATTGCATTTTGCCCAGAGTTAGATTGTTTTTAACTTTCTTCAGCAAGAGGCCAAGACTTGCCGAAGTTCTCCCTGTTCCATTATATTAGAAAATAAATTTGAAATACAAAAACAAAAACAACCGCAAACGCAAACAAAAACAAAACAAACTGTTATTATATTTTTCTTTCCACTACCGACGCTTGTCAGTTATCAAGTTAAAGCACAAAACTTGATGCAACCAATGCAATGTACCATAACCCAATAATCCCGCAAGCACAACTTTGCAACAGGTATCGACAACTGAATGCTGGGAATGAAATGAATTGACGTTCAGTATGGCAACCCCCCGCGCCGCCGTCGATGAATGTCAGTACAATGACTAACGTCGACCACAAACTTTCGTTGAAATAGAGGCTGCTTCGAAGCCCGTAAGCTCTATTAAGGGCAGGAATCAGTTTGGACCGGTGTGTGTTTTGTGTCAGAACGCATTGTGCATTTTTATTGTAAAACATCGAATATTATTATTTCGCCGCTTTCATTGTGCTGTTTCTGAACTGACGCTACTGACTATTTATAACGTTCCATGGTATGGGTTCACACCCATAGAGACACCTCTTATAAAATCTCCAAAATATTTTTCAAAATGTTATCTAATAACGTCTGTACAATGAAACAATCCTATGAGAAATGTGCAGATACAGCATGGAAATGGACTATTAGGTTGACGGTGTCTCTTGCCGTTGAATGAAGGAACGTAAATTTTCAATTGGGGATAAGTGCTCCTAGATATGCTCCATTTCATCAGAGTCTCCCTATAAAGCGACTATCGAAACACCTTAAGGCAGGATGTTCAAATTCAACAGGAGATCGGCCATTGGCTGCCCCTGATTTTCCGGTAAAAATTTTTTACGAAAAGTACGTACAGAAATATGCTTGGTTTCAAACGGAACTGATCTGTCCTCTATTGCAGTGATGATTCTGGCATATATTTCTGTAGTCATTCATTTTTTCATGAAGTGTAATGATGAATATGAGGTAATTTCCCGCCCATTCAGTGGTGCCAGTGGAAATATTTAGAAAATCAAACATTCTATCAAGAAATGCCCTAACCTGTTTCGAAGAGAGGTTGGAGGAAACAAATACCATAAGCAAACCTTTGAAAACAGCACCCAAAAAAAGATAGCAGCCACTTTGCCGAATATTGCCAAACGTTCAACGCCGTCAGACTCAAAAATTCATTTGGGTTCATCAGGATGTGAAAAGTATCATTTTCTTTCCTTACAAAACGGAAAATCGTGACATACTCATGAATTGCTTAGAATGATTCCCAACACCATTTCATTCAAAAAAATTATAATTTTGCAGCAAGGTGATATTATAATGTGCGAGCTGGAAACCGTATCAACAAAAAGTGGATACAGTTACTTTTTCCCTATACAGAGAATTTTTAGGGAAAAATTCCTGTTCACTTGCAGAGGTATTTATCAACTAAATTGAAATTTCGGCGTAAGGTTGAAAAAGAATGACACATTGTTATAATGAGAGAATAATCTGGTAGAAAAATCAGTTGCATTACTTGCAAAGGGGTAAAATATGAACAACAATTGAAAAATCGAAATCAAGAATTATTTTCAACACTATATGATGGTCTGCATTTACAATGATTTAGTCAATTTGTTAGGCAGATTAATCTACCCCAAATCAATTTTTTTTAAATTAGGGGTTTTATTTTATCCCCCCTGCAAGTAGTGCAGGATTATTTTCCTCACCAAATGATTCTCTGCATTGTTTAGAATGATTTGTAGTCAATTCTGATGGGGCAGTTTTAGGTCTCACCCCCGAAATGTTTTTTTTAAATTGGGATTGGTATTTCTGCCAAGTAATGCTAGAATTTTTTTCCACACTAAATGATTTTCTGCATTATCAAGAATGACTGTGATTCTTTTTTTGGGTCGTTTTAGGTCAAACCCGAAATCGATTTTTCTAAATTGGTTAGTATTTTTACCCCCCTGCAAGTAATCAAAAATTTTTTTCAACACTTGATGGTCTGCATTGTCAAAATGATTTGTCGTCAATTTTGTTGAGGCAGTTTGGTCCACCCCAATTTTTTTTTTAAAGGGATTGGTATTTAACCCCCCTCGTAATGCAGGATTTTTTTTTAATACCTAAATGATTCTCTGCATTGTCAAAATTATTTGTAGCAATTTTGTTAAAGTTTTGGTGTTAACCCTGAAATAGTTTTCAAAAGTGAGGTTGTTTTTACCCCTCTGCAAGTAACGAGAATTTTTTCAACATCATAGAACCATTGTTAACAATGATTTAAAAAATTTTTTTTTGGGGTAGTTTCAAGTCTCACCCCCCAAAACGATTTTTTTTTAAATTGGGTTGGTATTATACCCCCTCTGAAGTAATGGAGAATTTTTCTACACAAATGATTCTCTGCATTATCAAGAATGATTGTGATTATTTTGTTGGCAGTTTTGGTCTTAAACCCGAAATCGATTTTTCCTTAATTGCAAACCCTCTGCAAGTGGGATGCAGATTTTTCTAACTGATATTCCTGCATTGCCAATGATTTAAAGCCAATTTCGGGAGCAGTTTGGTCTTACCTCCGAAATATTTTTTTTAAATTCGCTTGGTTTTTTAAACCCCTGGTATTGTGAAATTTTTCTGCCAAATATTTATCTGTATTGTCGAGAATGACGTGATTACTGTTGGGCAGTTTTAGGTCTTGCGCCCAAAAAATTTTTTTTTGGGATTTCACCCCTCTCAAGTAATGCAACAATTGTTTCTTCTTCCAATGATTCTCCGTATTGTTAAGTGAGACTAGTATTTATTTTGTTAGGACATTTTTTAGTTCTAATCTAATTCCTCTGCATTTCACATTATAGTTTCAGCTTAATGGATTTTTTTTCAAATCGGGTTAAATTTCACCCCCCCAAGTAATGCACGATTTTTTCTCAAAGAAAATGATTCCCTATAGGAAGAATAAATTATAAACCCCTTGTTGGGACGGTTTTCTGTGGCACATTTTAATCCCAATGCCAGAATTTGGGAAGCATTCTGAAAGCAATTCATGAGTATTTCACGATTTTCCGTTTTGAAGGGGGAAAAATGAGGACAAAAACGTTTCAATTTTCAAGAACCCGAAAGGAATTTTGAGTCTGACGCCACGAAGTTAACTTTTTGGCAAATTGGCTGGTATTTTTGACTGCTTTTTTACAAGGTCCTCACCCCGATACTCTCATTCCTGGTCCCATCAACCTACTCTTCAAAGTCCAAATGACAACCTTCAAATGTAATAACATCTACAGGAATCATTTAGTTTTTTTTGTGATATCCAATTGAGGAATGGGGGTTTCAAAAAAAATAACCTGAAAACCAGTTAGAGCCTTTTCATCCGAAACTAACTTTTTTCAAAGTTACCACCTGTTAGGTTGAGTATCAAGGTCCATTTGTTCCAAGCCGGGCAAATGAGCAGAAAAAATATGCAAATCCCAGCAGAAACAGTTTTGGAAAAGAAAGGAAATAAAAATGACAGACATCATCATCACCAAAGATCATAATATCGATACTGGACGAGGACCATCAAAAATCAATGAATGGACCAAATTGTTACGTACCTAATCGCAAGAAATAACTATCGTAGGACAGAACTCCAAACTATTCATCAAAGGATTTCCAAAACTCTACACACATTGTGTAGAGTTAGACAGAGACAAATGTGATGATTTAACACTGATGTTTGAAGTGAACTTCCCAGAGGTAGTGTTTGTTTGATAGGAGAGATTGCTACCGATCAGATAACGCATGCTTCATCTGCTCCATCAATTTCAGGAAGCAGAAAAATCAAACAAAGTGACTGCAGAAGGGGAAATAAGGAAATGGAGTACGTTATAAGGAATAGTATCAGAATATCAAAATGGAGATATAATAGATACAAACCGGATTATTATTCAGTTCGACTAGGTCCCAATTCGAACATAGGTAAAAAATGAATGAACACAAATGTTAGGGGGGTAAGTATACAAATCATTGTTTTGATTTTTTATTGTTCGTTTGAATTTTACCAATAGGATATTTTTCCAACTGGATCAGAAATGGAATTATTCACCCACAAATTTCTAATCAAAGATTACTGAGCAGGCTGAGTAATCGAACAAAACATGAGTCTAGTGAACAAATCATTCAAATGGGAAAATTTCCAGAAATCCTAAAATTTGGAAAAGTTGCGCCTCTGTTCAAAAAAAAAAGACAGTCCTTCTATGAAGAATCAGACTAATAGCGGTCCCGCAGTATTCCAGAATATTTGAATATGCCTCTCGAACAGACTTCTAACTTTCCGGATTATTTTGAAATATTGAATGAGAACAGCATGGATTTCGGATCAGAAAAATCGACGTCAAATCTATTTTCTATTTTATACAGAGTTACCATTTGGAAGGGCACCTTAAAACGTTATTTATTATCCGATTCAGGATTTATTCTTCAGATAGAGCATCAATAGTTCTAGTTAATCTAAATTAGATAAAATGAAAATTCCGGCCACTTTTAATTTTTTTTTAAGTCAAAATCCAAAAAAAACTAGATTTTTTTTAATTTGATAACCCATGGTTTGTGATGCTTTGAAATGGGTGGACCTAAATTTCAGATAAATCATTTTTTTCAACAGAAATATAGCATAATGAAAAATTCATATCAATCGAAATAATTCAAATAGTGTCATATAAATGACAATTCAGTAAATTATATGGTTTAAAATATCCTTCAGAACATAACAACTCTATGTGATATGTTATGTCTGTTAGAACACTGCAGTTTGTTGTCGAAAAAAGACTAGAAATGCAATTTTTACATCCAATGATATAGTTACCAACATAAACATAAATGAACAACAAAGAATGTATATATGACAGCTTCAACAAATTTGGACTGTTCAACCAAATTCCATTTAATTGATACATTCATCGTATCGTTTTCTAATGTAAACCATAACATTGATAATTGGTTTGGGGTGATATGTCTGATCCTGTCCTATTTTTTCACGAGTTCCTCTTTTCCGTTTAAAGGAAATTTGTGTCCTTTCTTTTTCAAGCCCCATAAAAGAATATCCAATGGAGGGAGTCCAAAATCTGGGGGGTTGTTCCACCACTTCCATTTGTTTTTTTCCAATTTAACTCAATCCTAAGTATTGTGGATGAAAAACTAATTAAAAAGGTAGATTCTTGCCCGGGAGTTAAACCATAAAGGGTTTGGAAAATTTGTTTTAAAAAATTTGAAAAATTTTGAACTATTCCAAATTGCTTTAAAAAACGGCAGCAATTTTTTAAAAGTTTATTCCAACACCAAACCATTCCCTTTTTTGTGAGTACTGTCTTCTGCAATTTATTATTTCATGTGGGTTTTATTTCGTCCAGTACCTTTTATTTTGAGAACTGTTCCATTGGTTGTAAATGTTTGCCTAAAATTTTCAGAAAAAATTTGTATTTAGATAGTCTCCCCGGAGCCTTTGGGCATATCTCTCTTCCACCCCCTCTGCGGAAACCTCTAAAGGGCTTATCTTATTATATTCCCCATTCCCATTTTTTTCAGTAATTAATGTCCAAACTTGAATTTCAACAATTGTTTTTTGAATTTTTATTAAAATAATTTCGAATTGTTCAGAAATTGTTCTGCCCCGTACAATATTACTTTTTCTCAGAATATGTTACAAACAGCTCCATACTGATTGAAAATTTGGTTTATTCCAACTGTAGCTCTAATATTTATACGTCTGGATGTTGTTAAAAAAATCACATATTTCCCCCTTCGATGTTCCCAAAAAAAAACCCCCTTTATTCAATTTTCCCTTTGCAAAGTCAAATTATCAATACTTTTATTAGTGTAGGAAAATTTGAGGAGTTATAAACTCTATACACTGACGAATTTGTGACTTTCGTCCATTTTTCCCGTGACTTGTCATCTCAGAGAAAATCCAAAGCTACAAAGCCTTAAAAAAATAATATTTTTGAAATGTGGTATCCCCCTTTGTTGAATGAAACCACATTGTTTTTGGGAATAACTGTCAACCACCAGAGAGGAATTTTCTAAAAAATAGAAAAGGGCCAAACCCAAACCCGATGACGAATGTTGACGAATTTTTGGTGGTTATTACCTTTGAAAATTGAGAATACAGTAATGATTTAAAACGGCTTCAAGTACGATAATTAATTTTAGGCATTCATTTCAATCCATTTTTTTTGTTGTAGTCCATTCATATTACAATTTTGGGAATATTGATTATTGAATATTGATTATATTTGATGTGAAGAGGGGCATTTAATTTCTAGGCAAAAACTGCAGTGTTCTTTTTGGCCCTAACCCATCTCCTATATTTCACACCCATATATTTTAAACGATATTTTGAACAAGATTGTTTTGTATGACGACTATTCGAAATATTTTAAAAGGGATATAAATTTTACTTGAGTCATTTTTTGAAAAAACAAATTTTATCGTGAAATTTTTTTCACACCCATTTGAAAGCATCACAAATCCAGTGAGTTCATCAAATTTCAAAAAAAAAACCGCTAGTATTTTTTGATTTTGCTCTTAAAAAAAATTCGAAGTAGGGGGGAATTGTTATTTTTATTTGGGAATTCATGACATTTAACTAGAACCATCGATGCTCTATCTACTGGAAAAAGCTTTGAATCGAATAATAAATAACAGTTTTAGAGGGTGGTCCGCTTTCAAATGGGTCACTCTGTAGCTAAATCATCAAATTTATAGATGTTTGGGGAAAGTCCCGCAATATTCTGTGACTTGAGCAGGGTATCTGACTGCGTTGGATTACAAATTATATCAACTCTCGAAATTTTTTGGGATATGGAAAAAGTATCATCATAGATTCCGTCTTTTTCCGAAAAAGCAAACAATATATTCAATCTCCCTCCTAGTAAGAACGAAATTCCCGAATTTATTGTAGTTGTTTTTTTAACATAGGTGTGTCCCAAGGTTCGATTTTGAGTCCAATTTTGTGCACCCTGTTCAACAATCACGTGGAATCTATTACAGACAATGATTATTTTACCCAAAAAGGTACTTTTTCTCATTATATCAGCACAAAAGCCAAGCGCTGGGGAGAAAATGTTCTGAAGTGGAGAAAGAGGTTTACTTCTTCAACAACCATTAGCTTTTTTTCAATACCTCAAAAACGGAAAAAAAATCAGAATCCATACTGTACAAAAAAGTTTTATAATCTATATAAGAACATTAAGAACCAAGTAAGTTCGAAACAAAAAAAAATAAAATATCTGTTTTTTAGGATTCATTTCTGACGAAACTCTAGCTGGAGAAAAACCCCTTGGCAAACGCTTATCAAAACTAAATTTTATGAAGCAATTTCCATAATTTGAGGATGTTCTGGAAAATCATTAGATTCATACTTATTATATATTTTGCACACGTAGATTCTGACTACGTTACGATATTTTTTGGGAGTGTTAACAGCTATCTCTGATGTAAATTTTTGGGGTCGAAACGATAATTGGATGCTTGCTGAAATTCCGAGATGGGTAAAATATGAACAATCCTTAAGAAACAATTCATTTTATCTGCACTTTGAATTTTGAATTATGTGTTTACATTTTTAGAAATAAACAAGAGCCTGTGCAATAAAGATCTCCATAATCACAATACTCCAAAAGGATAACCCTGTCACCCAGAGCCAACAAGAAAGTAACGTATTGTTCCCCAGATTACATGGGGCCCCCAAATTTTTCCCAAAAAACTTCCCCTTTTATTATCAAAAGTGCCACCTGGAAAAATACAATCTTGTCTGGAAGAGTTATAATTAAAAACCTTTCCCACAATTTGAAGGAGTTTTTTTAGGGTGTGAATGATTTTTAAATGTTAAAGTATCAAAGTGTAACCGAAAACCACCCCGGGCATATATTGATTGGAAAATTTTTTGGGGCGACTTTCAAATTTTTTTCAACCTTCTTTTTCTTTACCTTCTTTTTTTTTGTTGTTGTTGTGATCGTCTAGAAAATTCAGCCACTTCAGGTACAAGATCTGCAATCCATCTACCTGAAAGATCCTAGTAAAGCATTTTTGTCGGCACACAGCTTATAAAGAGCCTTGAAAGGAGAGCCCCTCAATTTTCCCCTTGTGTATATATATATTTTTTTTTTTCTTTAGGATACAAAAGTCTCTGTTAGCTGAAGAGAAATAAAAGCAAAAGGGAAACATAAATACATATATTAAAGCCAAGAGTTACAAGCTCAACTTAAAAGGGAAAACAATTCAACGATTAAAGACTTTAATGTTTCACAAGACAAAATATTGACAGTTATAAGAGTTCAGCTTATTAGTAAATCGCTCTGATTTTGAATCTAATTTGATACAAAATGTAAAGTGTTTCTTAAGGGGATGAAATTTGACTAGATGGACGAGGGACAGGAATATCTGTCTTTCTAAAATTGTTTGACCCCCAAAATATATTGCCGGTATATTACGCGGGTATATTCATAGATCTGTCATCGCCAATTGAGAGAGAATGAAGCCCTATAGTACATTTCAGTACCCAACCAAGGATTTCCCAAAAGACTCAAATGGACCTAGTGACCGGTCGGAATTGTTTTGTGTGCATACATACTAGAAACCCGACCATCCTCGGCCACTCTTTACAGCACGTTCTATTTATATAGAGTTTTATATATGCGTAAAGCCGGGATCCAGACTTTGCAGAGAGTAACATTGTAGCACTACAAACCTACTCATTTCGAACATTTCTAACTTAGCTATGGTATAGTGGAATCGTGATACGATCGATTGCTTTAGGCAACCCGACAACTATATCTTGGTGATTTCTAGTTTATAATGACGTGATTCCATTTACTGGCTAAGAGATACGTTCCTCAAGTCTATCATCCAATTTCTGTTCATTAAGAGACGATTTCAATATCTAATTTCTTTTCTTACTTTAATCTTTAAAATTTCCAACATTTAATGAGAGAGACTGTGTAATACTTAATTAGTCTTGACCTTAACCAAATTCTATAGAATTTCCTCCCGACAACGTGTGAGAATAATCCTCTAGTATGTTTAAATATACAACCATGGTTTGTTCTGACATAAGCCTAGTGACCAGCTTGGAATCGTTTTGGATGCACCCATAAAACAAACCGTTACTTTCCGATCACTTTTTCAGCTTAAGGGTTTGTGGCAAGTGGTAAAACCGGGATAATTTATTTATGGCAAGAAGTAACATTGGGACCAGATAAACATACTCAGTTCCACTATTTCACCGTTGTGTTTGAAAGGTTTATTAAAACCACGACTTTACCTGAAGTTACGGTTAGATCCAGACCAATTCAACTAAGAAAGCTGACTCCATCAATTCTAATTGAACTGATTTGAGAGGGATATAAACAGCATAATTATGTATTTGTTCTTAGAACTTTCATCTAACTGATATGAACAACAGAACGCATACTTAAAACTCAAGGCATATTTGATTTAAATAGTTACGGACCCGGACCTCGAGAGGTAATGGATTGGTGTCGTTGATTCCATCTTGAAAGAGGCTTCCTTATTGTGTAGCCAGTACCTAGAAGATAGAAAATATATTAGTCTTACGTCAAACTAGGTGTTCAGGATTTATTTCTGATTAGAACCTCAAATAGCTGAAAGAACAGTCGTTAGTAGTATTCAGGTAAATATGGATTCATCCTCACTTCTTCAAATTCATAAATTCTATTTAGATGCCCTTTCTTTCCGGTTCTTGCCTTCAGTTGAGATATAACCTTATTGTAAATCGGTCTGTATTAGATTTATTTCCGAGCAGACGAATAAAGTGTATAATGAAGTCTGGCTCAACGGGGTTTATTCTGGAGCAGACGAGTGAAGTGTATAATCGGTCTGTATTAGATTTATTTCCGAGCAGACGAATAAAGTGTATAATGAAATCTGGCTCAACGGGGTTTATTCCGGAGCAGACGAGTAAAGTGTATAATGAAGTCTGGCTCACGGGTTGCTCGACGACGAGGGAAGTGTATAATGAAGTCTGGCTTCAACGGGGTTTATTCCGAGCAGACGAGTGAAGTGTATAATGAAGTCTGGCTCAACGGGTTGCTTCCGAGCAGACGAGTGAAGTGTATAATGAAGTCTGGCTCAACGGGGTTTATCCGGAGCAGACGAGTGAAGTGTAAAATGAATGTGGTGAATAAATGAGTAATGTAGAAACCAATGTATATATCGTATGTATAAACAATAACATAATGAGTGATATGTAAAACCCAAATGTATAGGTTGTAGGTAAAACAATATAGGAAAATGTAATAAAATATACCAATATCATAATGTCATATGAATAGAGGATTAATATAATATGGGAAATAATAACCGGTATAAATAAAAACATCATTAAAATATATATACCTATAGTCCTGAAATAAATGATTGCAAATAAGTGTTAATGAAGAACGATATATCTACCTATTATATAAATTAAATATACCAATATAATGAGTAATTAGTAAAGCAATATATATGTATATAGGATAAGTCATAACCTGTGAAATTTATTCAACATATCAAACCATTAAGGAAGAAATAACCATAAAATATTAGTAAACAATACGCATGCACATATGTGCAAACAATCACCTGTAAAATAATCTGATTATACCAATCTCATCAATTTATCGAGATAAACGATAAAGAACCACTCATTAAAACACCCCTATCAGAAAACTCGCCGTGAAAATACAACTTACAGTCGACCGCTTCAGTTTGAACTACTTCATCATGTCAACTGTCATAATTCATAATAAAAGTTCAATTCATAGATACAATTTCAGTTTCAATAAAAATGGATTAAAAATGATTCAAGTCACCTTACCTGAATGTAATTCCATAGCAGGAGATGTTGTCAGGACCAGGACCCAAGTGGAAGTGATTTCTGATCGATTTGGTGCTCGCTTTTATAGGAAAAGGATCGTATCCAGGGAGACGTATTTTGTTTCTAAGAATTCCCAATTTTCCGACTGGAATTTGCCAATATTCGAATTTACCGAATGGATTTGCAATCTGAAACTTGCATAAAAGTGGTCTAAGATATTTGTTGTACAGTTAGAACCAGATTTCCCGTCTGAAAACTACGGATCTACCAAATTTCAGCCCTAAACTTGGGCTTTGACGTCTTGTTGACATCCCACGCTACAGGACAACTTTTACTTTAAAACTCTATATTCAACTCTCAAGCTCGGTAAGGGGGGTAAAAAGCATATCAGCTTGATAAGAAAAGTGTATTCTTTCATTTGATACATTGGATTAGTAGAGAAATATTATAGGCAGATGTCGGGGTAGCGTGAAAGTTGAAGTGTCATCCCTATATGGTCATAATATTTCCTAGATTGGTTTTTAATATTTCCTAGATTTGGTTTTCCTTACTCTAAAGTTACTATTCCTTCTATCAGCTTTATCAAGAAAGTATATTCTTTTATTTGAGGTGTGAAATAAGTAGATAGACATTATAGAAAATTTGCAGGGTATCGTAGAAGTTGAAGGAGGCTCCTACATGCTCATAAAGTTCCAAGATTCGTTTTTCCTACCTGCAGAGTTATTATTATATTGATCAGCTCGATTAATCAATGGAGTGTGTATTTCAATTCTAGATGACAAATTGTTAGGAACATTTGATTGGGAGATGGCAGTGTAGTGCTGAAGTTGCATCGTAGGAAGTACATACAACGTTACCTATGAAGCATATGGACCTTATACCTATATAGTGATTCATACTCACCTTGTTCTCCACATACAGTATTAGACTTGTTATCAGTTGTCGAACAATTCCATAACCTCAGTGGCGGAGAGGGAAAGAAATCCTCGAAGGAATTTTACTTACTTCGTGCTAGATTCTTGTCTTCGGAAACCTTTTCTTGGAAACAGATGATGATTCCTAACTACCTCTTGGGATGTGTTCCTTCTGAATGATATTCCATCCCTCAGACGTTGCTCTGATGTTTTCCATAGTTGACTTCATAATGCTAGTTTCTTTTTTTGAAAGAACACTTCCCTACACCCAAAATCTAGAATTTATATAATCTAACAAGACCCGGGGTCACACCGTCTCAGTCTCCCCCTGAATTTTTAAACCTTTTTTCGAAAGGAAAAAGGATGAAAATTCTAAATGGAAAACCCCCTGAAATAGTGATATTGGAGAACTACCTCGTAATACCCCAGGGTAACCCGTCTCAGTCTCCCCCTGAATTTGAATACCTTTCATTCAACATGAAAGGGATAGAAATTCCATATGCAAAACGTTTCCCAGAATGTATCAACGGAAAAAAAAATCAAAGGTATATTTCCCAGACAATCTATCAAATCCCCACTGTAACCTGCTCATTCTCCCCTGAATCTGAATACCTTTAATTGAAGGAAAGGAATTAAAATAAAAAATAAAAAATTACTGATCAAAGGGGATTAGAACAAGTGTGGAACATCCCAGTCTTTATCTGAGTTTTTTTTTTAGGTACTTCTATTGAACTGGAACCTGAAACAGAACATTATTTATACTTAAACTTGAACGTTGAATTATGTATATCTCTTCATATCGGGAAAGCCTTCCTTCTCCCTGAAAAAGAAAAAACATTAAAATATAATATTTAAACTAGAATGGTTTTGTCTAGATGGGAAAAGAAATCTAAACCCAAAATAAAATATATTCTTGATATATTTTCCAAAGTATATTTCTCATAGCTGAACAGATTTTATTGACTTTGTATCCTGGTCACGGCACCACTGTAACCGAACCCACCCCGGTCATATCTGATTGGTAAATTTTCTGGTCGACTTTCAAATTTTTTTTCAACCTTCTTTTTTTTCTTTACCTTCTTTGTTTTTGTTGTTGTTGTTGTGATCGTCTAGACAGTCAGCGCCACTTCTCAGGTAGCAAGATCTGCAATCCATCTACTCTGAGAAGATAACCTAGTAAAGCATTTTTTTTTGTCGGCACACAGCCTTATATAGAGAGCCTCTTGAAAGGAGAGACCCTCAATTTTCCCACGTTGTGTATATATATCTTTTTTGTTCTTTAGGATACAAAGTTCTGTTCAGCTGAAGAGAAATAAAAGACAAAGGGTACATAAATACATATATTAAAGCCAAGAGTTACAAGCTCAACTTGTATGAAAACAATTCAACGATTGAAGACTTTACATGTTTCACAAGACAATATTGACAGTTATAAGAGTTCAGCTTATTAGTAAATCGTCTCTGATTTTGAATCTAATTTGATACAACAATGTAAAGTGGTTCTTAAGTGATGAAATTTGGACTAGATGGACGAGGGATAGGAATATCTGTCTTTCTAAAATTGTTTGATCCCCAAAATATATTGCCGGTATATTACGCGGGTATATTCATAGATCTGTCATCGCCAATTGAGAGAATGAAGACTATAGTACATTTCCAGTACCCAACCAAGGAGTTGCTAGACTCAAATGGACCTAGTGACCGGTCGGAGATTGTTTTGTGTGCATACATACTAGACAACCCGTTACCATCCTCGGCCAGTCTTTACAGCACGTTCTATTTATATAGAGTTTTTATATATGCGTAAAGCCGGGATCCATGACTTTGCAGAGAGTAACATTGTAGCACTACAAACCTACTCATTTCGAACATTTCTCAATTTAGCTATGGTATAGTGGAATCGTGATACGATCGATTGCTTTAGGCAACTCCGGACAACTATATCTTGGTGATTTCTAGTTTATAATGACGTGATTCCATTTACTGGCTAAGAGATACGTTCCTCAAGTCTATCATCCAATTTCTGTTCATTAAGAGACGATTTCAATATCTAATTTCTTTCTTACTTTAATCTTTAAAATTTCCAACATTTAATGAGAGAGACTGTGTAATACTTAATTAGTCTTGGACCTTAACCAAATTCCTATAGAATTTCCTCCCGACAACGTGTGAGAATAATCCTCTAGTATGTTTAAATTGCCACAACCATGGGTTTGTTCTGACATAAGCCTAGTGACCAGCTTGGAATCGTTTTGGATGCACCTGATGTAAGACGTACAGGGTGTTCTTATTGAAAGACCACACCTGTCCACCTTTTGTTATAACATACTGAGTGTTATCTGTCTATTGACCAATAACGGAACAATTTCCCAGAGCGGCTTGAGATCTTGTTTCTCCCAGTATCTAATGAAGCGAGGGAACTTAATTTGACAGTACAAAGACCAATCTCAAATCGTTTCGAAATAATAATACAATTAGGACTTGTAATAATATATATATATATGTATTTTCTAAAATATAAAAACAACTATTGATACACCTGGTATAATTTACTGAGAAAATGTATAGAAAGTCAAAATGAGATTGAATAAACAATAATCTAAAATGAGAAACAAATATAGGTTGACAATTAAAATAACTGTTTTTCAGTTATTTTAAACAATTGATAATAATTTTACTTTTGTTGAATCAATAATTTTTTCTACTATGAAATCAATAATGAAATATTTTCTTATAACACTATACATATATACCTTGCCAAATAAACAGTTTAATTTCTTACCGTCCACTGAAGTAATACACAATAGTTTAATTAAGACTTAATTATTCCGTTTTATTTCCGAATAATATTACGCGTTCACTTGTTGCAATATGATTATTTAGCTTCTTGATAAATATTAATTCCTTTCATTTAGTTATTACTGAGATGATTTCTGATGAATTACACTTTCACAAAGATTCTGCATATGGTTGATTAATTTGCTACTTCAGATAAACTCTACGGAGTCTACGCTTATTTCGCGTAGGAAGATGAGACTTCATCTTCGCTAATTGAAATTAAACTTTACTTCTAGTCGCTTCATAATGAAGCCGAACTAGCTTTGTACTGACTGACTAGATCGACGACTGTATTCTGAATGAAGAGAAGAGAGAGTATGGAGAATCTTATATATATAGTGTTGGTATTCAAACGATGCCGCCCTAAACCAATAAAATATATTTAATGAGTCGGCAAGTTGCCTCGAGTAGACACACCGCCATGATATATCACCAAGCCTATTATCGCTTCCAAAAGACCGCGGGTCATTCATCTGTCCCGGCGTACTATTAGTTATGAATGTCTGAACATATGGTTGGAATTTCGATTGATGTGCCGACACAAATAATAGAGGAAGTATCGACTTTATGAGTTGTCATATAAATTTTACTATTAATGCGACCGTTTTTTATTTCGAACGAAAATTGATTTATTTTATTGGCATTCTTCAGTTTCAGTTTACATATGGCTATATTTAAAATACTTGATAAGGAGTGCTCATAACACACCTCGTTTTCCCCATTTAAAAGGTATTAATTCTAATTGATACCTTTTTCATGACCCTAATATCTTGGGTATTGTGGTATTGGATCTCAACTTTGTTATGGCTCTGACAATTGTTTTAACATACCATGAGCAAACTAAATAAATTCTTACTGATAATACCTATGGTAACATATGACCTTTACCTTATTCAATCATGCACCTAATATTACATACATGGTCAACAATATCCCTACTTATATAATTACTATTCTAACATACTAATTTTAACATGCAAATCTTTATATAATTCTCAATAAAGATCCCTTTCAAGTCAGTGTCTTCTAAGACGGTGCTGGCTTCGAATTGGAACGCCACCCTGTAGATATGACCTGTCCTCACCTGCTGTGATAGAGACTGTCTGTGGTCTGGCGAAATCAGGTTGAAATTCTCCAACGACCTTATGTCTGCTCTTCGACTAGGGATGTGGTAAACAACATCTGTGAACCATATGACTTAGTTCCACTCAGTCTGCAGTGAAGTAAACGGCCTTGTCGTTAGTTTTTCGAGCCACCCTTCGTGTAGAGGACGTGTTTGACGGTAATTATCGACTTCTCTCTATGATGCAAAATGTCACCTGACATTTGTTTAAAAGTTCCAGTGAGTGGTAGTTTCTAGGTTCTTCCGTGTTAAAGTGATGGTTCAACCTTCTATTTAGTTGGATAATTTGTGCACCCTTGCACACTTACGATGAGGCTTCCTGGGGGGTCCCTCAACTCTGCACTCTGACTATGGGCTTGAATATCCATCCATCCTTGGGTATTGTGAACTTACTTGGATTAAAAGTTCAAACTCTCCATGGCGATACGATGCTCAGTAAACAACTATTTGGTGAGAAGCTGTTAATCATTAATTTGAACTCCGTTATAGTTCAAAATTCCATATTATATTATCCGTAATTGTTAACGATAATTTTAAAATGTTCTTTATCATCACCGATATTTTTCGCACATGTTTACGTTTAATTAATGTTATTTCACTTAGTCATTATCAAGGTAACACTTTTAATTACATGCTAAAATCTCTTCTCGGTAGAGAATTGTAATCGTTTATATTAATACTTCATTAATGTCTATAAAGTCCTTCCGAATTTTCAGGAAATACACACAATTTTCTCTTACTGTCTATGCTTTACTCAAAAGTCCGATTCTCATGTAGAATAACCGACACTAAATAATTTATGTCTCATTCCGTCACTTGACGTTATGGTTCAGGTAGAAAGTCCCATCAATATTTATTTCGCGTTAATTTACAGGGTGTTTCAATGTCTTTGACTACACATTTCGATACGTGCTTATGTATACTTGGCAAGATTTCATGATTTCCAATTATTTATCTATACTGGCTTACTATACTATTTGATCTCAACTGTGTTTAAAAATATTGACAATATTATTACTTCATAAGTGCATTATTTTGAACTTTTGAAAATTACTTATTTTGACTTTTTGCTTTGGAATAAATCCATGGAAACTCTTTTACTGTACCACGTGTTCTAGTCTGATAACTATGATCTATCTCCGGAATACTTTCTCCTTCATATTCTGTTGATTCAAGTTGATTTCTATCTTCTAGTGTTTTTAGGTTTTCAGGGTCTTTTCTTGATCTTTCTCATCTGTTTTGCCTTTATTTCCTCTTGAGTTCCTGCTTGCAATTGTTCTTTCGTCCTGAAGTTCTATTCTTCTAATCCTTTCTCCTTCTCATATTCTAACTATTCTCTCTATGTTCCCTACACTCAGTGGAAAATTTCTACTTATATTTCTGATTTCATGAATTGGCGGAATTCTTCTCTCTTGTATACCACTTTCATTCCTTTTGATATCTTTCAACAAATTATTCTCTTGAAAAAGTTTGATCGCTTTTCCGTGGCATACTACCGTATTGTTAAGAGTTGGATTGCCACCCCTAGGTGGAAATAATCCTTTCCTATATACAGGACGCTCTGGGTTTAACGTTACTCATCCTTTTATTCTCTAAAATAATTTCCTGCCTATTTTCTAGTTGCGGAGATTTTTCTTCTCTCTGTTTAACTTTCAGTCGATTCATGTGTTCAATCCTGTTTCCAATTTGTGGATTTCTGATTTTCAAGCGATGACTTCTTAAAATTAGATTTTTCCTCTTGACTGGCTATGGTTTCGATGATTTTTATATCTTTAACTACTTCCTTATTTTCTTCGGTATTTTCTTTCAAATCTCGTACCATAATACGTTTTTTCGATGTTGAAAATTCATTATTGGCTATTTTCTTAAATTTAGAATTTTTTTTTTTTTTCGAATTCACTTTACTCCTTGCTTCAACTATGCATATATTCAATAATCTGGGCGGCAAATTCTTGTCCTTGGACGAATAAAATTCAGCCTTTTGATTTTCGTCTACTGCGAAAGTACTTTCTTGGGCGACTATCATTCCGAGGTTCTTGGCATTTTCCAACGTCCTGGAGGGTAGAATATCTCTCTTGGGTGATTCATATCTACCTTTTAGACTGTCTTTCAACGATTTCCTATGTGCTATAACGATCTTCTTCCCTAAATTTCTTGATGCGTTAGCTTCTGCAATTCCGATACTCCTTGTATATGGTTTGCTACCTTCTTGAATATTTTCATTCTCAAAAACTTTCATACCTATCCGTATATCTTTTTCCATTTTCCGAACATAATATCCTTCATTCCCGCTGTGGTACTGCATGGGCATTTTTCCGTTCCATCTGTCTGTTTCGTTAGGCAAGAAATGTTCGTTCTTTGACGAATAAATTTCTACTTTTAGACTGTCACTTTCGAGTGGCGTACTATTCATGATGGTCGTTCTCAGATCATTGATTCCTTCCATTGGTCTGGTTGAAAAAGTGTCATTCTTGAATGAGCTGGCTCTTTCACTACGACTGTCTTTTGAACTTTTTCGGCTGTCTCGCTTGACTATCCTTCCTAGTGTACAGGGCGTTTCGGTTTTGTTAATACCTTTGCTGATTTTCATGGATTTTTCAATTTCCACTTTTGGCAATTTTCTATCTTCACGATTTTTCTCTAGTTTAATGAATGATGTCACTGTCAAATCATCAATCATATTTGGCTTGTTTAATCGATAACCTCTGTTATCTTCTTTCCTAGACGATTTTCCATACTTTTCCGTTGAATCGACTTCTTCGAAACCTAGTGTCTCAAACACTTCACTATTTTCAGACATTTCCATTTGATTCGAGCCGGCCGGACTCATTTCATGGCGTGAAAATCCATTTTCGATTACTCGGCAATTCGTTTTGGGCGTGCACTCCTCGAGAAATTTAGCTTTTCGTCAAAAGTTAATTCAATCCACTGTTTTATCATTTTGGTCATGTCTTCAAACCTTTTTCCCATTTCTTCCAAACTTTTTAGCCAATTACCATGTTCGTTATCTAAATTAATACCGTTATTCTGTTCCTCACCTTCACCGTAGGTTAGTACATTCTTTTCTTGCTTCTTCCTATTTAAATTCCTGTTATATCCGGACATTTTTCCATACTTTCTCGGACTATTTCCATTCGCGTAACTATTTCCTGTTTGTCTTCTGTCAATTACTCTCCCAAAATTCTGATATCGGTTTCTATTTGATTGATTGATAAATCTACGTCCTTGTTCGTTCATTCTTCCCTGAGTTCGAAATCTATTTTCCATTGAATAGTTAGAAAACCTTTTTCTTGGTTTCTTTATTTTTCCAAATTTTCTAAATCTGTTTCCCTTAGCATAGTCGGAAAACCATGGTCCTGATTCACTTAATATCTCATTTCGAAAGCTATTTCTATTTGGACATCTATATGAGAGGTGACCAAATTCTTCGCAATGATAACATACACAATTTTTCTTCTTACAATTTGATTCTTCATGACCCTTACGATTGCAATGTGTACACACTATTTTATTCGTATTGAAATTTCTAAAATTCATATTAGTTTGAGCTGTTAGTGTCTCAATTAATTCTTCCTTCTCTGCTAATTGTATGGCTTCTTTTAAACTGACAGGACTGGCAGATAAAACTTTTTTCCTTACAGGATCTATCAATCCAATACAAAATTGCACAAGCGTATCTTGTTTAAATTTTTGCTTTAATACATCATCAACCCTATTAATTCCTGTAAATTTTCGTAATTTTGCTGCGGATGCTCTCAATCTTATGGAAAAATTTCTAACTGATTCACTATTTTTCTGATAACAATTCAAAAATTCTTTTTTTTCTTCTCCAGGTAATTTCAATCTGCTAAACTGCTGCAATAATTCCTTTTTGAATTCTGGCCAATTTATTGTATTTTTTAATTTATCATCTGTATCTATAAATAATCTGGCGATTCCTGTCAATTTCAATCTAACTATGGAACTCATTTGACTGTCTGTCCATCTTGCTACAGCTGCCAAATACTCAATTTCACGAATAAAATCTTTGATATCTGTAGAACCATTAAAAGAAGGTAAATTATCCATACTGATAGTAATGGTAGGTTCATAGGTAATCCTACCAGTCCACGGCACTGTTGTCGGAGTTTCCATGATTTAACAATTTTAATAAAAATCCCCATTGAATAAAAAAAATTCACTTTCCTTTCCGAATACTTTCTGAGATCAGCCTTGTATAAACGATATATATGTTTTGATTTTCCACTCGTCAAACTATCTGTACTGATATTACTTTCTAAATGCTTTTCGTATTATTTTTTTCAATTTTTCAATACTTTTCTGACCTTATTTGTTACCAAAGGTTTATCTTTTGCTGAATATTTCTACAATTTCATTCCTTTTAGCATTCCATCTTCTATATTTGCAATTATATTTTTCCAAATGACTTTCCAATATGACAACATTAGTGCAAACTGCAATATATGCACACTTTCAACTACACAAATTCTGAAAATATTTTTACGAGGAAAACAATTTTTAACTATATTTTCATTCTTATTTGCATCGAGAAAATTTTGAGTTTGACATCTTTTGCGAAAATCAACATATAAACGTTATTTTCCTGTAAATACACCCTCGACACCTGACACCATTGATGTAAGACGTACAGGGTGTTCTTATTGAAAGACCACACCTGTCCACCTTTTGTTATAACATACTGAGTGTTATCTGTCTATTGACCAATAACGGAACAATTTCCCAGAGCGGCTTGAGATCTTGTTTCTCCCAGTATGTAATGAAGCGAGGGAACTTAATTTGACAGTACAAAGACCAATCTCAAATCGTTTCGAAATAATAATACAATTAGGACTTGTAATAATATATATATATATGTATTTTCTAAAATATAAAAACAACTATTGATACACCTGGTATAATTTACTGAGAAAATGTATAGAAAGTCAAAATGAGATTGAATAAACAATAATCTAAAATGAGAAACAAATATAGGTTGACAATTAAAATAACTATTCTTCAGTTATTTTAAACAATTGATAATAATTTTACTTTTGTTGAATCAATAATTTTTTCTACTATGAAATCAATAATGAAATATTTTCTTATAACACTATACATATATACCTTGCCAAATAAACAGTTTAATTTCTTACCGTCCACTGAAGTAATACACAATAGTTTAATTAAGACTTAATTATTCCGTTTTATTTCCGAATAATATTACGCGTTCACTTGTTGCAATATGATTATTTAGCTTCTTGATAAATATTAATTCCTTTCATTTAGTTATTACTGAGATGATTTCTGATGAATTACACTTTCACAAAGATTCTGCATATGGTTGATTAATTTGCTACTTCAGATAAACTCTACGGAGTCTACGCTTATTTCGCGTAGGAAGATGAGACTTCATCTTCGCTAATTGAAATTAAACTTTACTTCTAGTCGCTTCATAATGAAGCCGAACTAGCTTTGTACTGACTGACTAGATCGACGACTGTATTCTGAATGAAGAGAAGAGAGAGTAGTGAGCTCTAGTATGGAGAATCTTATATATATAGTGTTGGTATTCAAACGATGCCGCCCTAAACCAATAAAATATATTTAATGAGTCGGCAAGTTGCCTCGAGTAGACACACCGCCATGATATATCACCAAGCCTATTATCGCTTCCAAAAGACCGCGGGTCATTCATCTGTCCCGGCGTACTATTAGTTATGAATGTCTGAACATATGGTTGGAATTTCGATTGATGTGCCGACACAAATAATAGAGGAAGTATCGACTTTATGAGTTGTCATATAAATTTTACTATTAATGCGACCGTTTTTTATTTCGAACGAAAATTGATTTATTTTATTGGCATTCTTCAGTTTCAGTTTACATATGGCTATATTTAAAATACTTGATAAGGAGTGCTCATAACACACCCATAAAACAAACCGTTACTTTCCCGATCACTTTTTCAGCTTAAGGGTTTTGGCAAGTGGTAAAACCGGGATAATTTATTTATGGCAAGAAGTAACATTGGGACCAGATAAACATACTCAGTTCCACTATTTCACCGTTGTGTTTAAAAGGTTTACAAAACCACGACTTTACTCGAAGTTACGTTTAGATCCAGACCAATTCAACTAAAGAAAGCTGACTCCATCAATTCTAATTGAACTGATTTGAGAGGGATATAAAACGAATAATTATGTATTTGTTCTTAGAACTTTCATCTAACTGATATGAACAACAGAACGCATACTTAAAACTCAAGGCATATTTGATTCAAATAGTTACGGACCCGGACTCTCGAGAGGTAAGTGGATTGGTGTCGTTGATTCCATCTTGAAAGAGGGCTTCCTTATTGTGTAGCCAGTACCTAGGAAGAGAAATATATTAGTCTTACGTCAAACTAGGTGTTCAGGATTTATTTCTGATTAGAACCTCAAATAGCTGAAAGAAACAGTCGTTAGTAGATTATTCAGGTAAATATGGATTTCATCCCTCACTTCTTTCAAATTCACACGCAAATTCTATTTAGATGCCCTTTTCTTTCCGGTTCTTGCCTTTCAGTTGAGATATAACCTTTATTGTAAATCGGTCTGTATTAGGTTTATTCCGGAGCAGACGAGTGAAGTGTATAATGAAGTCTGGCTCAACGGGGTTTATTCCGGAGCAGACGAGTGAAGTGTATAATGAGGTCTGGCTCAACGGGGTTGCTTCCGGAGCAGACGAGTGAAGAGTATAATGAAGTCTGGCTCAACGGGGTTTATTCCGGAGCAGACGAGTGAAGTGTATAATGAAGTCTGGCTCAACGGGGTTGCTTCCGGAGCAGACGAGTGAAGTGTATAATGAAGTCTGGCTCAACGGGGTTCTTCCGGAGCAGACGAGTGAAGTGTATAATGAAGTCTGGCTCAACGGGGTTGCTTCCGGAGCAGACGAGTGAAGTGTATAATGAAGTCTGGCTCAACGGGGTTTATTCCGGAGCAGACGAGTGAAGTGTAAAATGAATGTGGTGAATAATGAGTAATATGTAGAAACCAATGTATATATCGTATGTATAAACAATAACATAATGAGTGATATGTAAGACCCAAATGTATAGGTTGTAGGTAAAACAATAACCAGGGAAAATGTAATAAAATATACCAATATCAAAAAAAAATTAAAATATATACCTATAGTCCTGAAATAAATGATTGCAAATAAGTGTTAATGAAGAACGATATATCTACCTATTATATAAATTAAATATACCAATATAATGAGTAATTAGTAAAGCAATATATATGTATCATAGGCATAAGTCATAACCTGTGAAATTTATTCAACATATCAAACCATTATGTTTACCTAAAGGAAGAAATAACCATAAAATATTAGTAAAACAATACGCATGCACATATGTGCAAACAATCACCTGTAAAATAATCTGATTATACCAATCTCATCAATTTATCGAGATAAACGATAAAGAACCACTCATTAAAACACCCCTATCAGAAAACTCGCCGTGAAAATACAACTTACAGTCGACCGCTTCAGTTTGAACTACTTCATCATGTCAACTGTCATAATTCATAATAAAAGTTCAATTCATAGATACAATTTCAGTTTCAATAAAAATGGATTAAAAATGATTCAAGTCACCTTACCTGAATGTAATTCCATAGCAGGAGATGTTGTCAGGACCAGGACCCAAGTGGAAGTGATTTCTGATCGATTTGGTGCTCGCTTTTATAGGAAAAGGATCGTATCCAGGGAGACGTATTTTGTTTCTAAGAATTCCCAATTTTCCGACTGGAATTTGCCAATATTCGAATTTACCGAATGGATTTGCAATCTGAAACTTGCATAAAAGTGGTCTAAGATATTTGTTGTACAGTTAGAACCAGATTTCCCGTCTGAAAAACTACGGCATCTACCAAATTTCAGCCCTAAACTTGGGCTTTGACGTCTTGTTGACATCCCACGCTACAGGACAACTTTTACTTTAAAACTCTATATTCAACTCTCAAGCTCGGTAAGGTGGGTAAAAAGCATATCAGCTTGATGAGAAAAGTGTATTCTTTCATTTGATACATTGGATTAGTAGAGAAATATTATAGGAAGATGTCGGGGTAGCGTGAAAGTTGAAGTGTCATCCCTATATGGTCATAATATTTCCTAGATTGGTTTTTAATATTTCCTAGATTTGGTTTTCCTTACTCTAAAGTTACTATTCCTTCTATCAGCTTTATCAAGAAAGTATATTCTTTTATTTGAGGTGTGAAATAAGTAGATAGACATTATAGAAAATTTGCAGGGTATCGTAGAAGTTGAAGGAGGCTCCTACATGCTCATAAAGTTCCAAGATTCGTTTTTCCTACCTGCAGAGTTATTATTATATTGATCAGCTCGATTAATAAAGTGTATTCTACGATTTAGGAAGTCATTTCAGCAGAGAAATATTATTTGAACAATACAGGGTAGCGTTGAAGTTGAGTTGAGTGTCCTCATATCTATAATGTTCCCAGATTAGTCCTTCCCGTTCCTAAGATTGATATTTGTATGCTCAGATTAATCAATGGAGTGTGTATTTCAATTCTAGATGACAAATTGTTAGGAACATTTGATTGGGAGATGGCAGTGTAGTGCTGAAGTTGCATCGTAGGAAGTACATACAACGTTACCTATGAAGCATATGGACCTTATACCTATATAGTGATTCATACTCACCTTGTTCTCCACATACAGTATTAGACTTGTTATCAGTTGTCGAACAATTCCATAACCTCAGTGGCGGAGAGGGAAAGAAATCCTCGAAGGAATTTTACTTACTTCGTGCTAGATTCTTGTCTTCGGAAACCTTTTCTTGGAAGTACAGATGATGATTCCTAACTACCTGCTTGGGATGTGTTCCTTCTGAATGATATTCCATCCTCAGACGTTGCTCTGATGTTTTCCATAGTTGACTTCATAATGCTAGTTTCTTTTTTTTTTTGAAAAGAACACTTTCCCCTACCACCCAAGATCTAGGAATTTATATAATCTAACAAGACCCGGGGTCACACCGTCTCAGTCTCCCCCTAATTTTTAACCGTTTTATTGAAAGGAAAAAGGATGAAAATTCTAAATGGAAAACCCCCTGAAATAGTGATATTGGAGAACTACCTCGTAATACCCCAGGGTAACCCGTCTCAGTCTCCCCCTGAATTTGAATACCTTTCATTCAACATGAAAGGGATAGAAATTCCATATGCAAAACGTTTCCCAGAATGTATCAACGGAAAAAAAAAATCAAAGGTATATTTCCCAGACAATCTATCAAATCCCCACTGTAACCTGTCTCATTCTCCCCCTGAATCTGAATACCTTTAATTGAAGGAAAGGAATGAAAATAAAAAATAAAAAATTACTGATCAAAGGGGATTAGAACAAGTGTGGAACATCCCAGTCTTTATCTGAGTTTTTTTTTTAGGTACTTCTATTGAACTGGAACCTGAAACAGAACATTATTTATACTTAAACTTGAACGTTGAATTATGTATATCTCTTCATATCGGGAAAGCCTTCCTTCTCCCTGAAAAAGAAAAACCATTAAAATATAATATTTAAACTAGAATAGTTTTGTCTAGATGGGAAAAGAAATCTAAACCCAAAATAAAATATATTCTTTATATATTTTCCAAAGTATATTTCTCATAGCTGAACAGATTTTATTGACTTTGTATCCTGGTCACGGCACCACTGTAACCGAACCCACCCCGGTCATATCTGATTGGTAAATTTTCTGGTCGACTTTCAAATTTTTTTTCAACCTTCTTTTTTTTCTTTACCTTCTTTGTTTTTGTTGTTGTTGTTGTGATCGTCTAGACAGTCAGCGCCACTTCTCAGGTAGCAAGATCTGCAAAATCCATCTACTCTGAGAAGATAACCTAGTAAAGCATTTTTTTTTGTCGGCACACAGCCTTATATAGAGAGCCTCTTGAAAGGAGAGACCCTCAATTTTCCCACGTTGTGTATATATATCTTTTTTTTTGTTCTTTAGGATACAAAGTTCTGTTCAGCTGAAGAGAAATAAAAGACATAGGGTACATAAATACATATATTAAAGCCAAGAGTTACAAGCTCAACTTGTATGAAAACAATTCAACGATTAAAGACTTTACATGTTTCACAAGACAATATTGACAGTTATAAGAAATCAGCTTATTAGTAAATCGTCTCTGATTTTGAATCTAATTTGATACAACAATGTAAAGTGTTTCTTAAGTGATGAAATTTGGACTAGATGGACGAGGGACAGGAATATCTGTCTTTCTAAAATTGTTTGATCCCCAAAATATATTGCCGGTATATTACGCGGGTATATTCATAGATCTGTCATCGCCAATTGAGAGAATGAAGACTATAGTACATTTCCAGTACCCAATCAAGGAGTTGCTAGACTCAAATGGACCTAGTGACCGGTCGGAGATTGTTTTGTGTGCATACATACTAGACAACCCGTTACCATCCTCGGCCACTCTTTACAGCACGTTCTATTTATATAGAGTTTTTATATATGCGTAAAGCCGGGATCCATGACTTTGCAGAGAGTAACATTGTAGCACTACAAACCTACTCATTTCGAACATTTCTCAATTTAGCTATGGTATAGTGGAATCGTGATACGATCGATTGCTTTAGGCAACTCCGGACAACTATATCTTGGTGATTTCTAGTTTATAATGACGTGATTCCATTTACTGGCTAAGAGATACGTTCCTCAAGTCTATCATCCAATTTCTGTTCATTAAGAGACGATTTCAATATCTAATTTCTTTCTTACTTTAATCTTTAAAATTTCCAACATTTAATGAGAGAGACTGTGTAATACTTAATTAGTCTTGGACCTTAACCAAATTCCTATAGAATTTCCTCCCGACAACGTGTGAGAATAATCCTCTAGTATGTTTAAATTGCCACAACCATGGGTTTGTTCTGACATAAGCCTAGTGACCAGCTTGGAATCGTTTTGGATGCACCCATAAAACAAACCGTTACTTTCCCGATCACTTTTTCAGCTTAAGGGTTTTGGCAAGTGGTAAAACCGGGATAATTTATTTATGGCAAGAAGTAACATTGGGACCAGATAAACATACTCAGTTCCACTATTTCACCGTTGTGTTTGAAAGGTTTACAAAACCACGACTTTACTCGAAGTTACGGTTAGATCCAGACCAATTCAACTAAAGAAAGCTGACTCCATCAATTCTAATTGAACTGATTTGAGAGGGATATAAAACGAATAATTATGTATTTGTTCTTAGAACTTTCATCTAACTGATATGAACAACAGAACGCATACTTAAAACTCAAGGCATATTTGATTTAAATAGTTACGGACCCGGACTCTCGAGAGGTAAGTGGATTGGTGTCGTTGATTCCATCTTGAAAGAGGGCTTCCTTATTGTGTAGCCAGTACCTAGGAAGAGAAATATATTAGTCTTACGTCAAACTAGGTGTTCAGGATTTATTTCTGATTAGAACCTCAAATAGCTGAAAGAAACAGTCGTTAGTAGATTATTCAGGTAAATATGGATTTCATCCCTCACTTCTTTCAAATTCACACGCAAATTCTATTTAGATGCCCTTTTCTTTCCGGTTCTTGCCTTTCAGTTGAGATATAACCTTTATTGTAAATCGGTCTGTATTAGATTTATTTCAGAGCAGACGAATAAAGTGTATAATGAAGTCTGGCTCAACGGGGTTTATTCCGGAGCAGACGAGTGAAGTGTATAATGAGGTCTGGCTCAACGGGGTTGCTTCCGGAGCAGACGAGTGAAGTGTATAATGAAGTCTGGCCCAACGGGGTTGCTTCCGGAGCAGACGAGTGAAGTGTAAAATGAAGTCTGGCTCAACGGGGTTTATTCCGGAGCAGACGAGTGAAGTGTATAATGGAGTCTGGCTCAACGGGGCTTGCTTCCGGAGCAGACGAGTGAAGTGTATAATGAAGTCTGGCTCAACGGGGTTTCTTCCGGAGCAGACGAGTGAAGTGTATAATGAAGTCTGGCTCAACGGGGTTGCTTCCGGAGCAGACGAGTGAAGTGTATAATGAAGTCTGGCTCAACGGGGTTTCTTCCGGAGCAGACGAGTGAAGTGTATAATGAAGTCTGGCTCAACGGGGTTTATTCCGGAGCAGACGAGTAAAGTGTATAATGAAGTCTGGCTCAACGGGGTTGCTTCCGGAGCAGACGAGTGAAGTGTATAATGAAATCTGGCTCAACAGGGGTTTATTCCGGAGCAGACGAGTAAAGTGTATAATGAAGTCTGGCTCAACGGGGTTGATTCCGGAGCAGACGAGTAAAGTGTATAATGAAGTCTGGCTCAACGGGGTTTATTCCGGAGCAGACGAGTGAAGTGTATAATGAAGTCTGGCTCAACGGGGTTGCTTCCGGAGCAGACGAGTGAAGTGTATAATGAAGTCTGGCTCAACGGGGTTTATTCCGGAGCAGACGAGTGAAGTGTAAAATGAATGTGGTGAATAATGAGTAATATGTAGAAACCAATGTATAGATCGTATGTATAAACAATAACATAATGAGTGATATGTAAAACCCAAATGTATAGGTTGTAGGTAAAACAATAACCAGGGAAAATGTAATAAAATATACCAATATCATAATGTCATATGAATAGAGGATTAATATAATATGGGAAATAATAACCGGTAATAAAATAAAACATCATTAAAATATATACCTATAGTCCTGAAATAAATGATTGCAAATAAGTGTTAATGAAGAACGATATATCTACCTATTATATAAATTAAATATACCAATATAATGAGTAATTAGTAAAGCAATATATATGTATCATAGGCATAAGTCATAACCTGTGAAATTTATTCAACATATCAAACCATTATGTTTACCTAAAGGAAGAAATAACCATAAAATATTAGTAAAACAATACGCATGCACATATGTGCAAACAATCACCTGTAAAATAATCTGATTATACCAATCTCATCAATTTATCGAGATAAACGATAAAGAACCACTCATTAAAACACCCCTATCAGAAAACTCGCCGTGAAAATACAACTTACAGTCGACCGCTTCAGTTTGAACTACTTCATCATGTCAACTGTCTAATTCATAATAAAAGTTCAATTCATAGATACAATTTCAGTTTCAATAAAAATGGATTGAAAATGATTCAAGTCACCTTACCTAAATGTAATTCCATAGCAGGAGATGTTGTCAGGACCAGGACCCAAGTGGAAGTGATTTCTGATCGATTTGGTGCTCGCTTTTATAGGAAAAGGATCGTATCCAGGGAGACGTATTTTGTTTCTAAGAATTCCCAATTTTCCGACTGGAATTTGCCAATATTCGAATTTACCGAATGGATTTGCAATCTGAAACTTGCATAAAAGTGGTCTAAGATATTTGTTGTACAGTTAGAACCAGATTTCCCGTCTGAAAAACTACGGCATCTACCAAATTTCAGCCCTAAACTTGGGCTTTGACGTCTTGTTGACATCCCACGCTACAGGACAACTTTTACTTTAAAACTCTATATTCAACTCTCAAGCTCGGTAAGGTGGGTAAAAAGCATATCAGCTTGATAAAAAAAGTGTATTCTTTCATTTGATACATTGGATTAGTAGAGAAATATTATAGGAAGATGTCGGGGTAGCGTGAAAGTTGAAGTGTCATCCCTATATGGTCATAATATTTCCTAGATTGGTTTTTAATATTTCCTAGATTTGGTTTTCCTTACTCTAAAGTTACTATTCCTTCTATCAGCTTTATCAAGAAAGTATATTCTTTTATTTGAGGTGTGAAATAAGTAGATAGACATTATAGAAAATTTGCAGGGTATCGTAGAAGTTGAAGGAGGCTCCTACATGCTCATAAAGTTCCAAGATTCGTTTTTCCTACCTGCAGAGTTATTATTATATTGATCAGCTGATTAATGAAGTGTATTCTACGATTTAGGAAGTCATTTCAGCAGAGAAATATTATTTGAACAATACAGGGTAGCGTTGAAGTTGAGTTGAGTGTCCTCATATCTATAATGTTCCCAGATTAGTCCTTCCCGTTCCTAAGATTGATATTTGTATGCTCAGATTAATCAATGGAGTGTGTATTTCAATTCTAGATGACAAATTGTTAGGAACATTTGATTGGGAGATGGCAGTGTAGTGCTGAAGTTGCATCGTAGGAAGTACATACAACGTTACCTATGAAGCATATGGACCTTATACCTATATAGTGATTCATACTCACCTTGTTCTCCACATACAGTATTAGACTTGTTATCAGTTGTCGAACAATTCCATAACCTCAGTGGCGGAGAGGGAAAGAAATCCTCGAAGGAATTTTACTTACTTCGTGCTAGATTCTTGTCTTCGGAAACCTTTTCTTGGAAGTACAGATGATGATTCCTAACTACCTGCTTGGGATGTGTTCCTTCTGAATGATATTCCATCCTCAGACGTTGCTCTGATGTTTTCCATAGTTGACTTCATAATGCTAGTTTCTTTTTTTTTTTTGAAAAGAACACTTCCCCTACCACCCAAGATCTAGGAATTTATATAATCTAACAAGACCCGGGGTCACACCGTCTCAAATGTATATTATGTAAATACCCAAACTCCATAATACTGTATATATCCCTTATATTATGACTCTTTCTATACATTATGAAATGTCGAAATGGAAAATAAAGCAATTGAATTGAGGACTGAATCCGTGACTTACTTTGTTTCTCTGAACACTTCTCGAAAATTGCCGCTTTCGTGATTTGCACGACTTATATATCTTCGTTCTTGCTTTCTCGACCATTCGAGCGGCTCTCGAAACATCGAGACCAAGACGTCATCGAAATTCCCAGGCGGTTGTTTGGAGAATGTAGGTCAATGGTCCCGCTTATGACAAACAACGAGGGGCATATTCTACATATTGTAACAGTATTAAATTTTCCACAGAGATATTATCCGAATCAAACAAACATTTGGATTGAAACGAAATTTATTTCAAAAGCATAAATTTCCACTGGAACCTAAAAGATGAACTTATACTGGTCGAGCCAAAATCGTTAACAAAATGTAACTGCCCGGGAAGCCTTTTTTCTATATAAAGTTCTTTTCAATGCGAATTGAAACGATTTGAAGCTCTTGCCCAAAAATTTTATTGCCAACCCGTATTTAACAGAAAGCAGTTATTTCGAAAGTGTTTGGTGTGTTTTCACTGAAATCAAAAAAGGAAAATCAGTAAGTGGAATTAATAAAAAAACGACTAGTGATAAAATCGTATTTATTATACTTTGACATTAAAGGACATCTATTCAAGTATGTACAAAATATTGAACCGACCTTAAGACTATTTATAATTTGTTCACATTATTTACAACGGCAAAATTGTTGCTTATTCCTTATTTCATCATTGATATGTACAAATATTTTGTATTATCGGAAAACATTTTTAATCGCATGGAAACGAATAAACTATGATGATTTATCAGACAATTTCAGATTATGTTCTATTCCAAGATGTTATGTTATCTTATGAAAATTTATTGTATTCAATTCAATACAGTATGGGTGGGAATAATTGCTTCTTAATTTGATGCTGTTCATATAATTTGAGTGTTACCAAGAATATGAAATAATATTACTTTAATATTCATATTTATCATCGCACTATTTTCATAAAGTGGAGTAGATTTTTAAAGGAGAAATAAGTCATCCCCACATATGAGGAAAGTTGAAGTTGAAAAAACCATGTTTGAAGTCCACATAGTCCCATCATTTGTCTATAGATATGAAGACTGAATACTTTGATGACAAAAAGTTCTATCTCACTTACTTACGCTCATTCTGATGAATCTAGAAATGGTTGTGGTGTGCATTGTCACTCTCAAAATGTTGCTTGATTCTTCCGGATTATGATGTGATGTTGAACTCAGTTATAGCACCACCGCAGAAAATTTTAAATATGGAAGGTTATTCAGTAAAACAAATTATGAATTTCTTTACAATATATGTTTGAATATGGATGGAATTCTGTGTTATACTCTGATGATCCCTTCCTTTCTCATCACAATTGGCTTATGATTTGTTTTGAGTTACCATTTCCTAAGTAGAAAGTGGAAAATAAATACAAAATCGAATAGGCTTGGCTAACTACAGGAACTCGTACTTCTGCCAAGAATCTGAGAAGCCTGCATTACATCACAAAATTCACCAATAGTGCACACTTTCATCAATACTACTAGAAATTCAGAAGCATTTAAAGAAAAGTAGTCAATGCAGCAAGAAGCTGTTACTACCATAACATAATCCGCAGAAGTAAGGATACCATCAAAGAGACATGGTGTATAGTAGATGAGTTTCGCAGCGAAACTCCTAATCTGGCAAAAAACATCACTTTGGATGACAATACTCTGAATGAATCATATTGCTCCATAGCTGATAAACTGTCAAAATATTTAGATAAAGCACCAGATCCATTATCGTTTATGAATACCTCAAATATGGCTGAATAATTTGTTTTATATGAGACTAATTTGATAGAGCTTACGGATACAATGAAACATATGAAAAATAAAACTTCTTGTGGCATCGATAACATTTCGATAAGAATTTTTGAGAACATGCCAATTTCTGCTCTGGAGTTACTAGTCCAACTTATTATTGACTCCTTTGCTGAAGGAACCTACTCACAATTCTTCGGAACAAATGTTGTGATCCCTCTTCAGAAGGGGGCTGATACCTCAGATCCATCAAACTTAGGACCCATCTCGCTCATTTCAACCTTTGGTAAAATCATAAAGAAGTTGATCAAAATTACATTGATGAATTTCATATCAGACCACAAACTCTTAAATCCTCAGCAATTTGACTTTCAGTCCAAAAATGGTACAGGGGATGCCATTTCCCATCTGCTGAAAAAACTTTACTATGAGTTGAATTCGAAGAAGGTGTGTGCAGCAGTTTTCTGTGATTTGTCGAAAGTTTTCGATTGTGTGAACCGCGGAATACTGCTGCGCAAACTCCAGCACTATGGTATTGGAAATCAAACTGGGTCGAATCATATCTGAGTCAATAAACCCAAGTTGTCAGAACTGACACACTATCAGATATTGGCTTCGTCAGACATGGTGTGCCCCAAGACTCGGTACTAGGGCCAGTACTGTTTTTGTTATATTTCAACAACCTGGGTTATATAAAATCTAATGGAATGATCACAATTTTTGCGGATGATACAACCATGACATTATTGAAACAAATCTTCACAACTCAAGATATTGTCAGTGTGAGAGAGTGGTGCAACTCCAATCTGCTATCCTTCAATATAGATGAAACCAATCTCATATCATTTGATTGCAACTTATCAGATATTCCGTTGGGTAAGAATACTATATCAAATAAAAATTCCAATAAATTTCTTGAAATCAATTTGGACAGCAACCTCAATTTCAATGACCATATTGAATTACTGAGCAAAATACTAGCTTCGGAATGTTATGCTGTACGAATGGTGTCGAATAGATTGGGTATTGTAACCGCACAAATTATATACCACGCTGTAGTTAAATCCCATCTAAGGAATGACATATCATTCTGGGGCACCTGCAACCAACAGCACTTCAACACACACACATTCATTCTTCAAAAGCGCGTCATAAGATATATATATGCAAAGTTGGGCCTAGAGTATCTTGTAAACCCTTGTTCGAAGAGCAGAAATTACTCACACTCTCTTCTTTATTCATACTAGAATCTGTGTGCCTGGTACATAAGAACAAATCATCTTACGATGTTGTTGTTGGATACACCCGCCAAAATGACAAGTTAAGACTGCCCATTCCTTCATAAAACTTGATAAAAAAATTGCTGATCTATAATGCAGCTGAAATATTCAATCATTTTCCGACAAGTTTCAAAGATATCCAATCACTTGATCAGTTCAGAAAGTTTGTAAAGCAAGTTCTCATTGATCAGGTATTTTATAGTGTTCAAGACAAACTGTTATGAAATCATTTCTCGCTTTAACCTTTGTATATATCCACTGCTAATAGTCCCTACGAATTGCAAAACAGTGTAACGGCTATGGGTTCCAATTATTTTATTTATTTATATACTTTATTCATTTACTCTTTTAATTTTCTGTAAATATCTGACTATTCGTTCATCTAGAATGTTTATATATGTGTATGTGTATTCTGTGTATATATTCATTTTAATTAGTACTTTCAACTTTCTTTTTCAAAATAGATATTCCTGAATGTAAGAAAAAATTAATGACATATATTTCACTTTGACTTTTATTTTAGGTGATTTTATAGTGTGTTGTTGCACCTGACTATTTTGTGTCCATCTTCACGAAAACAAGATATATGTAGTTTACTTTGTATCCAGAGTATGCATTTCGGAAGTGTATACTTCCATCATCAGTACGAATATGAAGAGTTTAACAAATGGTCACCATAAATAAAATAAAAAACAAATGGACACAAGACGAATTTCTTCATCTACACTTTACATATATGTTATCATATTATATCTCAATTTGCCTATAACGACTATAATGAAAAGCTGAAACTAAAAGCCATCATATCCATACGAGGCATTGTGACAGAGGCGTATGAATACGATGGCTTTTGTTTTAACTTTTTTTCATTATACACAAATCAAGCGATAATATAATAACAATATATATGTAAATGTAGATGACGTTATTTTTCATTAGTCCATTTGTTTGTCATTTTATTTATGGTGACCATTTATGAACTCTTTGTATTCGTACTGATGATAGAAGTATGAACCTTCGAAATGGATACACTTTGGAAATGAAGTAAACCAATATATATATATATATATATTGTTTTCGTGGCAAGATTGACTCAAACCCCCTCATTGATTCCATTTGTCTATCCACTCCACTTTTTTATGTATCCGTTTACGTGATACTTCGATTTGCCTGGACCTGGACCCCCCCCCCCCGACAAAAATTCTGGGTACGTACTTGTCAGAACCATTATTCAAGATGACTCGCGTAACTTCATTTCATTCCTTATAGGCTCTACCGCATTTTCTCTATTGCACCATTAAATGACATTTTTCAAGAGTTTTTTGCCGAAATAGGATTCTTGGGGACCACTTTGTAAAATCTTCGAGATTTGTTGCAAAATAGAATAATATGAATTTTTCGAAAAAAAACAAGGAATTCAGTAGGTCGTAAAATTCCACACATACATACAATATGCAATTATGAAAAGAATATGTTTCAACAGAATGGAACTGTGATTGAAACAAGAGTACATCACAAAAGAAACAATTCTAGTAATCTTCACAAGAACAGAAATGAATTATTGACAGGAAACAATGTAAACATTCCAGAGAAAGGCTACTTATGGATGCTCAAATAGGTCAGCATCATGTTCCACACTAGCAAGCATTGCTCAATTAGTTGAACGGAAGGCTTCCGTGGTTCTGTTTTCCACATTATCTGCAGTTGTTGGACGATCCCTGAGAACTTCCGAAGAAAAGAATCTATAAAAGTAAGATCTGGGGATCGAACGGGCCGAGGAAAAGTACTTCCTCTCTCCATCCAACCTAATTCTTCGTTCAAAAATGTTTGATGTGGGATTAAAAAAAATTATTTGCTCCATCTTTTATATTTTCGATTTTGGGTGATAGGATAAAACAAACATTTGAAAAAATCAGCAACATCGGAGCTGTTTTCAAGGGTTCTCAAAGAACCGTTACACTTATTTATACTACTAGAAATAATGTATTAGTAGATGAAGTAATTTATCATTCTACTAAAGTTTTTTTATTTTAAACAAGTAATGAAAATCCACTTTCGTATTTCAAGTTTCTCCAGAAGCATGAAAAAATATGATGATTTTTGGAACTGTATGGCCGACGTTGCGAAGCTATCGATTATATTATCGAATGAAAACTCATAATTTAGGAATGAAACTCGCGAGTATTTAAATCTCCATAAAATAATTAGAGTTTTCCGTGCAAGCTCAGATGAATTAATAATCATTTCGTCAGAGAACATTCATCTCTTTGAAAACAGAATTAAGTAAAGTGGAATAAATAGTAAAGACAAATTTCCATGAACCCTTGATGATATTTTCATTGCGAAGTCAGTCTGACTAACGAGTAAAAAATTAGGGAAGGAATTAAGGTGAAAATATATTTCTAAAAAGAACTTTCTTTGAAACTTTTTTCCGAGGGATAGATTACGAAAACTTGCTACAGCTAATGCCACGAAGGATGCTCTGAATATTTTTTGGGAGAAAAAAACGACTATTCCTAGTTTCACGTGTGATGGGTAGTAATAGGTTCATCAAGCTAAAATAATATTCAAGGCAAAAATATTTCCGTGGTACGCAAATGACGATTGTAATCACGAAGTCTCGACCATTTTTTTTAGCTTTCTAATTATTCTTATGATTAATTCGAATTCCATATATATTTAAACTCATTGAGAGTAATACATAGATATAAAAATCAATTTAAAAATATAAAAGCGAAGTGTTGAATATAAAATGATTTCAAGATGAAAATCTTGATTGAAGCCGGGGACTCGAAGTGATGGCGCAGTTGCTGTTCCAGTTGAAGGAAAACCCTGAAAAACCCACAGCACCATCAGAATTCAGATCATCAACTTCCTCATAGAAAAGAACACATGCTTCCTGGGAGATGACAGAATCAATTTTGGAAAATACACGGGAGTCATCGAAGAGGTGCCAAAAATTAGAATAAGGTTGTTTGCTATATGCCGTATAGTGACCATTGGGAATGCTGCCGCTAAGATTAGATATGGTGTAGATATTATAAGGAGTATTCATTCCATCCTGAGCGGAGTTTCGAAACAAATTTCAATTTGTCATGGGAAATTTAATCACATTGTCCAACTTACTGCGATAAGTTGAAAAAAAAAAACGCTTCGAATGTATAACTAAAATTTTTGGAAATGTTTGTATACGAATAATTTTTTTGAATTCCTTTTCCATTCCACAAGTCGGTCGAACAGTATGGGCTCGCATCGTCAGTCAAAGTCTCCTCAACAGTTCAATACATTGTGGTAAATTCACGACTTTGTTTGGCAAGACGGTAATATAGACTGAGAGTTAACGTATCATAAGTTTACGCACACTGAAAACGGGAACTTGTGTTATCGATGTCGTCAATGCTACAAACATGCTCGCCATACATTGCAGTCGTCTAAAGCTTGACGTACATCTGCTGCAACGTTAAAAATTTGTCAATAGAACGGACCCAAAAATATCTGAGAGTTTACTACTGACAATTGAAGGGATCTTACTATTAGCCTTCAAACGACACATATTTCTTCCGTCAGTCTTTTTCAATGAGGCCGAAGGACACTGTACCCTGCAGTTTTGGAAAAAAATTAGCAATTTTACAATTCAAATTCGGTGGTCCTAGCACCCTTCCGCCCCATTGAAAATGACTGGCGGCAAAATGTATATTGTTCAAAGGCAAATGGTAAGATTCCTCCAATTGTTAGTAGTAATCTCTCAGATTGTTTCGGGCCCGTTCTATTGACAGATTTGTTTTCGTTTCTCCAACATTAATTTGATAATGCATTGTCACAGGAATCATGAACACCTGCCAAATCTCAGCTCAATCAGATGTCGGCAAGTGCTCCAAAAATGGATTACAAATTTTGAACTGGATAGAATGGCACACGAACGAAGCAAGTTAAATGAAAGCTTGCGAAAGGAAGTTTTGAATAGTCTGGTATTCGTCAAGGTCGCTATGTATATAAGGGAACTGATCCTGAATGGAAATCAGCTACTTTTTCCAAAGAAATTATTTATGGAGACATGGGGTTGATGCCGAAAATATTATATTCGTCATGTCAAACGATCATCAAACCCATGGTCACCTGCGGCTCATTATCATGCTGGCCAAAGACCCACCACTGCTTGGTACAAATCAAGCTGAGAAAAGTGCAGCAATTAGTCATTCTGAGTATCACAGGGACAATATTCACAGGTCCAGCTGCAGCATTAGAGGTTATATTGAATCTTCCACCACTGCACTTGTGTTTAATGAAGGAAGCGGTAATGAGGGCCTTCAGACTTCATCATATATTGAATTTGCTGGAAGATGGGAATCTGTTGAAAAGGGGAACATTCTCAATTGAATATTGAATAGAAAGATTTTTTTGCAAATTGAAATATCCATGATCAAAATGAAGTTATTTTTTGTGAATGTCCAACAGAAAACAACTACTTCCCTGGCTAAAGCCACGCTGGACATTGAACTACATCTGATAGATATTCTGAAAGGACCCTAACTCAAAAAAAAAAATCTGAAATCGAAAATTTGCATTTTTATTCAGATAGTTATTTGATTTTCTATTCCAGTCCTAATTAGGAACTCATATAGATGGATGAGGCAAAGAAGAATGTTTTCCAAAAAATAAAACCAGAAATCATTTGTAACATTGACGCGAGAGAGGCATTGCATTCACTAGGTCTTCAATATATTTTTGTCGACAAAAATCTATTTTACGCTTCCACGATCATCAGGAAGACCGGAAGAAATGGGAAACACATTTTCTAGAAGCAATCTCACTTTGCAAAGATGGAAGAGAGTTAGAAACAATTCTTTGGGAGAGACACTTTGAAATTAGTGTTTTTCTGAAATCAAAACCTGTCATGGGGTATATATTGATTCGTTTGAAAATATGAACGGGATGTTCATAAAATCAGATGTGGAATCATCTGCGACTGAAAGAAAAACTTCAGTCACTATCTGAATAAAAATGCAAATTTTCAATTTCAGATATTTTCTTTTGAGTAAGGGTCCTTTCAGAATATCTATCAGATGTAGTTCAATGTCCAGCGTGGCTTTAGCCAAGGAAGTAGTTGTTTTCTGTTGGGGCCTATGGGGTCGGCTTTAGAATAGCCCCATGGTAAATCCTGCCTGTCGTAAGAGGCGACTAAAAGGATAACCGTAGGTGGAAGATGGTCTCATCGCCCGGTGAAATACCACCATATCGACTCTGTGTGCTGTGAAATGGACCATTCCATGTTTCAGTGTTCGGTCGATACTTTCCGGTCTCCCTCTTTCCTTTTCCCCAATTCCTTCTTTATTTTCAGGTAATAGTAATAATGATGAACAATAGTAATAATGATGAAGTCTCCTAGAGTAAAACACTCCGGAAGTAAAATACCTCTCCCTTCAGTTTCCGGGCGAGAGGTACTCGAGGACTCAACATTAAAAATTAATTTTGCAACATCCGCGGACTCAACAAGAACATCAATGACGTCCACCATCACCTACAGACGGAAAAACCGGATATTCTGGCTCTAACAGAAACACAAGTAAACTCGTCCACCAACAAGGTCCATATGCTTTGTCCTGGTTACGAACTCCATTCTCGATTCAGGTTCAAAGGTGGAGTTTGCCTTTACGCCAAGGCTAACCTTTCATGCCAGCGTGAAGAGAGTTTGGAACCGAAAGACTTTGATGTGATGTGGTTCAAGCTATCTGATACCAAACTGACTAAGTTTCTCTGCTGCCTTTATCTATCACCTAATGAACCTTCATATAACGACCTCTTTGAGTTTTTATCACTCAAACTGGACTACATTCAGGAGAACCATCCAACAGCTGAAACCATAATCATGGGAGACTTTAATGTACATAACGCTGCCTGGCTCAAATTCTCTAACAAAACAGATGATGCAGGTCGTCGAACCGAGGCCTTCGCCATCACTCATGGTCTAGAACAACTGGTCGAGCTACCAACCCGCATCCCTGATGTCAACAACCAGTCTGCCAATACACTAGATCTTTTCCTCACCACCAATCCTGACCCGTATAGAATAGAAGTTTGTGCCCCACTTGGAAACTCTGACCATACCCTCATCTCCACAACATGCTCTTTCCATTTACCATCGAGCTGCACAATACCACCCCGTCTCATGTGGCATTACAATTCGGCCGACTGGGAAGGTCTTCGTATGTTTTTCTCAGCGTTTCCATGGAAGAGAGTTTGTTTCTCTTCAGTAGATCCAACACGATGTGCTGAGACAATTTCTGAAATCATCATGTTGGGGATGCAAACTTACATACCGAATACCGAAAGAAGAACATCATCCGATAAGACCTGGTTTAACAGAAACTGCTCTAGAGCTGTGGCTTCCAAACAGGCAGCATACCATCGATGGCTAAAAAATCCGGGCCCTGAGACCAGAGCAGCATATGTCGAGGCTAGAGGCATATGTAAAGAGACAATAGAATGCTCAAAAGATGCCCACAAAGCCAAAATAAGATCAAAACTTGCTGAATGTCCTAACGGATCCCGTTCATTTTGGTCTTTCGATAAGCTGTGGGAAGAAATTTCACTTCCAGCTCATTTCCTCCCCTAACCAAAGAAGATGGAACACTAGCAACGACTGCCCAGGAAAAAGCCAATATCTTTGCGCACCTATTTGCTGGAAATTCCACTCTGGATTCATCGGGAAAACAACCCCCGAACATTACACCTATTGACAGTCACATGCCCGAGATCACCTTTCGCCAACGTACTATCAGAAAGATTTTGCTGGGTCTCAACACCAACAAAGCCTGTGGATCTGACGGAATCCCCCATTGTTCTCAAGAAATGTGCCCCCGAACTAACACCTGTTCTTTGCAAGTTGTTCAACCACTCTCACAATTTGGGGGTATTTCCGTCCAATTGGAAAATTGCAAGAGTACAGCCAGTCCCTAAAAAAGGCGAAAAGGCCCTACCTAGCAACTACAGACCTATCGCACTGCTATCTATTATTTCAAAGGTCATGGAAAAAGCCATCAACATCGAGCTCATGAAATATCTGGAAGACTCAGGAATTGATAACGATAGGCAATATGGCTTCCGCCATCAGAGATCAACTGGTGACCTGCTCGCTTACGTCTCACATATATGGCAGCTATCTATTGAAAAGCATGGAGAAACTTTAGCTGTGGCATTAGATATCTCCAAGGCATTCGATCGAGTTTGGCACCAGGGACTCCTCGCCAAGCTTCCGTCTTATGGCTTGCCCCCTCAGCTGTGTTCTCTGCTTGCTAGTTTTCTCTCAAACAGGTCTCTCCATGTAGTGGTCGATGGAGTTTCATCTGACACTCTACTCATAAATGCTGGTGTTCCGCAAGGATCCATTCTCGCACCAACACTATTTCTACTTCACATCAACGACCTGTTGAAAGCAACTTCATGTCCAGTACACAGCTTTGCCGATGATAGTACCCTCCATACCGCTTTCTCTTCCAGGGCCCCTATATCAGCCCGTGAAACCAGAAATGAACGAGGAAGAAATGTTAATAATATAAATATGGACTTGGCAACAATTCTCGAATGGGGATCTAATAACTTGGTAGAATTCAATGCAAACAAAACACAAGCATGTCTTTTCTCTAGAAAAGCCGATCTCACTGTGCCTAACATAACTTTGTCAGGAGTAACCATACCACTGAAGCCATCCATATCGATGCTTGGTATTACTATCAGCAATAACCTTTCCTGGGAAAATCACGTGAGGTCCATTGCCAAAAGTGCATCCCAAAACTTGGTTTTCTGTTTCGTGCCAAGAGCTATTTCACCCCCAGTCAGCTGCTTATGATCTATAAGGCACAGATCCGACCTGTCCTGGAATACTGTTCCCATATTTGGAGTGCGGCACCTAAACATATCCTGAGGCTATTGGATTCTGTCCAAAAAAGGGCAATTCGTCTCGTCGGTGATGCCTCGCTCACAAACTCGCTCACTTGTCTGGAACACCGTAGAAAAGTTGGCGATTTGTCTCTATTTTATAGATATTTTCATGGGCGATGCTCTTCTGAAATATCAACAATCGTTCCTGCTTTGGTAGTCTCTTCGAGATTAACCCGTCAAGTTCAGTCATCACACCCCTTCGTGGTCACTTTGGAGACCTGCAGAACATCACTTTCCAAAGACTCGTTCATCCAACGAATAGCGAGGCTTTGGAACTCATTGCCTAGGGAGGTGTTCCCCGAGGCATACAACCTTCAGAAATTTAAGAAGAACACCAACTCCTACCTTCTTTCCCTAGGTTCCCACGATGTTCTCTGAACATTACAGGATATCCCTTTTCGTGGGAACCAGAACATAAAAAAACATTCACAAAAAATAACTTCATTTTTATCGTGGATTTTTCAATTCACAAAAAAATATTTCTATTCAATATTCAATTGAGAATGTTTCCGTTTTCAACATGAATACCCCACAAGAGGTTATTTCGAAAGATGGAAGATAGTGACTGAAGTTTATCTTTCAGTCGCAGATGATTGTACATCTGATTTTATAAACATCTCGTTCATATTTTCAAACAAATGGAAATCTGATTGGACATCCGAAGATTCTGGATAATATCTCCGAGAATTCAGGTACAAACCATGAGATATTATGCCATCTAGGTATGACTTCAAAATATATTATGAAGTAACATAAACCACCACACCTGCACAACTAATTGTCCTCAACTGAAAGGGATGCATCAGTTTGGTATACTAATGTATCCAAGATAGACGAAAGGGATGAGGTAGGAGTAGATGTTTCTTTTTTCAGGCCCTCAAAACCCCTAGGTGAAGCCACAACAATTTTTCGAACAGAAATCCACGCTACACAAATTAATGCCCAAGAATGGTTCGAAAGAGATTCCAAGAAGACAAAAATATATGTCCTGTGATTCAGCCAGGTAGCACTAGAAGATCTGAGGTGACACCCTTGTGAGTCTAGACTTGATACTGCAATCTTTTCCTGAGGCAACTGGCTACCAATAATCAGGTCACTCTGATGTGACAGCCAGGTCACGAGGGAATCAAAAGTAATGGGGAAGAGGCCAACACACAATTTCCTGGCCCAGAACCCTTCTGGTTTTTGGATTTATATCGTTTTGAATAGTTTTCTACCTGCTGAGATTCAATAAATATATTTTTGAATTGACGATTCGTGTTTTTCAACCGACGAAATCAAAAAGGAGGAGGTTCTCTAATCGACACGTATTTTTATTTTTTTATGTATGATCACGCATAACTTTTCACAAAGCAGTTCGATTCCGATGATTTTTCCCTCATTGGATAGGGTGTTCTTCGAAATTGGTCACATTTGAATTTGAACAGAAAAATCTATCCCTAAGGGTAGCAGAATGATAGATATTGATCGCTCACCCTCTGAATTTTGGTCCGTCAACCGATTTTATCAGGCATTACTTTGTAGTGGGTTTTCCGATTTGGATGATCCTTTTTTTATCAGATAGGGTGTACTTCATAGTTGATCATATTTCAATTCGAAATGATTCAATCCACCCATATGGATATAAAAATAGGAGATGATTAATTTTCCACTTTTTTTTTACTATAAAACAAAAAATTAAATAAACCTTCTTAGTCTTAATGATAATTGAGCTCCTAAGCTGAAGTGAGTAACTAATTTCGAGTCGGCGTCAAACAAACTAGCAATTGAATTAGGTACAGCGTAAAATAATGGCAGCGAGATGCACAGCGGCGTTTTGATCACTTTCTCGATAATTTCGATAATTGTTTGTTTGGCGCCGACTCAAAATTAGTTACTCACATTAGTTTAGGAGCTCAATTATCATTAAGACTGGGAAGGTTTATTTGATTTTTTGCTTTCCAGTAGATTTTTCCGTCGGTTTAATTTTTTGTTAAATAGTTTTTATTGCCTATGAAGTGAATGCTCAGAAAATTAAAAAAATATATAGTTCCTAAATTTTGGCCATGGTGGATATTACCAGAATCGTTCTATATCACTCCCTATGTAAGCAGTAGAAGCAGTCATCTCCACATGTTAATGGTGAGTTGAAGATATTTAATCAGAAGACATGTTTCGGGATCTTGAGTTTGCGTACAAGGAAAATCTGCAACTGGAAGTAAAAATTGTGAAACTCTCAGAACAATGCGGCATCTGATAACATTGAAAACAACTGAGTGGAGGTTAACACTTTGGGAAAGCAGAGGTGAATTGAAGACACTATTTAAAGTCCATTTGGAAAATCGAAATATAATGAAATGTATCATGTCGACAAATTAGAAAGAAAGGGCATCGAATAACGTCAAACAGTCAAAATTGATTTGTTCATTCAATAAAATGTTGTGATGATCTTTTTTGTTGGAATTTATTCCGAAGATTTCGAGTTTGTTCATTGGGTGCCTCTATTAGCGTAAAGTATGAATTTTAAATCTTTTTCTATATCGAACGTGTGGTTTGTATTGACGAAGTGATTAGCAAAAGAACTGTTAGAAATAATTTGATGTTCAAGAAGAGTGAGGAATTGGTTTTTGTATCTATCAATAATTTGTTAGTGTTCTTTGACTCTGGTAATAATTTTGCAGCCATTGGGACTTGGTGTAATAGCAAATGATTATGTCGTTATTTAAGCGTTGAAAAATATTTTTCACGTCTAGTAAGATTTTGCCCAGATGAGGGATAGTACAATATTTAAAAGGCAATATGGGATTGAATACATTTCTGTTTATGAATTCAGATACATGTCTGTGATTCAATTCATTGATGAGGTGTAAAGGAAAATTATTGTTGATGCCAATTTGTTCAATGATGTTATATTCTTCAGTAAAATTATTAGGGTTCACAAGAAATTGATCTGGGTGTGTACGTTTTCTATATATGGAAAATTTGAGGTAGTTGTTTGACTTGGTAATTATAATATCCAAGAAGGGTAGACATTTGTCCGATTTAGTTTTCATTGTGAAACAAGTTCAAAAAGGCGAGAAAAAGATTAAGTTTATCATTGTCATCATCTAATAATATTATGCAATCATCAACGTATCTGTGATAAAATATAATTCTGTTATAGTATATGAAATTATAAATTGTTTCTCTAGATAAAAATGGACATTTTCAGCTAGGATAGGTGATAAATCACATCCCATAGCAAGGCCAGATAATTGGCAAAATATGACATTACTGAACTTGAAAAAAAATTGTCCTAATACTGTATCTAGTAAATGACATATATTCAATCAAGCTCGAATTTTCCATTTATAGGAAACCCACACACACACTGATCATATAATACCTTCTACTTCCTGTCATCCCTACTCACATTTGCTTAGTGTTTTCAATTACTTATTTCACAGATCATTCTCAATACCTATAAACCCTGATAATTTTCCTAAAGAATATAACATCATTAAACAAATTGGCATCAACAATAATTTTTTTTTACACCTCATCAATAAATTGTATCACAGACATGTATCTAAATTCATGAACAGAAATTTATACAACCTCACATTGCATTCTGAATATTGTAATATCCCTCATCTGGGAAAAATCTCAATAGACATAAAAAATATTTTTCAACGTCACAATAACGACATTAATGGTTGCTTCCACACCAAGAACACTATTGGTGAAAGGTCTATCAAATCCAATGACATAACTATTTCTTCAGGGATTCATGAAATTTCTTGCTCTGATACCAATTGTAACGCCAAATACATAGGTCAGAGTGGCCGCAAATTGATTACCAGAGTCAAAGAACACTTGAAAATTATTGATAGATACAAGAACCAATTTCGCACTTCTACTGCACGTGACATTAATTCCAACAGTTCTTTTGCTAATCACGTTATTGATACAAACCACACATTCGATATAGAAGGAAATTTTAAATTCATACATTACGCTCATAAAGGCACCTTAATGAACAAACCTGAAATCTTCGGAATAAATTCCAACAAAAAAGATCATAACACCATTTCATCAAATGAACAAATCAATTTTGACTGTATGAAGTTATTCGATGCCTTTTCTTTCTAATTCGCCAATATGATACATTTCATTCATTATTTTCCGATTTTCCGAATGAACTAAAAATTGTGTCTCCACCTCTGGTTTCCTACAGTGTCAATTTCACTCATAGATAACCTTATTTTGTGATAAATTCTTTCAATTGTTTTCATTGTTATCAGATGTCGCTAGAATCGTTCGAATTCAACCTTTGTAGTCTATGTGCGCACTCGTCACTTACATCTTATACAAATTGGTACAAGATGGATTTCATATTTTGTTAACAAATTTCCACGGATGGGTCCTAGCACTCCACATCATTGTCTATCGATATTTACCTCCTCATTAATTATTAGAATAAGATAACATCACAAATATATTTGATCACGTGTGGGTACCTCCATTTATTCTAACCAATATGTCACCTATTACCAATGTTGTAAAAGTTTTACAATCTGTACAAATTTTACTGATACACAAACTGATGATAGGATTTCGAGATCCCGATACATGTATTTTGAGTTGATCAGAAATCTTCAACTTACCATTAAAATGTACGTGCTAGGGTGTAGGCAGACGAATCTGAGATTTAGTTATACAATTTGATATAATATTCGAAAAAAAAAATACTTATAAAAAAAGCTCTTTTATCGCTAGTACCTGCCGATCTATTATAAACGAAACGGTCTATTTTCTTCAAGTATCACTGTGATATGAGGCAATCCAATACCTTATGAGCATAATAGTACCACTTTGTGGTCTGAAAGGATGTAGTCACAACTTGGTATAGGCCTTATAGACCAGAGCAAATCATTTTTGAAACAAAAACGAATCTCTTAGCAATATTTGGATGGTCCGAATATTCAGGGTAAATTATAAGTGAATTCAGACGACTGAGTAAAACTTCCGGAAGGGGGGGGGGGGATGGTAGCTAAATATACGTTTTCAGGGTTGGATATTGGTTTTTTACGATTTGTGGCTGTAATATGCATCCTATCGGGAAAAAATCGATGTAAAACTTGTAGATACTTGAAAAATCTAGAAGTGTTATATTGATTATTTTTCAACATAACCTCAAAATTATTTTTTATGTTTTAAATGAGCTGTAATTTTTTCAAAGCAAACTATTTATTTTTATATTGTATACGAATTCAAATGAAAAAAACCAATTTTCAATCAAAAAAGTTGGTTTGCAAATTTTTTATTTTTTAACTTTATCAGTGCTCATTTTCTCCGTTAAAATTTCGACTTTGAGGTGGCATGAAAAAAACAAATTATTCGTATGGAAAAATATCGTTGAAAATCTACTTTTTCATAATCGATTTTTCAGTAATCTTGAGAATTTCTTATTTTGTATTGCAAATAAGCGTTGAAATTGATGAAAAAGATTGATTTTCATGTTATAAAAAGTCATTTACATTCAATGGGAGATGCCTGGCAATGTTTGCGCCTGGCCTCACCCTTAAAAAAGAAGTTAGTTCCGTCAACAGTACATCCATTCGCGCACAACTGATCCATCTTTATGATAATATCAGCTAAAACTAACCAGAGGAGTAAATGAACACAGAAGGTCCATTTGGAATTAGGTTTTTCGTTTGCAAAAATTGTGGCAGTAATATTATTCAATGCAGTCTAGTAAACTAATAGACCGGGAGATGGTGACACGAAATATTAGGTCATTTGTACCAGTATGGCGGTTCTTCAGGGGTCTAATCACGGAATGAAAAAAAGAAAATGATGGTCATAGCGCAGGTACCGGCGGCCCAATCGCGTGGGCGTTAATCGAACGTGTCGGATAAATAATGAGTGTTGAACGATTTGTTCTTCAGAAATGCTTGTATTCTCCGATAGTCGATAAAAAAAGAAGAAGGCGGTAGCGTAATGCCATACTTCTCCGGTGTGACTTACAGCCCGCCATACCGACGCGAATACATTAATTTAAAAAAAACAATTCAACCATTTGTTCTAGGCTAATTTTTGCACAGCTCATCATCGTCGAGTGGCCATTCACGAAATACACCATGCCATACTTTTCTGACGGTTCCAAATGGCCGCCATACCGCCGCAAAGGAGTAATTTTTTTTTTCGCAAAACGATTTGTACCAGTATTGCATTCGGATATTTGATAAAATGTGACCGTTATTATATTTCCCATACGTCTAGTAGGGGGAAAAAGTGCTGCCATACTTGAAAAACTTATTTATTCGACGTTTTGAAAACACGACTGTAAAATACGTTAAATCATTTTTTACATCATGGAATCATTGTATTCTGTTCGTTTGGATGTAATTCTACCTAAAAAAAATTATTCCAGATTGTAACCATGGGGCGGACGACTGTCGGACTTAAGCCAAGATGAAAAAAATAAAATAAAAAAATTGACAATTTGTACCAGTATGGCATTTGGATTTTTGGAAATTATATGATACAATGTGACCATTATCATATTTGCCATACTTTTAGTAGAGGGAAAAAGTGGCGCCATACTTGAGAAACTTGGTTTTCGACACGTTTTCAAGGTACAAGACATAAAATCATCTGTTACAGTATGGCATCATCGTATTCGGTTCGTTTGGATGAAATTCAACCTAAAAAATACTGTAACTATAGGGCGGAAGTCTGTTACACTCGAGCAAGATATGAAAAAAAAATTGTAATGAATTGTAACAGTATGGCATTTCAAATTTTCCAAACTTGAGAAAAAAAATGCTTTGGGAAAATTACGCTGTACTTATCCACAGTGGTAGACTCGGAAAAAAAATCTGTTTTTTTTGTGTTGTTGAAAAATAAGCCTAAACCGTGACCAGTGGGCTGGAGCTGCCACACTCGCTCTGATATGTCGACAACCAATACAATCTTGAAACCATTCATTATGTCTCACGAACACGATGAGCCAAGACCTCTACAATTCAAGAAATCTTTTGAGAGCCGGTAGCCGTACAATATTATACGACATAACATCTGATTATAAAACAAGATTGCCGCCACCTAGGTGTTTGTAATTTTGTATTTATATTCGTTAAACCTCAAACTTACAGGAAAAATCAGTGCCATACTGGTACAAATCGTTCGAATTACGAATAAAATCTTATAATTTTGAAAAAATATTGTACATAGTCGCCACCTCCCACAGGTATGGCATGATCAGACTTCTATTTATGATCATACAGAGAACTGTTAAAAAAAGTTTTAGGCTGGCACGAATCGTTTAGCAAAAAAAAAAATTACTCTGTTGCGGTGGTATGGCGGCCATTGGGAACCGTCGAAAAAGTATGGCAAGCCTGGTACAAATCGTTTGGGCCTAGCCTCACCATGAGACTAGGCCGTCGGGAGGGGAGTATCTGCGACGATCCCAGACACCTCTGGGTGAAGTCCAGGTCCCTCTCTCGGTAACATGGTAGAGTGCTCAGTAGCTTCGGTGAACTCTCACTCGAACGGTTACTCGTCACACGTTACACGAGTTATATCAGGTCGAAAGTCTGATATAGCGGATACCCATCAAAGGCTGACAGGAAGAGTATTGTTAACATGGGTACCCAGGGTGGAAAGGATAGCCCGACCGGTTCGCCGGTGCCTCTCCACATGGTGTTTGACTCTGGGGGGCGTGGTACTAGATGGTGGACCAATGTATAATAAATACCGCAATTCGGTAGAGACGGGGAAGTCCTTCACCTATGGGTTAGGGTGATTGTATTCCCTGCTGACTCGGCGGGGAGCGGCGCACTAACCCGCTCGGGCACTGACACACCAGAGCCAGTAGCTTGTCCTATCAAGTGGCCCCACCGTGGCTCAGTTATAACGGTAGCTAGGATTACTTAGCGCGTTGATCCGGCGTACCGGATCTTTCCGCGAAATCTGATCTCGGGGAGGTTGAGGCCACAGGTCAGGTACTCCCTTGGGTGAAGATTAGGACGACCCCACAAACCTATGATGATGATGATGGTACAAATGGTTGAATTGTTTTTTTTAAATTAATGTATTGGCGTCGGTATGGCGGGCTGTAAGTCACACCGGAGAAGTATGGCATTACGCTACCGCCTACTTTTTTTTTATCGACTATCGGAATATACAAGCATTTTTGTGGAACAAATCGTTCGAGACTCGTTATTTATCCGACACGTTCGATTAACGCCCACGCGATTGGGCCGCCGGTACCAGCGCTATGACCATCATTTTCTTTTTTGACATACCGTAATGGTACAAATGACCTAATATTTTGTGTCACCATCTTCCGGTCTGAAAGGTAGGAGATTTATTTGTTAAACTTGGCTTGGTAATCAATTAATACCTACGAATTAGGGATGGAAACATCATGTTAACGGTATCATACCTACCTCCAAAGAGCAAGAATCAATGCCCGAAAAATTGCTGAAAATCATCTGCTGTAGCTGCGGAACAAGATGCAATAATGAAAGATGTGGCTGTCGCAAGCATGGCTTGATATGCACAAATTTGTGCTCTAATTGTCATGGTTCTGAAATGTGTTCAAATTCTGAAAAACCGTCATTGGATTCCAGGGACATCGAAGACGAAGGTAGTTCACACCGCCCAATGAATTCAAATCTAAATAATACTGAACTCAAAAATCTAGAACTGAAAGGAATCGAACAGTTAGAAGATGAATCCGAAGAAAACGGAAGCTGAATTAGTTCTGATGATTAAGAATGACCTACAAAGAAAATTGAATGAAAATAAAACTATTTTGCCACTTATTTTTCTCTATTTGACTGTAATAGAACAATTTTATATTTCAATTTTCAAAAAGTGAGGTATACATCATTTGTAGTTTATGTATAAAAAATCTGAATGAAGAACCTTTGTTTTTTGAAGTTTTTACGTATTCAATTATTGTTTAAACAATGTTTTTGATAATTTCAAAACCATTAACAAATAACTGAATGTGAATGACATCATATTACATGAAAATAAATCATTCTCGTCAATTTCAACGCTTATTTGCAATAAAGAATAAGAAATTCCCAAAATAACTGATGAATATTTTATAAAAAAGTAGTATTTTTGTTTTTTTGCATTTTTAATAATATATTCTTTCATACCATCTCAAAGTCGAGGTTTCAACAAAGAGCACTGAAAAAGTTAAAGAATAAGAAATTTGTAAACCAACTTTTTGATTGAAAATTAGTTTACTTTTTATTTAAATTCGTATACAGTCGAAAAATAAACATTTTGCTCTGAAAAAATAACAACTTCTTTGAAACACAAAAAAAAACAAGTTTCATGAACTTATTTTTTTTGCGAGAGATTTTTTTTTTTTTTTAATTTAAAAATACATAAAAAAAATTTTATTTTTAATTATCTAAACTTTTAAAATTTCACCATAAAATGCAAATTTCAGCAAAATTCGTAAAATAACATTGTCCGAAACATCAAAACGTATATTTAGCTACCCCCCCCCCCCTTCCGGAACATTTATTGAGTCGTCTTGACTTTTCCTAATTCACTTATAATTTACCCTGAATTTTCCGACCATCCACAATTTTTCATGAATTCGGGTATTCAAAATCGGTTTGGCCATGGTCTAATGACGGAACTTCTGGAGATTTTTTCCTCTTTGTCTCTTCCCTATCTTCACAAATGAAATAATATTTGCCACAACTTCTCTTGTCTGCCAACTGAATATTCCATTCATAACTTTTCGAAGGGCAGGTGAAATAACTTCGCTCAGAATGCAAATGATCCGCTATAAATGATGGACGAATTGGTCGATTCCGCACCTTTTCTCGATGCGCAACTGTACTGAACGAAGCCATCTCCGAAAATTGTCTGACTGTTAGAAATTCACATCTCGCAAACTAGATTGTCTTTATTCAAGCGCATTCATCTCTCCGATGAGAATCTTTGATCATTCCAAAGTTTCAACCCCAGCATTGTGAAACAGAGCGTGGAAATCACTGGCTTGCAAATCACCATCTCATGTAGACATTGAGCTCTGAAAATACGACTCCCAAATCTATCCGAACTAATTCCCGGTTAATTTGTAACGGAGCCATGTGATTAGGTACCTTCATCCAAAAGTAATTATGCGTTGTAAATTAGGTTCATCAATTACGCTGACAAGCAGTTTGTCATGGATCTGTCATACGAGATATTAAATCGCCAGCCCTGAATCTGGGTTAGTGAAATAAAATTATCTCGGAACAGCTAGGTTCAGGAACACACTACAGAAGAAATTCCGTTGCTGTGGTGGATGGTAATGAGGTTGGTGAATGATGGGATAGAATTAACCAATTTGAAATTTATTTCCGCCAAACATTCACCATTTGGCGCACCTTCTCCGACCCTTTGCGATAATGAACAATTCGGAAACGGATTATTCGTTCATGGAAACGGGACGTTCATTCATGAATATTCACAAATGCTGTAGAAAACCTCAAAATAAAATTATCAACTGAAATTTGTCTGAGGAAAATATAACTTTGTTGGAGCGGTTTGAATTCTTCGTTCTTTCATCAGCACGCTGAAGACAACAGTTATTCCTTGTCAACTGAAAAATATTGATTGAATAATCATTGAATCGGTCAATTAATGGATGTACCAGGTGAGACAAACTCCAGCATAAACTCAATAAGGTACATACTGGTATTTCCACCTCACATGATTTCGTAAACCAATGAATAAAAATATAAAACGCCTTGAAAATATAATATGGATTCCCATGTTCTCCGAATCAAACCAATTACGGATATTTGATCAAAATTTAATACAGATAAGAGTTAGAAAAAATTGTAACCCGACTACGGAAGAAACAAAATAAACTAAACTAAGAAAAACAAGTTGACTGCTATCATCGTCTTATTGCGTAAACAAATCTTTTGAGTTGATATGTTAGATATTCTTGTTTATTCAATTCAATACAGATGCCGTGGTCGCGCGTATTTTTTATCCTTGAATGACGGCATTGTTTTTATTTGTCTATCAAATTATACTGTTTGCTTTTCGTAGCGGAAAACGCACGACCACGGCATTTGAATTGAATTATAACTTTATCAATGTGAAACTGCCAGAAGACTCCAATCGAACTAAATAAACAAGATTATCCTACATATCAAATCAAAATATTTGTCTACTCAGTAAGAGGATGAGCCAACACCCAACTTGTTATTTTATTTTGAAGTTTCTCGTTTCAACCTTTGGTGTGACAACAAAAAGAAAAATGATATGATAGCGTGAGTAACGGATTCTTGATAATTAAACAATCTAGACTAGGACATTTATGATACAACAATTGTTCAGTATACGGAAAAGTATAAAGTGAACCCTCCTCAACTCTATCATTAGGTATTACAGCTAACTTAGGAATGAAGATAAATAATTAAATGTGCATGAATGATAGTAAAACATGGAAATATTTTGAAATCCGCGCGAAAAATATAGCCTTTTTCCTGAGAATAGTGTGGCAAATTTGTCACGAGAGGCAGCTCTTGTGGTAGGGACAAACATCAAACTTTTTTCATTTAAGATAGTGTGATTCAAGTGACACAGTTGAATTATTCGAACTTATTTGGTAAATATTCTTTTTCATAACCACAATGCCATCAAAGCATGTAGTTTTGCGAACTGTACTTCGATATCCAGAGAAAAACGTGTTTTTCATACCATTCGTGAAACCTCACATTGATGAGTTTAGATGTAATAAATGGATCCATGCCTGGAGTATAGTGGATTTAACAAAAGAAAAAACCAACTGAAGAAAGTCCTGATCCAGTTTCTGCAACGATTAGTGATGTTCATCAAATCAGATGTTCCCTCTTCAATAAGGTAGGTTATTATGAAATAACCTAACCTAACCTCTCTATTGGTTACTGAATCATATTCTCTGTAATGTATTGAATTCATCATAATTATCAAATATATTTGACTCATTCCTCATTCTGGAATCAATTCAAAATTTATAATTATTTTAAAAGTCTGATTTCAGGGTTCAAAAATACAGCTGTATCAGCATCTTCTATCACTGTTAGTAAAACCAAGCGTAACCCTAAGGCTCTTGCTCTTTGGACTTCGAATAAGTGGGCCACAGCCATTCACGAATTTAGAATTTTGGTTGGTAAAGGACTACAGATCGGTCCATAGCCCTTGCCATGATGGTGTTTCTCGATTCATGACCGAGAGGAAATTTTGATCAATAATTTGGAAAACAAAAATAATAATTTCTATTGAGGATGCAGCTTCGCTACCCTGTATGGATTAGTAGGTAACCCATCACTCCAGAGAGTGTCTGGGACGCTTAAAACGCGAGGGGTCGTCTATGTTATAATCAGTGGCTTCCCTCACGAGCGGATTCTCGTGAGCTAATGCACAATCAAATACTTTTTGATTGCGTTCTCTGATGATACTTCTGATGGAAGGCAGATTTAAGTCTTCAAATATCCGATCGTTCCGCACGTACCACGGAGCGTCCGTTATCATCCGCAGGACCCTCATTTGCGCCCGTTCCAGGACGCCAATGCTAGACCTGCAGATTTGGCCCCAGGCGGCTGAGGCATACAAAATGACAGGCCTGAACATCATCTTGTGAATAATTACTTTGTTTTTGAGGAAGAGCTTACTCTTCCTGTTAATCAGAGGATATAACACACATATCTTTTCAACAATTTTGTCCCTAACAACGTTGACATGTGGTCTCCAGGTGAGCCGGCGGTCCACAGTAACTCCCAGGTACTTGACCCGCTCTGACCATTCTATCTCCCTTCCAGAGATAGTCACTCCCCTCTCCGGGTTGTTTCTCTTGCGACCCATTGAAATCGCCTGTGTTTTATCAGAATTCAGCCTTATTCTCCACTCCAGATACCACTGCTAGAGGTCGTTCAATGCATTTTGCAAATAAACGACACCCATCAAGTGATCAGCTGCAGAGGGAAGCAAAGCCGTATCGTCAGCAAATAAGGAGATCTTCACATGTTCGCTCCTTGGTATATCTGACGTGTAAGGGGCGTATAATACAGGAGACAGCACTGCCCCCTGAGGAACGCCAGCCTCAATTCCTCTCGAATTCGAGAGCAAATTGTCGACCCTGAACTGAAATGTCCTACCTAAGAGAAACGATTCAATCCACTTTATCAAACTAAGCGGCAGATGGAAGTCTATCAGCTTTGACAGAAGGCCTTCGTGCCACACTCTGTCGGAAGCTCTGCTGATGTCTAGCAAAACGATGTGAGCGCTATTGTTAGTATTGAGCGATGAAATTGTGTCCTTCACTAGCCTCATAACCTGAAGCTCGGTGGAGTGAGCACGTCTAAAACCAAATTGTTCATTAGGTAGGACATTTCTATCCTCCACTTCTTCGTCAAGCCTTTCCAGGACGATTTTCTCAGCCAACTTAGCTGAACTGCAAAGCAGACTAATCGGCCGATAATTTTGCGGGAAGGTCGGGTTCTGTCCCTGTTTTGGAATCATAACCACGATGGCATGCTTCCACGAGGAAATCTCTCAAGGCGCAAAGAGTTATTAATAATATTTAATAATGACTGCACTTGGTTATCCGGGCAAAACCGAATCATACGATTAGTAATCCCGTCGAAACCAGGCGCTTTTTTGTGATCCAATCCCTTGATATGGGCCTTGAGTTCATCCAACGTAGCTGGACGAATGACATCATGATTGGGTTCCCTAAGGGTGCGGTGGACCCGATCTTCCAACAAAAGCTCACGATCCAGATCATCGTCTGGATGTTCATTCAGCCTAAATTGTCTTTCCATCGAGTCTGCAAAAGCTTGAGCTTTGGACTCAGGGTCATAACACATTCCGGCCTCACCATGAATAGGGGGAAAATCGGTCTTTTTTTATTTTAAATTCTTATTAATTTTCCAAAGTTGATCGCAGTTTTCTAAATTTTAAAGGGTTATGCCAAATCTTCCATTTCTAAATTCCGATATGTTTTCTCTAACTTCCGTATTCAATTCTTTAGCTCGTATTCTGTCCGCAGGGAACAGACTCCTTTGATAAGCTCTTCTGGCACGATTTCTCTCGCGAATGAGATTTTTAATCCTCAGAGGAAATTCGTCATGAAATTTAGGAGCCGGTTCCTTGCGGGAGGATTCCTTCAAAGCATTTTTGATGGTGAGTTCGTAACGCGCTACTGCCTCATCCAACTCAATTGGAAAATCCATTCTCTCAGGAGCACGGTAACCTGTCTCCAGGAGCGAACGGAATCTCTCCCAATTCACCTTAGTACATATACGATCCGTCTGGAGCGGCGGATCACCCCCCAATGACAGTATAACCGGGTTGTGATCAGAGCTCAACTCGGTGAGGACGTGAATATTTCAGTTCCAGGTGATATCCCTGGCCAGAGCAATGTCAAGCACATCAGGCCTGTACGGACCAAAATGCGTCGGCTCATCTGGAGCCAACACCTGGTATTCATTCCTCTCATTGTGTTGCATCAACCGTCTACCATTCGTGTTGGTTACACGACTCCATTGTACGTGCTTAGCGTCCAGATCACTCATGACCAAGACAGGTTGATCTGTTTCCATCAGAAGCACATCGAGTGCGTCAGGAAGTATTCGATTCTGCGGAGGGTTGTGAGCACTAATCAAACGCATAGGACCACTTCTCGTGTTGAAAACTATACCCACCGATTCAATACCATGGGTATCATCATTGGAAATGCCAAACAGAACATGCGAATGACAGCGCTTGACCAAAATGGCAACAGCGCCACCCGGACGTCCAATTCGATCATTTCTAAGCATTTTGTAGTCAGGAAATCTAACAGGTTACCCATTAACAGAAAAGCAACATCGATGTTGTTCTCTACAAGAAACTCCTGAAACTCAAGTCTATTCTGGAGAAGTCCATTACAATTCCAACTCACCGCTTTGATGAAGTTCGGAAGCTGCCGTTCACCCATTAATTGGGATTAAATCCTGTTGAAAATTTTGCAGCAGCTTCAGCGAACTGCGCAAACAACATCCTCATTTGATCTAAAGTTGAAAGAATGTCTTTAGGTGTGGTGATTTGAGCTGGCTGGGAAGGGGCGTCGTCCCGGGCCGCCGCCGCATATGACACTCCCTCTCGTGTCCTATTTGCAGGAAAATATCGTCGATTCTGCGATAATGAAGCAGGGTCCACCCTGCGCCTTATACGTGGACATCTAGGACATCCACGATAATTCGCAGTGAGTTCCCCACTGCAGTTCGCACGCCTAGCTTTTTTTTCCCCTAGGTTTTGGGCAATTTCGAGAGATATGAGCTTCCCCGCATTTGACACAAGCGGGGGTGGCACAGCAGTTCAGCTGGCAATGGCCGAACCGTTGACATCGATGACATTGTCCTATAGAGGCCCTGGGTCTCTGTGGTTCGGCTGTTACTCGAATATTTAGGATGTCAGTAACTTTAAAAATCTGTTTTTGGTCTTTGTTGCAGAGAACTAAAACTAGTGGGAGAGGGGTTTTTCCCCATTTAATTTTCTGAGACGAGCCACTGACTCCGGGGCAAACCCCCTCTCAGTCAGCTCATCTTTAATATCGTCGCAAGACAAGAATTCGGGAACGCCTGAATACAACTCTTAATTTTTTGTCTTCGGGAAGACTATATGTGTGGTGTGGAATATTTTGATCTCTGGATATGCTCGAAGTTTTTCGATAAATTTCCGGGGAATTGGGAAAAATTTTTACTGCACCATAAACATTCTTTTCTGGTTTTTCTAATTTTATATTATTTGACTTCAAAAGTGAATTTACTGTAGTCCACTTACTCTTATCCCTAACAGTGATAGGAGGAATATTTTGTTCCGTACGTGGGATCGTTTCCGTAGGTAGTTGTTCTGTTCCGTTAGTCTGATCCATATTAACGTCATCAGTCGGTGTGATTTGAAAATGATTTTCAATATAATCGATTTTGGGGGTACTTTGACTACCTGTATGATTTTGAATTTTGATTATCGAATTTTTATTAGAGGTCTTTTCAGAAAGCATTGGGGCTGAGTCCACCCCTGGATTTGATGACTTTTCGGACGTGTCGACGTGCATGTCACCGTCTGACATTTTTAACAAGTGATCAAATTTGTTAGAAATTTCAACATTTTGGACAGTTTTGCTAACAGGGCTATTAATTAGAACAGTTCTACTACTTCTACGAAATGCAGTGACAGGTAATGAAGGATTTGAAACACTTTTGGGCACAGGGAGTGCCGGAAAAAACTCCTTTTTGTGTCTCTTCGCTGGGGCATGATCATTTTGGGCATCGAGTTCTTTAGATTTTGAATTAATTAACGCACTCACAGCAGGTATTTTGGATAGGTCGTCTCCCAAAGAGGCGAGTAAAGTGCTGAGCACCTCCAGGAGATCGGCTCTCGGGAGAGAACCGATCCCCGCAAGCACAGCTTCCTTGCTTGCCAGACTGCAGTTTCCAGAGGCCTTGTCTAGTTCTGCTGGTATCTGGGTTTCAGTTGGAATCGTCACTGGGGTGGGTTCTGGGGGTTGTTTCTCCACTTTTCGGGGCACAAGGCTGCTTCGGAGTTTTGAAAACACTTTTAAATTCACAAAAATCGACGGAGCGATATGAAGCACAGCTTCTCCGGTACTAGGCAGGACCGGACTAGTACAGCTGTATGATAACTAAACCTTGCGTACTGACCTGTCCATTAATTCATGTTTTTTTTTCCGGAATCACCGTTTCAATTCTGCTACATTATTATCCTTCACATTTGCAAATTTCGTTTGGCTCCTGAAACGTCGTCTTCTTAAAAACAATTCGTTGATTTTTATTTTTACATGTATAATTCTTTTTTTTTCGGAAATTCTGAGATTTTGACAAGCAAGCCACCGTTTCGATGTTGTACATTATTATCCTTCACACTTGCAAATATTAATTTGGCTCCTAGAACGTCGTCTTCCGTCAAAAACTTTTTTTGGTGTTTATTTTTACATGTATTTTTATGTGAGTTAGGTTATGTTTGTCCCACCGGACTACTAGCGCTGCTAGTGGGGTATTTTTCGTACTTGAGGAAGAAGGCTCATTGCTATTACCTACACGACCATCAACGACGTCTGCCCTCACGCGCCTGACCCGTTCGGGTAGCTATCTCAGTGACATTCGATTTTATTAGAATTATATTTCTGCACTGAATTTGTACCTTATAGGAGTTACTATTAATATGTGAGATCCTAAAATTAAAGTCTATCTAATAAAAACCGGAACACAAAACAGGGGGGGTGGTGATTCTGTTGTTTTAACACGATTGATATTCAGAACTGCCGAAATGAAGCGCTAGTAGTATTTATAAACGCTGAAATAAAGTAAATTTTTTTTTCTGTCACTTGGTATATTTTTTTCTATTCGATATTGTACTATATCCATATTATTATTATTAACTCAGAATTTTCTCCTCATTCATTTGACATCCCACTCGATACGATAGCACAAAGAAATTCAGAGACCATCAATTTTTTTTTTTGTAACATCCGCCATTCCGATTTTATTCGTATTAAATGTAGCCTATGTTACCCGGACCATAATAACAGATCGAATAACTCCTCATTCATCGAAATCGAAATGGTAGTTTAGGCGCTAAAGTGGAACATTCGTAAATACAAACACATAGGCTGCTAAAATCATTACCCTTTTTGGCTGTGCCATAGTCGGGTTGAAATATTCCTCACCTTGTTTTCCTTTTTTCCTTCACAATTCAGGTCACGACTTTTATTTTCGTATGTAAAACAACGCCTTCTCAGTTTCTAATTTGAAAAATGAAAGGGCTGGAACCAAAATCATTAGGCCAATCAAAAGAGATTTTCTGTTCTATAATTGATTCTGTGATAAAACGACTACCAGTTAACCGACTGCCATCATACGAAAAATGGTTTGTCGTTATATTCTGTTATGTTTCCTACTCGCAAAGGTCATTGCTCAATTTGTTATAAACATTCAAAAAAAAATTTTATCGCTCTTGATTTGTATCTAGAAAACTAATGAAGCAATCCCAATATTATCAACGGACGAATTGTAGATAATTCAAATGCACAAAAATAATCCCTAACGCGACTCGATCGGATCATTAGTACCGGAGAAAAACTTGAAAAACCGGAAAAAATCAGCTTTTTTAAAAAGAATCGTAACTCCGCCACTTTTGAAGTTGCAGAGCGGGTTTCCACGACATAGTAATAGAGGAAAGTGACCAAATATGGAATAGTATCCATAATATGGAATACCCCCATTTTTCTCAAATGCAAACTCACACACGCAATAAACAGTGATTTTCTGTCTCTTTCTACTCCCATTTACGCGTACAAGTTGTAGCATGTCAGTCGAGCCAGCCCTTTCGTCGTAGTGACAGGGTTTTGTTTTATCGCTGCCGCATAACTTTCTAAGGTACGTAAAAAATAATTATTTTTCGTACAGAAAGTGCATTCAGTATTGTTTTTATAACTTTTAGAGACCCTTTAGATGTTCTTTAGTATGTTTTAGCGGTATTAGATAGTATTACTTTCTGAAATATAAATATATGAATATCAGTTTGAAATAGTTGTAAAATCCAAATATGGACGGATCACAGTGTCCAATTATGGACTATTCCATAATTGGACACTGTGACGTATCAGCTGACTTAATGACTTTGTTAATTATATTTTTTTTCGGGTTTCAGCAGAATGGCGGGCGTCAATTGGAAAACGAAGCGAAAAGAATGGAATTCAGAGCATATGGCAGAAGCTATAAAATTAGTACGAGAAAAAAAAATCGGTTATTTGAAAGCTGCAAAACACTTCGATGTTCCAAGATCTACCTTGTTTCGTTTATGTCAGAAAAACGAATTTTCTCCAGAAGAAGCCGCAGCTACTACACTCGGAAGGAAAACTGTCTCAGGGACAACCCTTGAAAATCTTTTGGTAGACTACATTCTGACGATGGAGAGCAAATTTCATGGCTTACATGTTAGCAAGTCGGAATCAGTTGAAAAATCCATTTGGTGCGACTGGCATGGCTGGAAAGAAATGGCTTAAATTATTTCTGAAACGCCATAAGGACAAGCTATCAGTGAGAAGACCAACTGGCACGTCTTTTGCTAGAGCCTTTGGATTTAGCAAAGAAAAAGTAGACTCATTCTTTGATCTCCTCGAAGACGTCTATGCTCAAGGAAACTATGGTCCAAGTCGCATATACAACGTGGATGAATCAGGGCTTACCGTAGTACAGAGCAAGATACCCCAAGTGATTGGACATAAAGGAAAACGGCAGATAGCAGAATGAGAAGAAATCAAAAGGAAAAAAACCAAAAGAAAAGACTAAGCCTATGACTAATTCAGATGATGAGGAGGTGATGCTGTTTGATACAGACAGCGAACCCGATGCCTTGATAGGATGTACAGCTCCAGACTCTGAAGATTCGGAGTGTATTTTCTGTGGTATGCTGTTTTCGAATGACACTCATGGGGACACATGGATCAAGTGCCTCATGTGTGGGCTCTGGGCACATAATGATTGCGCTGGGCCAGAGTTTGATACCTGGATTTGCGATTTTTGTAAATAATTTGTGTTCAATTCTTTATTATACCAAAGTTTTCAAAGAGTCTCTTATAAGTTAAGGTTAATTTTTCATAGTGATTATAGTATTCCATATTTGGGGTACCTATTCCATATATAGGTACCTTTATCGTTTTTTTGTTTTTGAAAATTTTTCTTACCTCAAACTGAAAAAAATAATCTAAAATTGTTACAAACTAAAGTGCAAATATATGATTGTTAATAATTACCACAAAAAGTATTTTATTTATAAAATTTGTGAAAGTTATGCCTGAAAATCAAAACGGTATTCCATATTTGGTCACTTTCCTCTAATTAATATGTGCTTCATGTGTGAGAAACTCAGGCTTTATAGCATCATTAGTTTTGGCATAATTGCAATATGAATTTTTTTATGCACTTTATTGCAGCAGCCTGGATGCGTCATTGGTGGTCCAGTTTCAATTTTTCAAGAAGATTTCGAGAGTAGAGGTATAGTACTGACAAATATTAATTCTCGTTTTGCGTTGAAATGCTGCAAAATTGGTTGAAAATATTTGCGAACATGACCAAAAATAGACGAGTGCGTGAAAGCGGCTGAGTAGTATAGTATAGTAATACAAGCGCTGCCCCAGTTATGAATCTGCTGCTCTAACCCCAATAGTCTAATCAACAAGTTCAAAAACGTGTTAAATATATATAAAGCTCCTGAAAATATTCGCTTCGGAATGACGTCTAGAATTTTTTTTTTTAAGGGTTTATTAGCACGTAAAAAATTGCGATTGTTATTAACAAAATAAGATTAAAAAAAGAAGGTATTTCGTTTTTCGTTAATAATTTCTAAAATAATGATATTTGAGGAATTATGAAAAAAGATCCTGAAAGAGGAGGAACTCTATCTTTATTATTTATAATTTTTGTTTAACTCTGAAAATAGGGCTCCGCGAGGTCGTTACGGCATAGGCGCACCGTCTGAAAAGCCGTTATATCACCTAAAATAATTTTTTTATAGTATTAAATAACAATTTAAAAATTTGAATGAATCATGGTGTAATCTAGACACTTGAACAAAAAAAACCTTGGTGAAAAAAAAAATTTATGTCGATTTTTCAATAAGTTACACCATTGTTGATTAACTAATTTTTTTCCAATCTCTGTTTTTATAAATTTGAATAATTGGTCTATAAAATTTTTGCATCTGATATAGGTATTAGCTAAAGTTTAATCATTTATTTACTGAAATAATATTTACTGAAATTATAATTGGATGTATTTTCTAATTTTTATATTTTTTTCAAGTATATTCTCTAAATTATTTTATTTTTAATATTTCTATTGTTAGAAACTTAACAACTATGGAGTACGGATAAAAGGAAATTGTTAATTATACATTATTTTGTTTGAAGAACATTTCAAAACATATTTTTCTAAATACGTATAAATTATAGCAATATAGATTTTTGTTTAAATAATATACTAGTTTGAATTTATACTTACCTAATTTACATTCTGCTATTGTTTTTTTAATTTTCTGCTAAGTTTAATTATTTATTTACTGAAATAATATTTACTAAAATAATAATTGAATGTATTTTCTAATTTTTATATTTTTTTCAAGTATATTTTCTAAATTATTCTATTTTTATTATTTCTATTGTTAGAAACTTAACAACTTTAACGTACGGATAAAAGGAAATTATTGATTACACATTATTTTGTTCAAAGAACATTCCAAAACATATTTCCATAAACAATACAGTAGTTTCTGAATTTTAAATATTTTTTTTTCAAATCATAATTTTACCTGTGCAATAAGATGGTAAAAAAAATTTTTGAAAATCCCAAAACAGTCTGTTTGTTTATAAACAATTTCTCAACAAATGACGTAAACATTTTTTTTCCAATGTTAATTAATACCTATATTAGATGCAAAAACAGCAATAATAAGATATTACTGAAAAAAAAAATATTTAATACCATTTTTCAGAAATTTCATTTCTTGTTAATTTAAAAAAATTATAATTAACATAATAATAAACTTCATTAATTTTTTTTGCATTGCTTTATTAAGTACCTGAATGAAAAGAGCTCCACGAAGCGGAAATTTTATAGACCTATTATTTAAACTTTTATGTCGTAATTTATAAAAACAGAGATTGGAAAAAAATCAGTTAATTAACAATGGTGTAAATTTTTGAAAAATCGAAATGAAATTTTTTTTTACCGAGGTTTTTTTCGTTCAAGTGTCTAGATTACACCATAATTTATTCAAATTTTCAAATTGTTATTTAATACTATAAAAAAATTATTTTAGGTGATATAACTGCTTTTCAGACGGTGCGCCAATGCCGTAACGACCTCGCGGAGCCCTATTTTCAGCGTTAAAAAAATCATAAATAATAGAGATAGAGTTTCGGGAGGTGGATTTTTTTATTGAAAATTTCCTCCCTTTTCAGGATCTTTTTTCATAATTCCTTAAATATCATTATTTTAGAAATTATTGACGAAAAACGAAATACCTTCTTTTTTTAATCTTATTTTGTTAATAACAATCGCAATTTTTTACTTGCTAGTAAACCCTCGAAAAACATTTTCCTAGACGTCATTCCGAATCGAATGAGCTATCGCTCATATTTTTAGGAGCTTTATATCTATTTAACACGTTTTTGAACTTGTTGATTAGACTACACTCCTGGGCCGCTTTCTTGCACTCGCCATTTTTCGGTCATGTTTGCAAGTAATTCTCACCTATTCCGCAGCATTCTAACGCAAAATGAGAATACTCATTTTGTAGTAGCGTACTCCAATTCTCAAAATCTTTTAGAACTCTCGAAATTGGACCCCGCATCCAGGTCTGCTGCAATAAAGTGCATTGAAAAAATCAAATTGCAATTATGCCAAAACTAATAACACCGGCCGACATAATTTTCCTTGTTTGAAACATTATTAATTTTCTCTACCAATTTTGTGTTGCTGACGAAGAGACCAGACCTCATTTTTTCGTATAGCGACAGGTTTTCAATAAAATTAATATATTGGCAATTTTATTTGTTTTAATAAAAATAGGTTGAATCATTAAGTTTCAGAGCTCCTTTTTCAAATTGTGCGACCTCTTATGAGAAAATCTATTAGTTGCATCAGCGTCACACCCAGTTATTAAGGCGTTACATGCGAATAAGCCGTTACAGTAACTTTGTTCACATAACTTATACTGAAATATCAGAGTGTTTATTTAAAAAAAGTGTTAGTGTTTTACTTTTGATATTTATTGAATCTTATCAATGATTTGTGGCCGAACAAAATTTCCAGAACAAAATGGCTTCAAGAATGTGTCAAAATAGATACATTTCGTTACAATTGTGGAAATTTTATGATTTCAAAGCAAAAACAAAAAATTGCTGATTTTGGGCAAAATTCATAATAATAATGCTTACTCCCCTTCAAGGAGCTGTGAGACCTTGACGTGGTGGGGGGGCTCAGTAGTTACTGATTCTGAAAGCGATGCCGGCGGGAGTTTTACACTCCTGGTAGGGCCACCCATGCCGGTAAGGTCCAAGATGAGTAACGAAACTAAGGACAGTTCGAATATAAGGAGTGAACCTTCAAAAAACCGCAATCTCACAGTGTTGACCGTGCTCACGAGATGTATGGCACAAGCGTGATTGTGTCATAAGCGGTTACTTCCGGATATCAGGCGACCTTCGGTTGTAATCAGCCTTGCTATGGTAAGGTGCACTGCCACAATTGACCTTTAGTTCATCCTCACTCGTGAAACTCAAAATGATTCAACCACACTCAAAAAAAAAAATTTATGAGTAACGAAACGGTGGAAAATCAAGGCGTCATAGGAGTCAAAAGGAGGATGACTAAATTGAATGGAACATTAGTAGATACACCAAACCTCATTCTCACTTTCAACTCCCCCACTCTTCCCACAAGTGTCGTAGCAGCTTTTTATCATCTGAAAATCCGACCTTACATTCCTGCGCCCATGAGATGTTTTAGATGCCAACAATTTGGACAGCGTTGAGATATAAAGGAAATCAAGTATGTATAGTGGTAAACCATTACACGAAGGGACACCTTGTGAACAACCTATTGTTTGTGTCAATTGCAAGGGACCACACTATAAAATAGAAATGGCGATTCAGAAAATAAAGGTAACTGAGGGAGTATCTTACTTTGAAGCCAAACGAAAAGTTATACCACCAACCCCAACAATTGGAATATCATACTCGCAAGTAGCGCAGACCACGAACTCGAACCAAAACGAACTCAAGAAAATTGTTACCGATCTTAACCCTATTACAACGAACCTAGTGAAAAGTATATTAGATGACCAAAAACAACCAAATAACTTGATCAATAGTAGACAAGCAACCTCCTATGACCCAATCTTCCTCAGACCTACTGATTTAAACATGGAAAGTAATCTAGAGGTATCGGACGTCTCGATACAACCAAATGTATCTGAAAAACGAAAGAGAACGCCTATTTCAAATTATTGCCCTGAGGATTCAATTGAATCAGACGAAAGTCAATCTGATCAATCGATCAGGAGAAAGGGGAAAAAAATAAACCTGGTTGGGTGAAGGGAAGGAAACGAAAACCCCTCACGCCAGAAGCTCAAACATTTCCACTGGATAGTCAACCTGAACCAGAATCAGCAATGCCCAATGACCAACTGAAAAAATCGTGATAAAACTGTGATAAAACTATACCGAATCTGTGATAGATCTATGATAATATCAAATCTAATAATTATATCCTTTTATAGAATTCTACTTTCATCTGTGTATATATGTATGCATATACTTATTTATTTAATTTTTTTTTGCTTTTTATAAACGCCTCTTGAAATAATGTACACATGAATATTTTATTCATTCAATGGCTACATTAGAAAATATAATACAATGGAACTGCAATGGATGTTAGACACACTATGGTGAATTGAAAATAATTTTAGCAGAAAAATCACCCTTTTGCATATGCCTCCAATAATCCCATTTCAAACCTGGAGAACCCTTCAACTTGAGAGGGTATAACTCATTTAGAAAGGACATAGAACCCAATCTACGTGCTCACGGTGGGGTAATAACATTCGTCAAAGAAAGTATTCCTGTCAATCACGTTGTATTGCATACCAATATCCAAGCTGTAGCAGTACAAGTAGACTTTCCATATAAAATTACCATCTGTAATATATACTTACCTGAATACAACTGGACCCTTAACGATTTGATTGAACTCGTCGAACAGCTCCCAACACCATATTCACGATTCACGATATTGAAAAAGCTTATGACACTACTTGGAGATATGGCATACTAAGAACGCTCCATGAATGGGGCTTGAAGGGAAATCTTCCCATCTTCATTGAGAACTTTCTTGAAGATCGTAACTTCCAAGTACGAATAGGAACGACTTTTTCAGAACAGCACGGGCAAGAGAATGGTATTCCCCAGGGATCTTCGTTAAGTGTTATTCTTTTCTCAATTGCGATAAATAGTCTTGTATCAGTGATAGATGCATCAGTGGGTAAATGTCTTTATGTCGACGACCTGTCTATTTTTGTCTCAGACAAATCTATAACAGAAATGGAAAACAAATTACAAATTAACAAAAACAAATTAGCGAAAAGGGCAGATGATATTGGTTTCCGTTTCTCCGTTAACAAAACGAAATGTATCCACTTTTGCCGACTCAGATCGCCTCACAATGAACCTAGACTTACTCTACATGGTCAACTTATAGAGTGTACACCAACTATACGCTTTCTAGGAATAACTTTCGACAAGAAACTTAATTTCAAAGACCACATCGAAAATCTAGCATTAAGATGTAAGAAAACCATGAATATCATGAGAACAATATCAAATATAACATGGGGAATGGACAGGGATACACTATTGAGACTGTATAAGACGCTGATTCTGTCAAAGATGGACTATGGCTGCATAGTGTATGGATCTGCTAGAAAATCCCTCTTGAAAACGTTGGATACCATTCATGGTATGGGACTGAGACTGGCTAGTGGGGCTTTTCGTACGAGCCCGTTAACATCACTCTATTGTGAAACTGGCGTCCAGCCATTAGAATACAGGAGAAAAACATTATTGTTCAACTACGGCGTGAGTGTTTGTGCACAACCAAACCACCCTAATCGAGTTTATTTCATCCTGGTCAAGATAATACGGATATGTATCAGAGAAGGACAACGATAATGAGACCGGCAGGAATTCGTTTTCAAGAATTATTAGAGAACTTGAATTTGATACCACCCCAAGTTTATAATATTGGCCCATGTGAGTCTCTCCATGGGAAATAGTTCCTCCCATTATACACCTGGAATGTGCCTTATTAAAAAAAAATGAAACAAACAGAGATATCTATCTAAACTGCCTCAATAGTATAATCGATGAATATGCTGATAGTCAAATAATTTACACTGATGGTTCTAAGACCGAGGAAGGAGTGGGTAGCGCTTTTTCCTCCCTTGGTGGAAGTTTCTCTTGGGCACTCCCAGCTTTCGCGAGTATTTACACAGCTGAATTGTATGCTATTTGGCAGGCATTACGATATGTGGAAATGCAACTAAATGAACACTCTGATCTGTTCTGACTCTCTCAGTGCAATACAAGCATTGGGAGATGTATATAGTAGAGACCCAATGATCAAACAGGTACTTGCATTGATGGATTGGCTAAGGCAACAAAATAAACGTATATGTCTCATATGGATCCCAGGACATGGGAAGGAAAGGGACCAAGAGAAGAAAGCAGCGAATATGGATATACCTGACGATATTACAGTGAGACATGATGATTTGAAAATTTACATAAAGAAAAGAATAATAAGAGAATGGCAGTATGATTGGAGCAGTAGTGAAGCTAAACTGAAGGAGGTGAAACCTCTAGTAACGAAATGGCAATATCCTAAACATCACTCGTCTCAGGATCGGCCACGCAAACCTCACTTCTATGTTCATGCTTAGAGGTGAACCACAACCCAGATGTGAATTCTGTAGAACTGCTCGCCTGACCGTGAAGCACATCGTGATAGAGTGTCCTCAATACAACGAAATTCGCCACCAATTAACGTTATCTGCTAATCTGAGGATTTGTCTCAGTAATAACAACAAAGAAATCGATAAAATCATAGAATTTCTGAAAAAAACGGAGCTACTAAAAAAGATCTGAAAATAATATAAAATGGAACATGGGACTTTGTGTACTCGTGTGATGAACCTAGTCTCAAACAGATTATGAATATGGCAAATGACCTTAGAAGTCGACGCCAAAAAAAAAAGGGGATGAAAAATCTGTTGAAGTATTGAAAAATTTAAAGGGAAAAACCAAAAACTAATAAAAAAAGGACAAATCAGATCTTTGATGAAAGACGGGGAATTTGATGCAACAATGAATACTACTGAATTAGAAGCTTGGCTGGCTTTTGAAAACGTTGTTTATGGTTTTCCAGGGAATCAAGAACACCCTGACTATAAAAATATGGTGGCAACTTTATTGGATAAATATAAAAAATTGGGATGCAATATGAGTATAAAACTCCACTTTCTAGATTCACATCTGGATTTTTTCCTGAAACTCTTGGTGATTTTAGTGAAGAACAGGGAGAACGGTTTCATCAAAACACCGAAGCTATGGAAACAAGGTACCAAGGTCGATGGAATGTGAATATGATGGCTGATTACTGCTGGTCATTGAAACGTGATATTCCTGATGATATTCACAAAAAACTCACACCCAGACGTAATTTTACAGAAAAGCGCAAAATGAATCACTCTAAAAAGTCCTATAGTAGTGATTGTACTTGATATTTTCTTCATAAATGTTTAAATATAAGTATTTGTGACATAATAATTGAGTTTTTCTTAAAATTTTAAAACAAATGTTTTTTTCCTTCTATAGAAAAACTTGATGTGACAGAGCAAATATGGAGGTATTTCTGTGTTCAAAACACTCTAAAATTAACGATATTCAACAATCAAATGAAAACAACATTCCAAAAATTTCAATTTGTGGGCCGGTGTAATCCAACAGTGCCTGAGTTTTTCACCCTTGAAATACATATCAATCACTACTATGTCGTTTAGAGCCTGCTTCAAAACTTCCAAAATGGTGAGGTTATGAATTTTCAAAAATTAGCAGATTTTTTTCAGTTTTCCGGTTTTTTCGATCGATTTGATCGAGTCGTGCTTGGGCTCATATTCTTTGCGTTTTGATTCTCTACAATTCGTCCATTGAGAGTATCGAGATTGCTTCCTAAGTTTTCAAGTTAAGAACTAAAATATATTAAAAACATGCTTTTAAATGTTTATAACAAATCAAGCAATGGCAGTTGGGAGTGGAAAAATAACAGGATATAACTATAGACCGTCTTTCCTATGATGGCACAGTCGGCTTCCTGGTAGTATTTTTGTCACGTAGAAATCTCTATTGATTGCTCTACATTTACGTCTTCGGTCTCAGCACGAAGTGGTGTGGATAAAATTCTCCATTAACGCGACTGGTTGACTCTCATATGCCTATGTAATTTTTCATGCCTCCAAGACAGACTCCACTTTTATGACATGCCAGACCAGCACATTATGAACTAACGCCACTCCGTCAGGTGAGAGAACACATATATTTCTATTCAATGTATTTCACGACGGTATATTCCTCATATACTCCACAACGTGTGGATAACAACTATGTTTTTCATTTAATATTCTTCAAGTCGCAATTCCCCACTCAAATTATATGAATCAGCATACAATGGATTCATCCAGATATAGAAAATTGTGCGATTATAGGAGAGGTAATACAAACCCAATGTGATAACATCTTGGTTGGAATTTCGAAACAACATAATCGGACTCTTTGCCATCTAGTATATGATTCAACATATCAATTTCGGATACCAGTTTCTTAACAGTACTTGCGAATTATAAAATGAATCAGAGTCGACAAATCCTAATGGGAAGATATTTTCAAAACTAACTCTAACTCCCAACTGGTGGCCCCCCAAAATCGAATATATATATTTTATATGTACACAATTAGTGAGAAGGAACATCACTGCCATTTCTTTTAGTTTGATAATGAATTATTCTTCACATTACTTCGGAATATTTTGTGGGGATGCGACACTCATAATTTTCGCTGTATTATTCACATTACAGGAAATATTTATAATGATTGATAATGATATCATGAAGAAAATAAGTATTGTATACATGGTTTCAAGAGATATACATGTGAATTACAAAAAAACCATTCCAATTCAATTCATTCCAATCCAAAGAATGTCAAGGAATAGAAAAAAAACTGAATACAAAATACACTTTCCTGCAAAATATTTGCAGCAAATCAATAGGTATGGTAATCCTGAATTTTTCCCAGATGTATTGTAAAAATAAATAGGAACTGGGTTTCCAATGGTTATTTTGTAGTTGACAGCAAGGGTCTATTTTTTGGGGCAATCTTCACATGCTTTCTTTGCTCATGACTTGAAAGTATCAAATTGCATACTGTGGCCTATTGAAATGCATACCCATTTTCAGCTCATGACCCTAAGAAAACAATTAATTAAAAAAAAAAAATTGGTTGAACAAAATGTCGAGGAGTTTCTTGAAATCAATGAATTGCGATTCTTTAGAAGATACTAAAAAATTGTTCATTGAATGAACAATTTTTGAATCAATTATTTTCGAATATGTTTATATTTCTTTAGATTCATAAAAAAAAAAAAACCTTTAAAAATGTGATTTTTTTTAAGCATTCTCCATTTTGGTATAGTTGAAAAATCATAGTGACCCAGAAACAAGTTTGTTACTATTGTTGATCATTAATTACATGTATTTCCTCATAAAAATCGATGGTTTCTTTTGTACTTTTTAATCTTTGATGACTTTTATCTTATCAACTATTGAATATACAGCAATAGGCTTTCAGGTCAGGATTTCTCAAATTTACATTTTCATATTTTTTTTTTTTTTTTTTAATTGTGAATAATTTATAAAATGATATTTATTATTCCAACTGAGAGATATTCATCTTGTGGTGAGTATTTGATGAATTATAGTGATCACCTGTTTCTCGATGCGAAAGTATGAACTTTCGTTCTTTACCGAAACCAGGTATGAGGTGAATTAGGAAAATTAAGTAGAACTCATTGAATTGCACAATTTTCAGTTATATGATTCATTTTAGTTTTTACATATCTCCTTATAATTTATAATTGCTGCTGATATCTAAAGCTTACTGAATAAGTAATTATATATATATACGATATGAACAAATTCTTGAAATTTAATAAATATACAGATAAAGCTGGAAAAAATACAAAAAATCGACACAAATTGCATGATTTTGCTGTAAAATCATGTGGATCATGAAAAACAATATTTGCTGTTCTAGTCTGAAACTTATCCAAAAGTTCAATATAAGTAGGATGAACAATTATGATAATATGTCATTGAATTTTTTAAATTAAAATTAAAATGAAAAAATAAAATAAAACGGCTTAGAAATCGGTTGATCGTTAATTGAAATGCATGTATTTATCAACTATTATCACTCAATAAAATCGTCCTTGCTGTGTCTTCAATAGTTGATAAGATACAAAGATATGAACTGATTGTGAGAGAGTGATCATCGATATCAGAGTACCTATGAAAAAGGACAGAATAAGTTCAGGTAGAATCTTGGTTTGGTAGAATCTTGGTTTCGTATATTTTTTATATGTGTTTTCGTATGGTGTTTTGCAATTTTGTTATAAATTTGTCGTGTTTCTGAACTGTCAAAAACATTCTTTGATATGCCTTCTTCCTGTACTGCCTACAATTGTGTAATTGGATACAAAAAAGGGCTGGGTATGAAATTTCATAGGTAAGTAAGCATGGAGGGTCGGTAGTGATTTGTGGATTTCTTTCAACGCATTTCCACAGGATTCCGAAGAACGAATTTATGAGAAAAAAATGTATTCAATTTGTCAATCGAACACAAACTGGTAACAGTTTACGTGACTTCTCTTGTTTATTACCTTATTTCCATTCTTGTGCCTCTATTTATATTGTAGCTGAAGTTATTATTATTATTGTTAATGGGTGGTGGGATTTTGTTTGATTCAGGGGTCGAATTTGATGTTTTCTCCCGAGCAATGGCTTGAACTAATGTTGCTTGAAAATGTTTATGAAATGAGTATAATGTGATTAATTTGATTGACAACATTTTCCTTTTTGTCCAAGAACAAAGGCAGAATTATATGTTTTGAAATTGAAGAATGTTTTCTTCAAACCTTAAAATATACATCGAATTTGTGAAGGTATACTTTTGCTCCGCTAGAGTAATGGTATACTTTCACTCCGCCGGAGTAAAGGCATACTTTTACAGCACCAAGCTGAAATGAGACAAACTTCCTCAAGGATCGTCCGTCAATCTCCGTCACACTCGATAGAAGAAAAAAAAACACTTTCATTCCCAATAACATGTACCACTTTTCAAAAATATTTGGGCCATTTTTCCTACAGACACGAAATTTTATATATTACATAAATGTTTTTATGTAGGCATTACTGATAAAAAAAAAACAAATTACCGGAGATCCCAATTTAGATAAATTGCACTTCTAACTTCATGATATCGAATATGAATTTAATTACCAATGATTTTTCTCAGTCCTGAACTTCCTGAAAACTTTGGAAGAGATATAAAAAATATTTTCATCGAGATGGAGGATCAATGGAATTCTTTTGTTTGTGGAAAATATCATGAAAATCTGTCGCATAAAGTTCCTCACTGTGATAACTTGAACTTTTTCAAAACTCATTCAAAGCAATCAATATTTCCCTTGAAAAAAAAAGTAGTTTTTTTCAAATGTAATGCCATACCCAATTTGTATCTTGACTTATTTCTATCCTTCCAAACTTGGTTTCGAACTCATTCGGAAGATAAATTCAAAAATCACCATATATCTGGAAGTTCAGAAGGTATAGTCATTATTAACTGATAACTTGAATGACCGCTTTGATTTTTGAAGTGTAACCAAAGGAAAAAGTGCTTTGAAAAATATATTTTTATTTCACATTGCACTGCATATGGTTGTTTTTCTAATTTCTGAATCTAAAAATATATAAATATAATTTTTTTATTCATGATATTTTATAACACCTATTCGAAGAATTTGGTGGAACGAAAAGCGATGAAAATTCAAATAGAATCGAATGATGAATTGTATTTAAAAAAATCGACCTTTTTTTTAATTTTGCTTTTGTTCCAATAGTTTACAATTATTAATATATTATAATAATTAAAATAATCTGAAGTTGGTAATATCATTGAGTATAATTGTCAAAAGATCAAATGCAATAATTGTAGGAGCTTTTGTTTGACAATCATTCGACGTAGAATGTAAACAAAAACGCTAACAAAAAGTGTTAATTGACAATAGGTTCACTTTATGAAAAATCTGTTGGAATTTGTTTTCCTGCGTTCTCATGATAGCATACATTTTTATTTGCTGCAATCAATATACAGGGTGTTATCTAACACCTCTTGCACACCCGTGAATGACGAGTGCATAATGCCATTTCATAACGAATTACAGAGGTTGAAAATCTGAAGAAAAATCAGAACCTACTTTGTTCTTTGTAAAATTCGACTCTTGCCTAGTTTCGGGTAATCTGCTCGGATGAAAACTCTGGCAATTACTCAAAACAATGAACATTTCACTCGACATTTGAATAATGTAGAATGTAGAACTGATTGTTTGGTAAATGTACACATTGCCACATGCCACATTGCCCTTACCTGAGATAGATATTCATTTTCAGAGTGAAAAAAACAACTAACCTTGTTATAACCGAACTGGTGATAAAGTCAGAACTAGTTGACGTACTCTGCTTTGAGGCACCTATCATAATTATCACAGCCACTTGTAAGAAACAAACGATACCTACACTATTGAAAAGGAAAACATTCGCAATTGAATGTTGTTTTTGAAAATACTTTCACGACTTCTTTAGTGATTCAGACATACGGAACACGTGGATTGAACACTGTTGCCAAGCAAGATTCGCGGATGCACGAGAATTGATTTCAACATAATTGTCTCTCTCTTTGGCTGGCTCTCAAAACTAAACACCGAACTGTATTTCAAAGAGTAGGTAGAAGAGAAGATGAATCACTCATTACATTTATGAATGGAGTAGTAAATGTCAATGCTGGTTGGGTCTGGAGTAGCCAATCACTGTGTGGGTGTTTCCGTACTGGAAATATTAATATAATATAATTTATTTTTCAATAAGATGAAAAAATTTTAAAAAGACAAACAAAAATGTTCAAATCAATTCATCGTGCACATACGCGTACTATTTTCTGATTGGTTGCTAATCAGAAAACACTACAAACTTTCGATCATACACATCTTTGTAAACCGTGCATGCGAGAATTTTGCTTGGCAAAAGTAATCAGTTCACGTGTTCTGTATGTCTGAATCACTATAAGTTTATTTATTTATTTATTCAATTTATTATGTCATCTACAGAATTATAATTCCAATGGTCGATTACAAACATTTATAATTCCCTTATATTGTAGACATCGCCCTAATAATTCATAACTTATAACTATACTAACAAATAATAATTATAATAACGATCACAACAGTAATAATAGCAATAAATTGCTGAATGAATTTCATTACTTACTTTAGCATTATTTATACAACCTATGGTAGTGCGAAAATAGTAGTGTCTCATACCTACCGTGTGTATCCTCGAATATATCATATTCCAGTTTATTTATTATCTGGCATATTCTATAGACTGGTACATTCATACCCAGATTGGTCTTCGGTCTTGGTATCGTGAGGAGTGGAATATTTCTATTGTTATATTGTGGGGATGGTTTATATATTTTATTCAATATTGAGGGACATATTACTGTTATGGTTTTGGATGAAAATTGCCGATGATATTTCTCCTCTCTTCCAACGTTATGGATTGAAATTCCGTCAATAAATTTATGTAAGTAATGTTGAAAATGTATTCGCCGTTCTTTTTATAATACGAATATCTGTAAAAAATGCACTTTCTCGACCTCTTCCTTATAACAGCTATAAAAGAAGACTATATTGCGCAATATTCCAAGATGCTCTTTACGAATGAATTATAGATAATTTGCAATGTTTTATGATTGTTGAATTGGCAGGAATTCCTAATAACAAATCCCAACATTTTATATGCTTTTGTCACCACGCTATTAAGATGAAGATCAAATTTGAATTCTTTATCAAAATGTATTCCCAAATCCTTCACATTTTCTTCAACAGGTAATGGAGTTCTGCCCAATTCATAGGTGTGATTTGTAATGATTTTTTTCCTTGTGAATGTTAATGTAAAACATTTACCAGTATCAAAAGAAAGTTTGTTTTCTTCTGACCAACGCCATATATCATCAAGATCTTTCTGCAAACTTTCACAATCAGAAACATTTTGAATTCTCTTCAAAATTTTCAAATCATCAGCAAAAAAATAGCACTCTGAGAACTGAATGGCATCTGGTAATGAATTCATCAAACATAGGAAAAAAGTGGTCCCAAATTGGATCCTTGTGGTACTCCTGACCTTATGTTGATATTTCACGATGTGGATCCCCTAAATACAACGTACTGTTGTCTCTGCTTCAGATATGACACAAACAGATTGAATAATTCTTTTGAAAACTCAAAGCTAAACATTTTTTTCATCAACACATCATGATCTACTATGTCGAAGGCTTTACGAAAATCAGTGAACACCACGTCAACTTGCCGACGGCTGTCAAAAATTTCTCCCACTGTTTGTGTGAAACTTATTAAATTTGTAACGGTAGATTTTTTCGTCATGAAACCATGTTGTTCTGGCGATAGTGAAGGACTAACGAAGTCATATATTTTTTCGTATAACGCACTTTCAAATATTTTGCTTGGAACGCAACTCAAAGCCACAGGTCTATAATTGACAATTTCTTTTTTTTTTCAGATTTGAACATTTTAGTTGTCTTCCAAAGGGGGGGATATTTATTTGTTGCTGAGATGAGATTGAAAATTATCCTCAGTGGAGCCAGTAGAAAATCTGCAAATCCCTTGATAAAATAAGCGGGTATTTTGTCAGGGTCCAAAGATTTTTTTGGTTTCAGACACCTAATTGTCGATTTTATTTTTTCATCTGTGAGAGTTCCGATGCAAAGGCGGTTCCTGGCATTGAAATTGAATTCATCTATATTATAATTTGCCTCTGCATCAGCATACACAGATTCAAGGTACTCAGCGAACAAGAAACTAATTTCCCTATTATTTTCACTTTTGCTTCCTTCATAAATCATTGCCCCTGTGTCAGAAGTAAACTGGTTTTTTCTAACAGAATGAACATGGTTTCAAAAATCACTAGTTTCCTTAATACCTTCTTCAATTCCATTAATATACTGCCTATGGGCATTTTTTATATCCCTTTTTATTTTTGACCTCAGGAACCTGAATTGTTGTTCATCCAATTCCCTGCCATATTTCAATATGAACAATTTTCTATGCAAATCTTTTTTTCTGATGTTTGAAATTATTCTCGGGCTGGAGCAAGGTGAGTATGGACGTTTTTTGAATACAGCCATTGGTACACATTGATCGAAAATCTCATATATTTTTTTATAAAATGTTTCTGGTACCGTATCCACGTTGCTAGAATCAGTTAACTCGTCTCAATTCATGTCTCTGAGACTCGAATATATTTGATCAAAATTTGCTTTTTTGAAATTGAACTGTTTATTGAAAGTTTTTCTGTTATGCCATTCTTCACATTTGATTTCAACAAGCCCAAATAATGCTGGATGATCTGAATTTTCTTTGACTATTGGACAGCCACATCTCTCTAGTGTTAATTTTTGGTTCGAGATTATGAGATCTAAGTATCTATTTCTAGCATTCGGAATGTTATTGTGTTGGAACATTTTAAATAATTCAATAAACTGTATGAAGGCCAATTCAATATTCGAATAATTATTAAGCATTGATATTTCTTTTACTCTTGGAATGTTGAAATCACCTATTATAATAATGTTTTCATTCAAATTACCAAAAAATTGCTTGAACTTATCGTAAAAATGCGTTATGATATTGGATAGAAGCTTTCGATGGTATACACATATATTATGTAAAAAGTGTTGTGAAAAATTTCTACTTTTATCCATAAATCATCTATATCAACAATATTACAGAATATGGGTAATTATTTGCACTTAAAATTATTTTTAATGGCAACGAGCACACCTGTTTTTTTACCTATATCAATCAAATTTCTGTCTTTTCGAAACAATATGTATCTATTATCTATTAGTTCGTTATCATAAACCGATGGATTTAGCCAAGTCTCTGTAATAGTGATTGAATCGAAATCTGATGTGCATATATTAGTTACACAATCATTAAATTTAGAGTTTAGTCCTTGAACATTTTGATGGCAAAAGTTGAACGTTTTTACCTCATTATCAATGGACATGGTCGTGATATCACTTTTCAAAACAATATTCAATTGCGAATGTTTTCCTGTTCGATGGTGTTTGTGTCTTTTGTTCCTTACAAGTGACTCTGATAATTATAAGTGCCTCAAAGCATAGTATGAAGTCAACTAGTTCTGACTTCAACACCAGTTTGGATATAACAAGGTTAGTTGTTTCCTTCACTTTGAAATTGGATATCTATCTCAGGCAGCCTACAGTACCACACAATCAGTTTAATATTCTACGTTATTCAAATGTCGAGTTGAATGTTCATTGCATTCTGCAATTGCTAAAGTTTTCCAATGAGTAGATCACCTGAAATCAGGCGGGTTGCGCTACCCAAAATTTTGTCGAATTTTGCCAAGAACAAAACATGTTTTGATTTTTTCTTCCAGATTTCCAACCACTGTTATGAAATGACATTATACACTCGACATTCACGGGTATAATAGTATGAGAAAAAACGGCCAGTTTCAAGGCAGCGTATAAAATGAGAAGTAGTAGTTCCTAAAGTCGACTTTTATTTTGGAATTTCCTTTTTTGGAAAAACCCTTTTTTCCTCCAGCGTCAATAGTTTTCGAATTATTTATAAAAAAAGTGGACCCCATTTATTATTGTTCATAACTTTTGCAATTTTTTATGTGTGGGTTTGAAATTTTCGCACATTTTTCTCGATATCATTATGCTGTATGGGGTCGGCTTTAGAATAGCCCCATGGTAAATCCTGCCTGTCGTAAGAGGCGACTAAAAGGATAACCGAAGGTGGAAGATGGTCTCATCGCCCGGTGAAATACCACCATATCGACTTTGTGTGCTGTGAAATGGATCATTCCATGTTTCAGTGTTCGGTCGATACTTTCCGGTCTCCCTCTTTCCTTTTCCCCAATTCCTCCTTTATTTTCAGGTGCATAATAATAGAAATAATGATGAAGTCTCCTAGAGTAAAACACTCCGGAAGCAAAATACCTCTCCATTCGGATTTCCGGGCGAGAGGTACTCGAGGGGACTCAACATTGAAGATTAATTTTTGCAACATCCGCGGACTCAACAAGAACATCAATGACGTCCACCATCACCTACAGACGAAAAACCGGATATTCTGGCTCTAACAGAAACACAAGTAAACTCGTCCACCAACAAGGTCCATATGCTTTGTCCTGGTTACGAACTCCATTCTCGATTCAGGTTCAAAGGTGGAGTCTGCCTTTACGCTAAGGCTAACCTTTCATGCCAGCGTGAAGAGAGTTTGGAACCGAAAGACTTTGATGTGATGTGGTTCAAGCTATCTGATACCAAACTGACTAAGTTCCTCTGCTGCCTTTACCTATCACCTAATGAACCTTCATATAACGACCTCTTTGAGTTTTTATCACTCAAACTGGACTACATTCAGGAGAACCATCCAACAGCTGAAACCATAATCATGGGAGACTTTAATGTACTTCGCCATCACTCATGGTCTAGAACAACTGGTCGAGCTACCAACCCGCATCCCTGATGTCAACAACCAGTCTGCCAATACACTAGATCTTTTCCTCACCACCAATCCTGACCCGTATAGAATAGAAGTTTGTGCCCCACTTGGAAACTCTGATCACACCCTCATCTCCACAACATGCTCTTTCCATTTACCATCGAGCTGCACAATACCACCCCGTCTCATGTGGCATTACAATTCGGCCGACTGGGAAGGTCTTCGTATGTTTTTCTCAGCGTTTCCATGGAAGAGAGTTTGTTTCTCTTCAGTAGATCCAACACAATGTGCTGAGACAATTTCTGAAATCATCATGTTGGGGATGCAAACTTACATACCGAATACCGGAAGAAGAACATCATCCGATAAGACCTGGTTTAACAGAAACTGCTCTAGAGCTGTGGCTTCCAAACAGGCAGCATACCATCGATGGCTAAAAAATCCGGGCCCTGAGACCAGAGCAGCATATGTCGAGGCTAGAGGCATATGCAAAGAGACAATAAAATGCTCAAAAGATGCCCACAATGCCAAAATAAGATCAAAACTTGCTGAATGTCCTAACGGATCCCGTTCATTTTGGTCTTTCGCCAAAGCTGTGGGAAGGAACTTCACTTCCAGCTCATTTCCTCCTCTAACCAAAGAAGATGGAACACTAGCAACGACTGCCCAGGAAAAAGCCAATATCTTTGCGCACCTATTTGCTGGAAATTCCACTCTGGATTCATCGGGAAAACAACCCCCGAACATTACACCTATTGACAGTCACATGCCCGAGATCACCTTTCGCCAACGTACTATCAGAATGATTTTGCTGGGTCTCAACACCAACAAAGCCTGTGGATCCGACGGAATCCCGCCGATTGTTCTCAAGAAATGTGCCCCTGAACTAACACCTGTTCTTTGCAAGTTGTTCAACCACTCTTACAATTTGGGGGTATTTCCGTCCAATTGGAAAATTGCAAGAGTAGAGCCAGTCCCTAAAAAAGGCAAAAAGGCCCTACCTAGCAACTACAGACCTATCGCACTGCTATCTATTATTTCAAAGGTCATGGAAAAAGCCATCAACATCGAGCTCATGAAATATCTGGAAGACTCAGGAATTGTCAACGATAGGCAATATGGCTTCCGCCATCAGAGATCAACTGGTGACCTGCTCGCTTACGTCTCACATATATGGCGCTATCTATTGAAAGTACGGAGAAACTTTAGCTGTGGCTTTAGATATCTCCAAGGCGTTCGATCGAGTTTGGCACCAGGGACTCCTCGCCAAGCTTCCGTCTTATGGCTTGCCCCCTCAGCTGTGTTCTCTGCTTGCTAGTTTTCTCTCAAACAGGTCTCTCCATGTAGTGGTCGATGGAGTTTCATCTGACACTCTACTCATAAATGCTGGTGTTCCGCAAGGATCTATTCTCGCACCAACACTATTTCTACTTCACATCAACGACCTGTTGAAAGCAACTTCATGTCCAGTACACAGCTTTGCCGATGATAGTACCCTCCATACCGCTTTCTCTTCCAGGGCCCCTATATCAGCCCGTGAAACCAGAAATGAACGAGGAAGAAATGTTAATTATATAAATATGGACTTAGCAACAATTCTCGAGTGGGGATCTAATAACTTGGTAGAATTCAATGCAAACAAAACACAAGCATGTCTTTTCTCTAGAAAAGCCGATCTCACTGTGCCTAACATAACTTTGTCAGGAGTAACCATACCACTGAAGTCATCCATATCGATGCTTGGTATTACCATCAGCAATAACCTTTCCTGGGAAAATCACGTGAGGTCCATTGCCAAAAGTGCATCCCAAAAACTTGGTTTTGTTTCGTGCCAAGAGCTATTTCACCCCCACTCAGCTGCTTATGATCTATAAGGCACAGATCCGACCTGTCCTGGAATACTGTTCCCATATTTGGAGCGCGGCACCTAAACATATCCTGAGGCTATTGGATTCTGTCCAAAAAAGGGCAATTCGTCTCGTCGGTGATGCCTCGCTTACAAACTCGCTCACTTGTCTGGAACACCGTAGAAAAGTTGACGATTTGTCTCTATTTTATAGATATTTTCATGGGCGATGCTCTTCTGAAATATCAACAATCGTTCCTGCTTTGGCAGTCTCTTCGAGACTAACCCGTCAAGTTCAGTCATCACACCCCTTCGTGGTCACTTTGGAGACCTGCAGAATATCACTTTCCAAAGACTCGTTCATCCAACGAACAGCGAGGCTTTGGAACTCATTGCCTAGGGAGGTGTTCCCCGAGGCATACAACCTCCAGAAATTTAAGAAGAACACCAACTCCTACCTTCTTTCCCTTGGTTCCCACGATGTTCTCTGAACATTACAGGATATCCCTTTTCGTGGGAACCAGAACATAAAAAAAAAAAAAAAAAAAATGGAATGAGTTCTCAAACATATTGTTATTTCCAGAAGCAAGAATTAACACGTTTTTGAACTCGTGAACCAGTCTAGTTAGGATTATACCAAAGTGGATATATCTATAAATCAGCTACATATATGAATTCCATGAAAGAAATCATCATTGTTTCTCCGTGTTGAAAAAAAGCTATATAGTTCTAACTCGTTATGGATATTCCCCTTGGATTTGATATATTTCTATTTATTTTATGGGATTTATATCCACCCATTTGCTATATTCACTCTCATTCTGCTTATGCCGCAATACTCATAATAATATCATTCCATACCCGATGTAGATTATACCGATACACATGAATTGAAATATCATCTATCTCATGTTCCTGTTCGAATTTGACATTTTTGAATTTCCTTTTCGAAAATGTTTTTTTTACTGGTAATTGATGGCACATTGAAATAGCAATGCTATTCCTCCTCTGATACCGTATATAAAAATTCCTGGACCAATATAAAACTATGTAACAAAACTGTTTAAATCACATTATGTTTTCGTTTTCTAGCCTAGTGAAGGAAAAACTGCTACGTGGGTGGTCGGAAAAGTAGCAGGGTCACAAGACTCAACAACAGGGCGAAGTGGGAGAGACTGGTCAGTGATCCGTGTCCATGGTGCATCGCAGCAGGGTGCTCACCTGCAACAAAAATATATTGTCAGTATGGTTGTGGAGAAACCTTAAACTTCGGTTGTATTGAAACATTGATCGATATAGAGTAAATTAAGTATTAGAATTTCTCGCACTTCTCAAGATGGAAGATTATTTCCTAGACACTCTTTTCCACGGTAATAAGGCAGTTTGTTGCGATTAGATGGTATTGTGATTTTTTGTAATGTGAGTCCCCATAGAATGGAATACTTTATTTATTTTGTATAAATTGCATAAACAGCAATTGGAAATACCGACACCTCCAACTGAAAGCAGACCATGAAGCAAGCAGTAGAGAGTTTCCCATCTACAAGTACTCTATAAATAGACTAGCTAACCAAACCGACTATGGAAATCAACCTATTATCCCTAAACTGACAATCTTCTTAAAAAACTATGCCAATATGTATTTGAAGGTGATCGGATCATCATAATTTCATTTTTCCATGGTCGAGAAAAAAACATATTTTCCAACAAAACACATCACAACTATAGAATATTTTAAAACCTCTTTAGATTCCAGGCTACTGGCTTCCATTCACTTAGACCTCCTGAAATTGGTGATGCATTAGCATCAATGTATAGACACACCTACAAGCTTTATCATTGGCTTGCGGTCACTCAAATCCAAGTTGTCTATCAGCTCGTTCGATAGGTGATATGTCGCATCTATATCTTATGCATTTGCATTTGCATTTGCATATATATATATATATATATTGGTGGATAAGGCGGTGAGTGATATCATAGATGAAATTGATACTGAAACCAGTTATGACCCCTGGAACATAACTGATCACCAAAATTTTGTAAATAGAAATGACTCACAATAACGGTATAAAACGGTAGGAAAAACTTTGATGGACTTCTGGTATTCGTCGAGTCCTACGAACTTGGAAATGTTGATTAATTGATTCTCAGCGACTGCTAAAATATCGACTCAATAGCCAATTTCAATATTCATGAATTTACTGCTATCTAGAATGGAAGTAAAATAAATCAAAATGACGGGTTACTTCTATAGATAGATAGATAGATAGATAGAAATTTATTTCCAAACTAATAAAACATAGAATAAGTGGGTCGTCAAAATTGTACAATGTATAATATATAAGTGTATATAGACATGTATAAAGTGAAATTTACACTAGGAATGAAGTAAAATATAAGATATGAGGACTGACTGGGGGAGAGTCTATCACAAGAAATCGAGTTCAGTAATGCTCAGACCAAGGTACTCCTTGATCGAATACAAACATTTCATCAGTGAGAAACCTTTGATTCTGTTTTTAAACTGATATAGGTTGAGACACCTAATCTTTGAAGGTAATTTGTTATAAAGTTGCAGATTCAGATAATTTGTTCGTGACATCAGGAGCCTGCATCTAGGTGTCGTGAGAGAATTTGCATTGCGAGTGGAGTACGAGTGAATTTCTGATTGCCCAGTGTATTTGTTCTTGTTTTTATGAATTTCAAGTAAGGATGAATATGGAAATAGAGTAGGAAGTAGCATAATTTGAAGATTAGCAGAAAGAGGGCGACAGTGTTCGCGATGATGAACTCCAGCTATGACTCTAATAACTCTTTTTTGCACTAAGAAAGCTTTATGAGTGTGGCACGAGCCACCCCATAATAAAATACCATAGGCCATGTGACTTTGGAATAAACCAAAGTAGCATGATTTGAGTACGTGCAAACTAACGCAATGCCTCAAATGTCGCATCATAAAGGTGATACTTGATGATTTTTTTGTTAAAGACTCTATATGAGGAACTCAGTTGAGTCTATCATCAAGTTGCACGCCAAGTAATTTGACGCTATTTCCCTGAGGAATATTTGTTTTAGCGGAAACGATGAGAGATTGATTTTTCTCGATATTGGTTAATTTGATGTGAACCATACTTGAACTACATTTAATATATCAACAGCTAAAGTACTAACGTTTTCTAGGTTAGTACTTTGGGCGACAAATGTTGTGTCGTCCGCGAAAAAAATGCTCTTGATCGGTGAGGTACACTAGTAGAGGTCATTAATATAGATCAAAAAGAGGAGGGGGCCCAGAACAGAGCCTTGAGACAGAGAGACAGAGCCACCAAGTCTAATACATTGGTTTCTACCACCCAGATAAGATTCGAAGAAGTCCAGTGCCAGGCCTTTGATACTATAGAAATACATCTTTTGTAGTAGTATAACGTGTGATACACAGTCAAAGGCCTTGGATAGATCACATCTGAATGTTTGCCTTTTTCCAGGCTCTCGACTCTGTCTGACACAACTTTTAGAAGAGCCTGGGTTGTTGATCGATTTTTCCGAAAACCAAATTGGCCAGGACATAAGAGAGAGTTGCTTTCAAGGAAGTTATATAGTTGTTGTTTGAGAATGATTTCAAAAATTTTACCCAATATCGGTATAATCGAAATAGGCCGAAAATTGTTATTGTCATCTGTGCTACCCTTCTTCAGAACCGGTAGGACCACGGAGTACTTCAGAGTACAAGGAAAAGTTCCAGAGGAAAAACAGCTATTTATTAGAATAGCCAAAGGATCGGCAAGGATGTCGGCTACAGATTTGATAATTTAACTGTTGAGCTCGTAGGCATCAAAAGCGTTGGAGTTCTCCATGCCTAGAATAATATCATAAACATCAGCAGGAGTTACCGGATTTGAAACAAACGAGTGTACAGGAGTTTTTATTGTTTTTAGGTAAGATCTTGGTTCATGGGAAATGAGAGGTAGAGAGCTGATGATTTGCTCGGCAATAGAAGTAAAATAAATATTGAATTGATCCACCGGTATATTAGACTCAATTTGCTTTTTCTATTTCTATTACCTTCATGGTTGATTATGTTCCAACTGTCCCTCATGACATTCGTGGAGTTGAGTAGGTAGCTGTTGTAGGCTCCAGTTTTGCAAATTATTATTTGATTTTTATAGTCACTACTCAATGTTTTGTATGCATTTAGAGAACAAGTATCTCTGTCGACATCTTGTATGGTTTTCAACGCATTCAGCGTATTACGCATTTGAGTGAGTTTCTGATTCACCCAAGTGACTGGTAGTGAATTAGAAACAACATCTTTTTTCCTCAACGGAAAAATAGAAATCACAAGATCGTTTAATACATCAAGTAGATTCTGCATATGGAGCTCAGGAGTAATATTATTGTTTAGAAAGCAACCCCAATTATAGTCCATAAGGTGGGATCTCAACCTATCTAGACCGTGCCTGTGTATTGAGCGGGTCCAGTGAGTCCCATTTCTCCTCGGAATCCTGTCATATATGGTGATAAATTGAGACCCCAGAATTAAATTGGCATTTGTCGAGATTAGTAACAACATTGTCCACCCGAATAGCAGAAGTAGGAGTCACACGTGTATAATCAAAAAATTGCAGTGCATAAGTTGAATGACTCGATTAGGTTTTCGAAGGTAGATAAATTCGGTGTTTCGGCAACAGCAAAATTCAAATTAAAGTCACCGGCTATTATAACCTTCGATTTATCAACATTGAGATAGTGTAAAGCACTTTCAAATAGGTAAGAAATGTATGGACATTACCATTGCATGATCTGTATAAACAAATTATCTTCAAGTGAAAGAGTTCAATAGCACAGAGTTCGATATCGATTTCGGAACAGAAGCGTTCAAGGAAAATTGGTTTACAAGAAATAGAGTTTTTCACATAGATGGCCACTCCACCATGGCATCTCTCACGTCTGCAGAAATTCGCAGCTAGATAGTAACTGTCAATGTTTACGGACTTAAGATTTTCTTCAGATAACCCATGTTCAGATATACATAATATATCATGTTGATCTTTTTTTAGGAAGATGAGCATTTCATCAAGTTTATCAGCTGAACATCGAACATTAATATGATAGACACTCACCCTGTTTATTTTGTAAGATGTTGAGCACTATAAATTATTTAATAAAGCATCAAAAACAAATTAGCTCGATAGCGATGATAAGTGACATCCGACTAACATATAACAATGTCTTTTTTTCCATAATGTCATGTTACAGATGCCACAAAATTCCACTATAATCATTCAAAGAGGATCTTGATGAATTTCTTCAAAATGTTGATAATGGCACCAATATTAAAATAGTTATTGGTGACATTGAAATTGAATTCCCCTAAAAACATGACACATGATCGACAATCAACAATTCCAACCAAATCAAAACTACGTACCAGATAATCACTCTGGTAGGCAGACAGGTGGAGAGACTGATTAATTTTAGAAATGAAACAACACAACTCACAAGTTATTTGTTGTATTGTCTTATTAGCCATAAAAAACACGGAACAAAAGCAACAGCTTCAGTTCAGTTCTTTTTCCTTGATTGATTCATATACTAATGAGACATGAAATGAAATACAACATTTCATCCACACCTAGTATGTTATAAACACAAAGGTTTTTCCCAAATTAAGGGCTCATTCCATGTTCGATGTTCATGACAGTCGTTGTTCGAAAAGGTAATGATATGTATGGTTTCTATGAAAAATGGTTCATTTCTTATGTGAGTTCAGATTATCAAGCGACTCCACTTGTGATCCCTAGAACTATTCGCCTCATCTACAATGGAAAAAAGCAGTATACAACTAGATATATCGGAATTACAAATGGGGTCAACGAATAACTTGAATTCTTGTTTCTCCTTTATTACTTATCAGGCAGTGTTTTTAAAAACAGATTAGTATTTTATTGACCTCATCAAAAGTGTGTAAATAGAAGTATTATGACTCAACAACCTGCTGTGGATAAAAATCATAAATTAAAGAAAGAATTCAGTTCATAATTTTCCAGCCCTCAAAATTAATAAAAGCTCATTGGTTCAACCGGGATGAACTATGAAGTGAATTTGGTAACTGGATTTTATGTTTTCAGTGAAATTCCAAAAAAATTATCATGAAAACTTCGAAAAGGCTGTTTGACTGTATACATTTCCAAACCTCGCTTAGAAACTTCATAACTTGGCCAATTCAACAAAGTTTGTGGCTGCTTTCCAATGGATAAGTGCTGTTTTCATTTGAAAATGAGCGTCAGTGGAAATATAAATTAACTAATTGAATTCCACCAATTAGTCTCCATCTGCACTGTCGAAGTCACAAAAATATGCACTCCTGCTTGGAAAACATTTTTCCTTTGTGTCATTCATCTATTTGAGATTTTAATTGATACTGGAATAGAAATAATTTTTTTCTTTCGAGTAAGACTTCTTTCACAAAATCTATCAGATATAGTTCAATGTTCGGCGTGGAATTAGCTGGGAAAGTTATTGTTTTCTGTTAATTTCAATTAAAAAAAAAACAATTTCCAGGAACATATTTTGATTCAATATTGAATTGAGAATGTTTTTCTTTAAACCATAAATTTATTCACTTAGATACCAAACAGATTCGTTATCACTTGAAACACAGGAATATTTTCTGTTGTCATTGTCAATGGTTGGTGGACAATATGAATGTTATTTATCAAGTACAATGTAAAGATTGCGAACTAACATATATTGGACAGAACAAACAATACTTCAAATGTAGAATGAAACAACACCAATACGAATGCAAGGAAAGTCACAGAAATGAAAATAACAAAACAGCCCTTAACAAACATCATTTCATATCCAATCACAATTTTTATTTCAATTCTACAATCATCATAAATAAAGAGAACTCTCAAAAAACGACTGTTTCTAGAAATGGCACATATCAATAACAACAACAATCGCGTCAATATAAAAAAAGACTAATAATCCAAATGGAATTCATAGAAATATTCTGGAAACGCATAAATCTAGCTCTAGGTAATATGAATGCGTCTCTACACTGAAACACAAAAAAATTTGTCACCTGATACTCGTGATAAGAAATTCTGGCTGAACCACTGCCTACAATATAAGAAGTTGACATCGGTATCCATTGTACAGGCGCTGTAGATGAATCTTATTGTTTCGAATAAGACACAACCTGTATTTCAGTTTACTCTTTGAAGAATTTTGGTGATTTCTATAGAAAAATCTCCCTTACATTTTCCTGACAGTATTACTCATGGGGTGAGTAAACTCAACAGTGTATAGTGTGTTGGTTAAATTGTTTCTAAATATGTTGTTTCGGATGTGGTGAAACAAACCCTCCGTTCCTTCTTCTCTTTCCTTGTAGATGGTTATCTCATGTTGTAATACCATTTTCCCATGTACCTTTCTCCTTTTCTCAGTGAATTCTGTATTTACACAACAAAAATAAAATTTATATATATTATAGCCCTGGAGAAGGCGAGATCCCTCGCCGAAACGTTGGTATTAAAACTGTAATTGATGTAATTCTATGTCCGTCTGCTCGTGAAAACTGTAAAAACATCAGAAACTAATCTCATCATATATATATATATATATATATATATATATATATATATATATATATATATATGTATATATATATATATATATATGTATATATATATATATTGTTATGTATTGATAATTTTTCAAATGTGAATTGTTCTTATAAAAAGAAGATTGCTAATAGTTTTTGCTATTCTTTGTGAACCAAATTGATATGATATAGATAGATATTTTTGCCCTGTATAATAATTTGTATGTGGTAATAATAATTGCCAACGAACGTCACTGTTCTCTCGTCACGTAGCTGACAATTGTTATTCCTTTTCTCACCACAGCTAGCACAGTTGGTACGCCCTCATCTCAAGATAGCCGGTTCAAAGCAATTTAGCCCTTATTTGATATGTCAAACTCAAGTTATTCACTGGTCGTAGGTATGTTTGTTGATCATTGTGAAAGAACAAACAACAAAATATCAAAAACAATTATCTCCTTTATTCAGGAAGACATAAAATACCTGGCCTACGAGAAATAACTTATACTAGTGGGAATATACAAATATTCACGGATAATCATGAAATTGCAATCATGGATAGATAAACAGAACCTCACTTTTTCCGTTAGAGTAAAGTTTTCTGTTATTGTTCAAAATAAGGCGAAATAAAGTTCTTCAGATGTGAAATACGTGATTGGTGAAATAGTTCAGGACCGAAAATGCACTATTAAAGTTTTTATACCTGTTGGAGATGTCGGTGTTTCAAGATATGCCCTGAAACTGGATACCTCGTCACTACAAGCGCTATCAGGAACTCCAATACCATAAATCTGGAATCATACAGATGCGGAAATCAGCTTTGGAGACGTGGAAATGATAAATAATTAAGGTAATACTGATTTTGCTCTTCAAATGTTGGAATTCTTTCAATTTTTGTTCTCCCAAAATGTTGCGTCTATTCCCTTCTAATTTTATTTTCAATCTCCTCCTTGGCTTTGTTTGTTGTTGCCTCGATACCAGTTTCCCTTCCTGTTTTCCCATTTGAATTTTCGAATTCATGCACTAAATTGTCACATTTCACTGTTTAGGTTTATCTTACTCAATTTATATATCCAACTATTTTTCCATACTTATTACTATTTACAAATTCTAATAATAATTGCTTATGATATCAACCAATTGCTATTCCTTCACAATTTCCAATTTTTACCTATGACCATCTATTCTCTGATTGGCTATTATCATGAAGACCTTTTAAAAAAATTTTTTTTAAAATTTTAAATTTATTTTTTTGTTGTTTTTTTTATTATTTACTTTTATTTAATTTATGACATTATGAAATTGATTGTGTTATATTATTTTGACATTTTTATCTATCCATATTATACAAAGGCTTATAAATAAATAGAACTTCAAAAGTTATTCAAAAAAAAATCTCTTGGAACTAATAAGTATTTAGTAATTATTCTTTTTTTTTTTTTGGGTTTTTTCCTTTTAAACCTTCAACTGGCATAACATAACATAACATAACATAACAATATATATATATATATATATATATATATATATATATATATATATATATATATATATATATATTTTATATATATATTCATAATATATATACAGGGTGTAACTACAATGATGTCATTCATTCCAGGGGGTGATTCCTTGTAATATTTCATGACAAAAAGTTCATATAAACGTGTGTCCTAACTTGCTCCATTTCCGAGTAACGGGGTGTCCAAAGTTTCATGAAAAATCGGTTTTTCATGAATTACTCAAAATTATTTTCGCCAATTTTGAATAAACTTCGTGTGTGTTTTATTTGTAATACGATGCTTCTGGTCATGAAATTATATTTCGAATTTTGTTTCAGTGGTGTCGCAGAGGGTACCCAGATTGATATTTACAATAATAAATATTGTACGCTAATGTTTTCGCTGAGTTTGACATTATTTGAAATTATTGGCTAAACAGTGGCGTAGAAAAGGGGAGTTACGATCATTTGAGTGTAAAAATGTGTTTTGCTATTCGTTGTCATTTGAACATACTGTGAAATGAAAATCTAATTGGTTTAGCAAGTAGATGGAAGAAGTATTCAAAAGAAGTATTCAAACTGCTAGTTTATGTCTAATTTATTCGGAAAACAGCATAGGTAATAATGAAAAATAATTAGAGCAGATGCTCAAAATGGGAAACTCCACTTGCAATACAAGCATCTAGTCTCCTTCTCATTGACTGCCGCACACGTTCAAAAAGTCCTGGGGTGTTACGTATGACCTTAGAATTATGCATAATTCTATTCCTCAAGTCATTGTCATCGACAATTGGTGTCGCATGAAGAAGCGATTTCAGATATCCCCAAAAGAAATAATCCAGAGGGTTCAAGTCTGGAGATCGTGATGGCCACGGTTGAGGTCCTCCACGACCTTTCCACTGGTGAGCAAAAGTATCATTGAGATATCCACGAGCGGTTACACTGAAATGAGCAAGTGCCCCGTCGTGCATAAACCACATATTTCGCCTTACTAGCAAAGGTACATCCTGTAAGAATTCTGGCAATGTTCCCTCTAGAAATTGTCTGTACGTCACACCATTGAGTCGAGGAGGAAGAAGATGCGGCCCTATTAGATGATCGCCACAAATTCCCGCCCAGACGTTGACCGAAAACTCCTGCTGAAATCCACTTTCTACAATGGCATGAGGATTCTCGTAGTCCCAAGAATGATTGATTGCCTCATCTGTGAATTAAATTTCAGACGTAAAATTGCGATTCTTTACAAATTGTTGACGGAACCACTGACAAAACTCCAATCGTCTGGGAAAATATCTTGGTAACAGTGCCTGCACCCGTTGTTTGTGGTATGGATATAATAAATTCGTATGCAGAACCTTCCAACCACTTTGATGACTGACATGGAACTGTAACGCTGATTTTTGGGTACTTGATGATGGATTGTTGTCAACTTCTTGGAGAATTGCTTTCTTTGAATGTGGTGACATTATTGTCCTCGGTCTACCAGGACGCTCAGCCTGTTTAGTTACAGATCCAGTTTCACACAGTCTAGCATGTAACCTGGTGAAAGTTTTTTCTGCTGGATATCTCTGTTCGGATATCGTTATCGATAGAGTCGACGGGCTTCTGCAGGATTTCCATCTGCAAGTCCAAACACAAAATGCATCTGCGCTAATTCGCGAGTGTTCATATTTACTTGATAGTTTGTAAACAATCGTGTTTGCATGCACGCTTAAACAATTTCACGATACTTGTGACTTGTACCTACTGTGTGAGACAATCATAATTTTCTTTTCGCTGGTATTAGCTTTAAATTCTAGGAAAAAACTAAAGAAGAAACTATAAACATCATGTCAAACAATCAAGGATTTTGTACAACCAGTGTCGTGGGTAAAGAATTTTGCATTTTGAAAATTAATGTCATTCTGGTAAAAATGTCACAAGTTATTTCAACCTTGTCGGGTTTGAGATGTATTTAATTCAAAATTAAATTATTTTCAACCCTCATTTCACTACATAATCAATTTTTACTTTGATTAGGTAATGTTTGAAAATAAAAAAAAATAAAAAACTTAAAGAGAAACTTTTATAAAAAGAACAAAAGGATTCCTTTCATTCTTTGGTCTAGGTTATTTTGTAACACCGATGAAAGAAAATTGTATTTCGTGCATAAAATGATTTATTCAATCGTAGCAAAGCGCTTTCGACCGTTTTGTCATCATCAGTGCGTACCTGAAAGTAAGTACTATTGATAGAAAAAGTTACTGGAAAGTTTTATTTTTGAGAAAGAAAATTGACATATTTTAAAAAGTGAGGTTACTTACTCGTCAGGTGTACAAGAAGCCAAAAAGACCATAAAACATCTCATGATCAATGAAAATTGTATAGGTTTACATAACGAAAGCGCTTTGCTACAATTGAATACATTATTTTATGCACGAAATACAATTTTCTTTCAACGGGTAATCGATACGTCCACACAGTCACACTTTTCATTTCATTATTCTGTAACAGGCTTACCGTGGATACACAATTGGTAATCTTGCACGGCACGATTTTGAATCGGTTACAGAATGTCCTAGATTAAACAATGAAAGACATTATTTTTTCCATTTCAGTGCATTTCCATGAGAGAATGTATTTAAAGATGTTTTTTTAATAATTTTTCTTAATTGTTCAATTTAATGAAAATATCAAAGTTATAGAAAAACAGTGGCTGACATGATTTTTACCATAAATATCATTGTGGTAACCCTTTGTGACGACACTGGAATTTTAATCCGTAAACGAGTTCCATAAAAAGAAGCCCCCTGTTACTGCTAACAAACATACCTAGTGTCATCAAAATCGGCGTAAAGACTTTTGAGTTATTAATAAAAAAGCTATTTTATAGTAACACTTTGACACCTCGTTACTCGGAAACGAAGCAAGTTAGGACACTGGTTTATATGAACTTTTTTCATGAAATATGACGAGGAATGACCTCTGAAATTAATGACATCACTTAAGTTACACCCTGTATATACATATATATATATATATATATATATATATATATATATATATATATATATATATATATATATATAGAGTGGGCCATTGAAAACGAAACAGCAGCTCTGTAGGTCGGCAGAACCGAATTATATAAAAACGCTCGGACACGTCAACTACATTTTCGAGTGGGAGTTCGCGATGAAATCCACCCGAAATACATTTCATCCATCGGAGCTGTGACCGCCACCCCTACATTTTTAAATGGCAACATATGGCAAGTGATACCTCATTTGAAACGTATTTTCTTTCTCAATATCAAACAACAAAAATAAATTAAATCTATCGGTTCGATTTCGAGATATAGTAACTTGAAGTTGGGAAATAACTTTTTATTCACTCGATCAATAGAAATAACATCTAACAATGCAACTGTTTGAAGATAATAATCATTGTCAAGGAATTAAATGATCTAACTGTTTACCAACAAATAACATGCAATTCCGTTTCAAATTCTTATTTCGTCCTCATTTACTCAATCGAAAAAAAATTAAGATTCTTAAGCATCGATAAAAAGACGTTTTTCGTACGGCAGGTTTTTGGCAACAAATGGGTAGAGTTTTTTCCAAATTTCTCAGAAAATTTCATTCCTTATAAAAGTTTCTGCTTCTGCTCAAACTCAAATTGAATTCATCCCCATTCGTGTATGAGGGAGGTGGAATAATTTGAAAGTACCTTAATTTTTCAGAATACTCCTAAAGTTCATTTGAATAAATGACCTACAATTTGAAGAATATTCTGAATTCAGAAACACACAAAAACAAGTTTTTACTGATTTTTTTCATTCATTGATTCACCACCCTATGTATTATGAGAATTTGTAATGTCCTAGAACACGTTTATCATTGAAAATTACCTGAATGACAATTTGAAGTTGAGTTCCGTCCAACTATCAACTAGAAAATTGCATTAATCGAACTTGGTGTCGACAAAATCTCATTTGTTGATGCAATTGAGAAAAAAAAAGATATTTTTCATAATTAAGGTATAACAAATGATATCTGCAGTTCAAAATCAATTGAAAGCAATCGAGCTGTGTTGCAACCAACGTCAAAAGACAGGTCGTACCAATGAATAGTAGTACTCTAGAGGAATCTGGTATGATTAATTGAAAGTGAATTGAGAATAAAGTTGTTCTGAGTTGCTTCTCGATGTTCACAGATCATTTATAGCCTACGGTTTATGGTACGTCTTTTAACGTTGGTTGCAACACAGTTCGTTTGCTTTCAATTTATTTTGAACTGCAGATGTCATTTGTTATACCTTAACTATGAAAAATATCTTTTTTTTCTCAATGGCAACAATAAATTAGATTTTGTCGGCACCAAGTTCGATTAATGCAATTTTCTAGTTGATAGTTGGACGGAACTTAACTTCATATGGTCATTCAGGTAATATTCAATGATGAGTGTTCTATGACATTACAAATTCTCATAATGGTGGTGGTGAATTAAAAAATGGAAAAAATTTGTAAAAACTTGTTTTCGGAATAGGAGGCTTCAATTCTGAACTTGGAATATTCTTCGAATTAAAAGTCATTTATTCAAATAAACTTCAGCAGTATTTTGAAGAATAAGGGTACTTTACTCTTAAGCTACTTTCAAATTATTCCACCTCCCTCGTAAACGAATGGAGATAAATGGAATTTGGATGATGCAATTTGAGTTTGAGCAGAAGCAAAAACTTTTATGATGACTAACATTTTCTGAGAAAATTTAAATAAACTTTCTTCCCCTTTGTTGCCAAAAATCTGCCGGACACTGTATATATTATTTTTTCATTAATTAATTATTACACGGGATCACCCCTATCATAGTAATACAACCATAAATTTTTCATACAATGTTGTTTGGATAAAGCAAATGTTAGTAAATATATATATACAAATAGAAAAATTCGAGTAAACTCAAGCACACTGAAGCGAGAATAAGCACTATGAACTAAATTCAGACTCTACAATTTAAAATAGATATAAATGACAAGTAGTATACAGTGCTCCTCAAAAGTCCGCTCCCCCCCTCTTATTTTTGGAACGATTATACATAAACAAGTGAAATTTAGAAACTGAATATTAAAGGTTGTGAACTTCCACTAGTGATAATAGATGATGAAACCGTCAAAGCTGACGTCACAAGGCCATTGTGACCAATAATTTTGAATGGAACCCTACGGCAAGCGACACCTCTTTTGAAAGGTATCGAAAAAACCCATTCAATGATACTAATTTTGTTTTTGTTTATGGCAGTTCTGGCAACTTGCTTTTGAAAAACGCAAAGCTGTGATGAATTAAATCAGTTAATACTAAAATTCCAAATTCAAGCTCCGCCTCTGGATAGTTGTCAAATATGCTGACATTTTTATTAGTCTCCCTAATTCGACGTTTTTGTAATTGTCCAAGTTTTTGTACATTTAATAATTTGTGTATCGTTGATCGAACGTTTAAATTTTTAAGCAGCTTTTGGTACTTTTAATATTTTTGTACATTTCAATTATTTGTTAAACTGTTGCGAGCCGAATGTTTAAGTGCTTCAAGAAGCGAAATGGTACGTGCTTTAGGTGATAAAGTAGCAGCGATCCTAATTCTTGGTGAAACTGGACAAAATATTCATGCAGCAGAACGCATTTTTAATGAGAGGTTTCCCGATCGCCCCGTTTCAAGGACTCATTCAAGGGAGCTTCTTTGTAAGTTTGAAACAATGGGTAGTATCGATGATGCGAAACGATCTGGCAGCCCACAAATTTCTGATGAGAAAAAAATTGATATACTGGCAGAAGTAATAATTAATCCTACTTCTTCAACAACTCGCGTTGCATCTACCTGTGCAATCAGTCGAAGTACAGTACACAGGGTGTTGAAAAAAACCAAATTTCATCCATACAAATTTAAAATGGTTCATCAATTCTTAGACGACGACCCAGACCAAAGACTGGAATTTTGTGAAAATATGGAAACTAAAATTAACCAACAGCCAGACTATGTCAAAACAATTTGTTTTAGTGACGAAAGTACTCTTTATCTAAATGGAAATGTAAATACACAGAATGTGAGGTATTGGAGTGACGCAAATCCTCACCTGTATCGTGGAACACATACTCAATTTCCCCAGAAGGTGAATGTTTGGGCAGGTATCCTGGGAAACCACATCGTTGGGCCCCTTTTTTTAAATACTAATTTAACTGGTGAGGTGTCTCTGGAGCTGTTGCAAAACGCAATAGAACCGTTAATCCTTGAAATTTTGGAAGATAATCCAGATGAATTCGGCAATTTGGAAATAACATTCCAACTGGATGGTGCCTCTCCACACTATAACGGTGCAGTAAGACGGTATTTGGATGAGGAGTATCATGGCAGATGGATTGGACGACGAAGTTCAACGGAATGGCCAGCTCGATCACCGGACCTCACACCTTTGGATTTTTTTCTGGGGGTACATTGAATCGAAGGTTTGCGCCATTGAACCTGACAATATTGACGTTTTAAAACAACGTATTGTTGCAGAATGTGAGGCTGTTTCCGCAGACACATTTGCAAAAGTACGAGAAGAGTTTAAAAATAGGATATTCCACTGTCAGGAAGTGAATGGAGGTCACTTCGAGCAATTTCTTCGAGTAGATATTGATTCTTAAATCTGTAATTATTATCATACTGGATGGAATTTAAATTTTAACGTTTACTAATGAGCCATCAAAACTGTCATAAATACAAACAAAATTAGTATCATCGAATAGGTTTTTTCGATACCTCCTAAAAGAGGTGTCGCTTTTCGTAGGGTTTCATTTGAAATTATTGGTCACAATGGCCTTGTGACGTAATCTTTGACGATTTCGTCATCTATCATCACTAGTAGGGAAGATTACAACCTTTAATATTCAGTTTCAAAATTTCACTTGTTTATGTATAATCGTTCCAAAAATAAGAGGGGGGAGGGGACTTTTGAGAAGCACTGAATATACTTGTATAGTGGCTTTGGAGTCATTTGAACATGGTGCTTTATCTAGTCATCGACTGTGGTAGCTAGCATTATCCATGACGATAATAGTGTTGGGTGGAATATTTGGTATTTTATTTCCGAACCAGTCTTCAAATAATTCGGCTGTAGTATCACAATGATAATCGACTAAAGAGTCCTTAATATTCTTTGCCGATAAAGACAACGCATTTGGTTTAAACCCATCATTTTCCCCTGTTAACTTTTGAACTGAATGATATACTGATTTTTGAAATGAAAGACATTGGATTGTCCAATAGATTGCACGGGGGGGAGGGGCGTACATCAATTTGAAAATTTCAAATAGCATGGGGGATCAAGTGGCACATCGTTTGAAAAATAATTCAATTATCTATTCAACAATCAATTTTTTTTTCAATTTCGTTGAAAAAAAATCACAATATGCATTTGAAATGTCAAATATTAATGCGGATCTGAATGGTACCGTTACCTCAATAACTTTTAAACGGTTTGATGTGAAACATTGAGACATAAAATTCATTGAATGGTATTACCGGTCCTACTTTCTGAGAGAAGATACATCACAATTACTCGACAGAGGGCGCTGGGGGCACACCAACTTGAAAATTTCGAAAGGCATAGAGGTCGATTTGCACATGGTTGAAAAGGTAATTAATTTTTTGTTTCAACAATGGTTTTTGAATAACCACTCTTTGACAAAATACGTTGTGATTACTCGATAGATGGCGCGGGGGGCACATCAACTTGAAGATTTCAAATCGCATAGAGGGTCAAGTGGCACATAATTGAAAAGATAATTCAATTTTCTTTCCAACTATCCAATTTTTTTGAATATTGTCAATTATCTTCTTCACAATATGTATTTTGAATTTTGTTATACTTGACATTTCAAATGCATATTGTGAAAAAACGTATTAACAAAATAAAAATAAAACTAGATTGTTGAAAAGGAAATTGAGTTATCTTTCCAACGATGTGCCATTGACTCCCCATGCTATTTTGAATTTTTAAGTTGATATGCACTCCCCCGTGCCATCTATCAAACACAATTTCTTTCATTTCAAAAATTAGTATCGGTGATTTTTTTTTCCATTGTTCTATGTCCAACCGTTCGAAAGTTAACAGGGCGGGAATTTACAATTTAGTTAATTAGCTTTCTAAGCTCAAAAACATTATCAAAATCCGATTTCAGGTTACGAACATATTAGAAAATAATTTATTTTCAGAATATGAAATGAAGAGGGATTATACATTTGAAGTTAGGCTAAGGCAATACCTATCGAAACCAAAAAATTTGTTGTTTTAATTTCTCTGTCAACAGAAAAACGACTTTTGGCCGTTTTTCGGCAAAGCCAGATCACTGTGTGACGGCACCATCGTTTTTTTTATCCAATAATTTATCCAATAATAAAGTAATATCGACAAAAGCGATCGATTGTTGTTCATATTATAAAAAGAATATTGCAGATAAGGAAATTATTTTCAAAATGTATGTTCTTACAGATGATATACCAGACTACTTGATCAAGCATAACCAAAATAAATTGTGTATTTGAAATAATGTCGTAGAATGAGGAATATCTCAGCATTCCATTCTGAATTCAACGAAATATTCCCATAGAAATATATCGTGAGAATAAAAATCAAATGGTTTCCAAAAATGTGAGGAACTTCAACTCATTCCATGAGGGTTAGAAAAGCACGATGGAAACCCACAGAATGGCCCATTTTGAATCGCGGCAAAGTCTCCAAGACAGAACAAATCGTTATTAAATTCTGGAAGGGAAAAGAAAGTATAAGCAGAACGTGCTGAAATTCCATGTTGCATTGAATAATGCTGAGGTTTCATGGCTTTAATATGAAATTCGTTCCGAAGGGTTCGAAATGAGAAATTCAGATTTTATGAAAGCTGGCGGTCGATGAATATACAACTTATTTTCCTGTGAGATTGATTATTATGGAATTCTGGGTGTGGTCGTGCGTGTTCACCAGTTTGTAGGAAGTGAGTAATTCTGAAATGGATCGAGAAAAAGTTTGAGAAAATACATGATCGACCTGAAAGTCTGACAAAAATCATGGCGACAGGAAAACAAATATGTTTTTCTACAACCCTTCACGAAAAGACGTCATTTTGTAGTAGAATACCTATAGTGGAAACGTGATTACCGTCGCAAGGGAGAAAAAATCATGACGTTAACTTTCGTTTCTAGTGACGAAAGTTAAATTTATATTTTCAATCATTTCCCGCCCTCGTATAGAATGTTTTGATGACTTTAAATAATTTATAAACAAAGACAGAAATTAGAATGCATTTTTTTCATTTTGTTTAATTAAAAAGCAAAATACAATCGTAAAAATACTGTGAGATTTTAAAACAATTCATATCTAATTGCCTGGTTTCATTAGTTTAACGTTTCACGTTAATTGTTTACACTCGTCAGTTCGCACTGAAAGCGTTGTCAGTTTTTCGAGTTATCATGATTTCTGATTCGGAAAGTGATTCAGATTTTCCAAATACACCACCAGAAATAGCAAATCAAGCTGAGGAAACCTCTTGGGATTTATTACCAGTGCAATATAAAAAGAGATATGAAGAAATATATGCAAAATTAATGGATTGGAGAGTTGATAATCACGTTAATTCATTTTCAGAAACTGTTCTGTTTGCGCATTCTTTATGGTTGTCAAAAAAATTTAAGTCATCGACGCTATGGTCTATGTATTCGATGTTGAGAACCACTTCATCTATCAAAAATAATATCGATATCAGTAAATATCCCAAGTTACGTTGTTTTTTTAAACGAGAATCTAATGGTTTTGAAAGTCATAAGTCTAAAAATTTTTCTTCCGATGACATACACAGTTTCTTAAAGAATGCACCCGACTCCAAATACTTAATGGCTAAGGTAAGTTAATTACTTTATTATTCTTATTGATATTAATATCAACGTTCGTAGGTAGCCTTAGTTTTTGGGATTTAATTTAGGGGCTTGTCGTTGTCGTTGACAGTAAATGATGAAAAAGTATACTCTTAGTTACAATACGTATATACTCTTAGTTACAATAAGTAATGCAAAAACAAAAGTACCGCGTTTCTTCCACATTTCTAGGTTCTTCTACGAGATTTCTAAAATATATATGAACCTCCGTCCACTAGATATGGACAAAATAAATTCGAAATTCTTCATTAACCACCAAAACGGAAAGTGTAATAGACAGGTTGTGGGAATGAATGAATTTAGTAAATTTCCTATGCAAATAGCTCAATATTTAAACTTGCCTGATCCCCAAAAATATACTGGGCATTGTTTGCGTAGAACTTCCGCAACGCTATTAGTGGATGCAGGAGGGGATTTACTTCAATAAAAAATAAGTATAAATGATTTGTTATAATCATGAATGATTTATTCATTATAACAATGAACAGTTTTGTAGGAACACTAACAAGATACAACATTATTCTAGAGTAATATCCTCATGAATGGTGCAATTATAAAAATGCTGATTGGTATGACCGTTATTAGTAGGAAACAATATATTGTTGCTATTATTGCTTAATGTATTTGGAGTTTTTTTTAAGTATTCACTATATTCTGATGTTGTTCGGCATTGAGATGTAAATGCGGTTTAATCGAGTTATTTCCATAGCTTGTCTTCACTAACGCCAGATTGCAATAACTGGCCAATTGCAGTGGAGCTATTAGAGTGATTTGTTATTTCCACCTTTTTAGCGTCTCATCCTTTCTTTTCTGCAGATAGTTTTGCCCATTTTGATATTGTTTTATCACCAAGAGGGCAATTCTTGTATCAATTAGCATTATTATATCCATTCCACCTGCCATTTACTGTCAGGAAGAGTATGTCATTGGTTATAATTCCCCTTGAAGATATCAGTTTACAGTATAATCTTACAGGAAAAATTTCAGGAACTTGAAAATTTAGCGACATAACTGATCTTCCTTTTTTCAAGTACAGGTTGCAATAAGTTTCCCCTACTATCGCTAGCCGCCCTTGCCTCTTTGCAAATCATATCTTCGGGCAGATCATTATGCCTCTGATGAAGGTATAGAACACACCATCACCGGCTGGATCTACGTCATGCTCATAAACAGAACAGCTACTCCATCTTTACAAATCTCTACAAAATCAGTTTCAAGGTGTACAGGGGTTGCCCACAAGGCGGGGGACTATTCCCCTTCTGCGGTTGATCCTGATGGACAACCTCCTAATGTCATTGAAGGTGAAGAGATAGAGAACTTCAAGCATATGCTGATGACCTTGTCATTGTGGCAAGGACAACGTCAGGAGCGGTAGCTTCTAATATCCTCCACAAATCGTTTACTGATGTAGACAGTTGGTGCCAGAGGTAACAGATGACTGTCAACCCCAGCAAGACTATCATATTACCCTTCACCAAAAAGGAATCCGAAAGACCTAACTCCACTTTCTATTCCATTTGCAGCGGGAGCAAAATGTGTATCATGCTGAATAAAAAGCTTACATGGAACGCTCACTTGGTGAAGGTTTTCCACAAAGCCAAATCATCCTTTGGAACATTTCGAAGGATTTGCAAAGCTCTCTAGTATACAGAGACAGGCCTCTCCTCCATATTCTTCTGGAGAGAGAGCCTAGATGGACAACATAAAGCATTGTAAATACTGCTAGTTACACACAACAGGCTCACAGCCTTCTGGTGACCTCCAATATAATGCCTCCAACAGTAAACTATGACCTGCATTCAAGCGTTCTTATTCCAAATAGAGACAACAACAACAACAAAATAAAATACCAACTGTTGCATGTAGGTTCATTTTTAAAACATTATAACGTATATCCATGAAAATGGAAGGAAACTAGAATCGAGATCAGAAATCCATAATTATCATACCAGGAATAACAATATGCTCACCACCCAAAAACATCATCATGCAAATTATGGAAAGTCTGTTTGTTGGTATCCGTCTCTATAACATGTTGCCAAGCGATATAAAGACACTGTCATCTCAAGTTTTTAAAAAACAGTTGAAACTATTTCTGACAGAAAAATGTTTTTACACAGTAGATGAATTCACATTTGAGGATGGTAATGCGGTATCACTTTCATTGTTGCGAATTTATTTTGATATGTTTTTTTCAAAGAGGGAATATTGAGGGGACTGTTGAACAAATTGAAAGAAATTTAATGGACAAAGAGAAGTGTTAACCGTAGACACGTATTTTGGGCTCTCGGCCCTCATCAGTACGGTGAAGATGTGCAAGGATGAATAGCACTTGGTAGAAGACGACAAATCAACAGAGTCAATGGAGTCAACACTTCTCTTTGGGGGCTATGTCCATTGAATTTCTTCTATTTTGTTCAACAGTCCCCTCGATATTCCCCTTTTTATTTCTTTAATCCTGGACTCGGATGTCACGCAGGAAGCTAAAGCTACCTCCGTGGTGACGTCGATTGTTGCCCTGGAATGCAGAGTCTGCTAACCGAAACCATAAATGTGCGGCTGGATTCTGTTTGTTGACTCCTTTGATTTGTCGTTTTCTACCAAGTGCTGTTCATCCTTGCACTTCTTCACCGTACTGATGAGGGCCGGGTAACACTTCTCTTTGAGGGCTATGTCCATTGAATTTTTTCCATTTTATTTATTAGTCCCCTCGATAGTTCCTCTTTCATCTCTATAATCCTGGATTCGGATGTCACGCAGGTAGCTATAGCTGCCTCCGTGGTGACGTTGGTTGTTTTCCTGGAATGCAGGGTCTGCTAACCGAAACCACAAATGTGCGGCTGGCTTCTGTTTGTTGACTCCGTTGATTTGTCGTTTTCTACCAAGTGCTGTTTTTCCTTGCATTTCTTCACCGTACTGATGAGGGCCGAGAGCCCGAAACACGTGTCTACGGTTAACACTCCTCTTTGAGGGCTATGTCCATTAAATTTCTTCCATTTTATTTTTTATTTTTATCTATATCACATGTATGCGTTTGTATCACATTTCATGCGTTACTGATATTCATATGTGTAAGTTCAACTGACCTGACCTGACCTGACCTGTAAATGTGTTTCATTGTGTTTCAATTTTATTTCATTAATTTTTTCATTATACAATAACTTAATTATTTCATACATTTTATATGTTCTTGAGAAATATGACCTGTTCACTCCAGATAATGTAGCTCAAACGATGATTAAATCTATCTACTTATCTATCTATCTGTCAAAACTGTACCACAATGGGTGTATTCATTCTTGAAAATTGTTAATGGTGTGCGTCACTGTATTGCCATAAGATCGCTCTCTGCGAAACTGGCTTCATCAAATTCCAATTATGCGGACTCCGTTCATTGTTCACATCCAACCAGCCAGTTCAAACAAAAAACTCATATAGTTCAGAACTCTTGTTTACGCTTCATATATGGAATTGTTGAGCTGGTTGTCTGAATATGGAAGACGTATTTCTCACTTGCACACACTCTTATTTACACCAGAAAATGACCTTTTCCTTTTGAAGTTTGTAATATCCTTCCACCCAAAGTTCCCAAGTTTCAAATAAAAATTGAAAACTTTCTTTCTCAATTAGATCAGTAGACTCCTGCTCAATCTTCCATCTACATCTCTAGTTGAATGAGAGATATCGACCTACGGTATTATTAAGGTATTTTTTATGTTAGCTTTAATAATTGAAGAACAACCAGGGAGCATATTTTTCTGCCGAGTTGAACTTCATCCTTCATTTTTTTCATATATATATTGTTAGGTCAAGGAGGACCAGTTATATATTTCAAAAATGAAAAAAAAAATTGAAAAAATAACAAAAATAATAAATATTTAATAGTTGGTAGTTCATGAGATATTGTTTTTACATTTTTTGAGATTCTATTCACTTCCTGAAGCCTCTGTATAACATTGATAGGTCAATGAATGCAAATACTATAATGCAGTAATTTTCTTTCATTTTCAAAAATGATTCCAACATATAATTGTTTGAAATACAACAAAAAGTCTAGTTTTACAAAATTATTCTGGATTAAATGTGATCAACAAAATTATAATATTAAAACATACAGTATATGAAATTGCATCTAACCAAAATAGCCAATGGGAGAACAAGAAACTTCTCAATAAAAATAGCCAATCAGGGAACAGATATGGGTTGATGGAAGATTTGAAATTGTGGAAATGTAAGAACACAGAAACGTCAAAGATAATTATGATAAAATCTTGTATTTAGTTTATAAGAAATGTAAAATGTGTTAGTTGATAAGTTTTCTCAAATAACACTCAATTGGTGAAAGTGCGACAAGGAAGTGCGCGATTTTCAAAAATTCAAATAGAATGACAGAACAGAAATCGTATCCAGGGAAGGAAAAAACAAAGCGATAGGAGGAAAAAAAGTTTTTGAAAGAAAAAATTTGAGAGAAAAGAAATTCTGGATTTTCACTGATAACAAGACAGATTTCCAACAATAACAAATCAATTTAACCTCTGGAAAATTTCGACAAAAAAATTATTGAGGATAAAAGAAGATCACCTTTTTTGTTTTCCACATGAAAACTCATCAAAGCTGATTTCGAAGATTTTGGAGAGTTTCACTGTAATAGAGAGTCCCTGAGAGGAGTAGATGAAGCAGGATTATAGAGAATCACCAGGAAGTACATCAGCGACAATCCAACTCCAGGTATAAACTTTTTGAGTGCACATCACAAACTGAATCACTTTGCAAAATAACTCTTGTATCTGAAGAACTTTGTTCAATTTTGGTATTGAACTATAACACAATTTTTCAACTTAAAAGAAAAAGTGAGGTTATATTTAGAATATATTTCATTGTTTTTCATTATTTTCTGTGAAACTTTGTCAATTGCTCATAGTTTGAGTTATCTATGGCAGGCCAGGTCAATATGAGTTTTCCTGAATAAAGGAAATAATTGTTTTTGATAATCTCTGGTTAACTTTCCACAATGATATACTGGTCTTTCACCTATAAATACTGAACTGAAATAGTTCTATTGACATCAAGAAAGGCAGAGTGGCTCTGTTGCCAGTACCGACTCCTGAGGCATAGGCGTTCCAACTGAGTTTAGTGGTGGTAAGAAAGGAAATCAAGAGCAGGGAGAAAAAAGAAATATATGAAATTCCAGAAAATCAATAGGACAATGGTATATAAGAATAATTTCAAAGGGAATTACAAAAAATAGAAATAATGAAAATTTCACAAATATTTAGTAAATTTGTTATGGTATTGGGTGGAAAAAATAATTTGACAAATTTCATCGAAATAAACCTCAAAACAAAACAACCTATAACATATAATAACAATTAGCTTCCAACGCGGAGCGAAGTAATGTGGGCAATTATTAAGTATAAGTATAAATGAAAATTATTATATTCTACCCAATCATAACAATATATATATATATATAAATATATATATTTATATATATATATGAAATTAATATTTCTCACTTTTTGGATGTATTGCTGATAAAATCAAATAACAAAATGATAACTGATTGGTATCACAATCCAACCTAATCTGGAAGATTAATGAACTATCACTCTGTACACCAATGACACAAAATATAAACATCTCAAACACAGAGCCACACACTTAGCACATGAAAATTTCAAAAACCAAAACCTCAAACTTATTGAAAAAATGTTACTGAACAATTGCTACCCTAAATCTTGGATTGAAAAACTATCATATTGCAACAGAAAAAATACACAGGAAAGAGAAAAAACACCGTTTTTCGTCAAGTATTCCTAACTACCACATGTAGAAGGTCTGCAGAGTTGAAGAAATTTAAAATTTCAAAATCAGCACAAAATGTGAAAATACAGTAAAAAACCATTTTTTCACAGGACTCAAAACAAACACACCCAAAGATATGAAATTAATTATTATTTACAAAATTCTATGTGCTGAGTGTGACAAGGTGTACATAGGGCAAACAGGTAGATATTTGAAACAAAGAATGACAGAACATAATAGATACTGTGGAAATTTACGCAACCCACGTAAAACAATGAGAAATTCAACAAGACTTTGTGAATCATCCCTTCACACCCTTGACTTCAGTTCAGTCAGTATCATTGGACAACAGACAATATTAAAAAAAAGACTCAGGAATGAAATTATTTGAATAACAAAGTATGGAGAGAAATGTGTTAGTTAACAAAATATATCGAAAATCTAAACACCTCGTATTTTTACCTAGTAGAAAAAATCAAAGACAAATTTTGAATCATCAACAGATGACTTTTTCCAATTCTCTCAATCTCTCTCATTAGTTATTTTACTTCGCCAGTTAAATTTCATTGTTTGTCTTTCGTGAACCTGGGCATGTATTTATATTTTATGTCTAAATTATTTATATTACCACTTTTGAACTCGGAGAGCCACCCTAAATGTGAGAACTATCAATGTTAGTTTTCTGTATATCGTCCGAGATTTTTCCTTTTTAACGATCGTTATTTTACGTATTGTATCTTATTCTAACATTATTCCATTCAAGAACTCAATTTTAAATATATATTTTTTTGTTCTTATAATTCAGAGTCCTGAAGATGAAACAATGAAGTTTAGAAACGTTGACAATTCAGCAGCAATTGTTTTTTTTCAATATTCCGACCACCAACAAACTATACAAAAATTGTAATAAAGTTACACATTCTACATTTTTTTAATCCACAAGTTATTATATATATATAAACAAGAAAGTCTAAGGCTATCAAATATTAGGAGAATCTCAACATTGGAATAGAGAAAGAATATGATTTGCTGTTTCATTCTGTTTTTGACATTTACAATTGTCAAACTGATGAGACGCGCAACCCTTGATAAACGAACAATGAATGCTAGTGTTGCTACGGTAACGTAATTTATCAGATTTTTTATTCACTTGCATTTCTGTTCCTTCCTATTTAGCCGATAGTAAACTACAATAATTGTACTCACAAATGGGAATTATTATACGTGAGAGGAATTGTCAGTATTATTGCCTAGAATTATGTTATTAGTATCGATAAAAATTATTCGAATTTTATTGTGTATATCATTGCTTTAGTTTTTTCACATTTAATTTTAGTATATTTATGTTGAAGTTATCCATTTACTGATGATAATGTATCATTCATTTTTATCTATGGTTCGATTCAAATTAATATCACTACATGCTATTGGAGCACTGTCTACAAAAAGATTGATGAATTCACAAAAATGTCGTTATCATCAATTGATAATATAAAAAGAGAAAGACCTAATACGCTACCCTGGGAAATCACCATATCATTATCTATTTCACAGGATGTTTTATTGAATAGTTGCTCAATCAATCGAATTCTTTACCCCTAATGCCACATTGTCAACATAAATTGTTTGTCAATAGTCTCGAACGCTCTTTTTATGTCTAAATATACTACTACAACATATTTATTTCTGTTTACTTCAGTTTAAAACTTACAAATTGTAAGTTGTAGAGCTGAATCATATTTTTTTTTCTTAAACCGGACTCGTTAGTTATTAGCCTCGAATTTTTCGACACAGGATGCACTGATTGATTATAAACACCAATTTCTTTTTTTTTTTGTTGGAGGTAATGTATCAATTGTCTGAATTCGTTAGCATTTGTGGTATCAGTTACTTTTTGGATTGTATAATGGTACTGATTTTTAGTTGAGTCGAGAGTTCTACCAGTATGAAGGGATGTATCTTCCAGATTCAATATTTTTATCATCCAAATTATCAACTATTTTTTTAAATTGGTCATAGAAACCATTTCACATTCGACAAATTGTGCTTATGAAATATAGTTTAGATAATAACATTTTATTGAATTATTAATACTTGCCGTTATACTACCAATACTTTCAACAAAATATTCCTTGAAACACTGAACTATTTCTAATCGGTTCTCAGTATTTTTTGTTTCGACAAAAATAATGTTTGAAGCGTCTTCTCTGTTTGTATTTATAAGTTTATTCCAAGTTTCCCAAATTTTGTTCGTGTTATTTCTACACTAATCCACTTTATCCACATAATACGTTCCTATCTTTTTTTTCGGGAGATTTACGATCTTTGAACATTTTTCCATTGATTTCATCACTCATTTTCAGGACATGATTTCAACTCTCCCTAAACTCTAGCCCTAGTTTCATTTCATTGTGTACCTCATACTCAAACCAAGGCAATATACGGTGAGCACGTAAAGGTTGGAACAAATTCGTTAAAAGCTTGATAAGGCAATTGGGAAAAAAAAGCTCAGACACGTCGGTTTTCTCAAATGGCAATACCCTATTTTGATGAAACCTTGAAAAATAACGCATTTTTCGGTATATGATTGTCATTTTTTTCTATTTTACATAACCGTATGTTCGAGAAATAGAAGACATTTCATTCATAATAATGTAATTTATAAAAATTACAACAGGACTAAATAAACCTACAAACTATAAAATCAAGTGCTCCAATGACAAGGCATCTTCCTATTGACATTATGCAAGGCGATGTTGAAACTCTTGCAAAACATTAGTAAGGGTAGCAGCGTAAATTAAATCAATTTCGGTCCCAATTCTCTCTTTTAGTTCATCAATAGGATCAGGTCTATTAACCTAAACTTTTGACTCAAGGTATCCCCACAAAAAAATTAGTGGGATTAGATCAGGAGATCAAGTTGGCCACTCTTAAAATCCTCGTGTGCCAATCCATCTATCGGGAAACATATTATCGAGGTATTCACGTACATGTCATGCGTAATGCAGTGTCGCTCCATCTTGCTGGTACCATAGTCAATTGTCCGGTAGCTGGAGATTCTGAGGATGTGGGTACAGAGCCGCAAGTGCGGGGATTATGTAATGTTGCAGTAAATCCAAATATTTGTCCTCGTTCAATGAACCGTCATTAAAAAAAGGTCCCACAATTGAATTACCTACTATTCCAGACCACACGTTGTCTGTCTGTGGATACTGAGTGTGCCCTTCCATCGTCCAGTAAGGGTTCTCTGGTGCCCACTACCTACAATCATGCTCATTTACTGTAATTTAAGCAGAAGATGGCCTCATCGGAGAAAACACATTACCGTATGAATTGCGGATCATCATTACATCAATCCATCATAAATTCACAAAATTCTTGTCTGCCATCGAAATCATCTTCATCAAGTTCATGAAAAACATGCACTCTATATGGGTGCCACTTATCCTTTTTTAGGCATTTTGAAACAGATGATAATGCTACATCCAATTGTTGATCTTCCGTAATGCCTGGACGACCTTTATAATCATCACTGACATTGCCAAAATTTATAAATTCAGCTTCGACTGTGCTCACCGTCGAACGTGTAATAGGTCTATTGGGATATTGATTGTTAAATAAGTTACAAACCTCAGCTTGCGTATGGGTCTTATCTCCATAACCCATCATCATTGAAATCTCTATGCGTTGCTTCTTGCTTAAACATGCCATGATGTCGATAACTTATTCATACCACAATTCTTTGGTATTTAACTATTATTGTGAAGTCGAATTAATGTTAATGAGACATGTTCTTAGAACAGTTGTACAGAAAAATGTGAACCGTGTAACGATATATCTGTTACATTTCTTATTGATATGCTCAGAGATACATTCATTTACATCAATCAAGAATCCCTGTTGAAAATCTTAGCGACATCTAACCGTGGGCAATGGAACAGTCAATACGACTGAAAAGAATATAAGGAACGAATTCATTCTGGCAGCACGATGATATTTAAAGGAATGTACGTGGCATTCTCGCCCTTTTTCCGATCTTGCTGTTATTGAGATATCTAGTATTCTGAAGCTCGTCAACCATTGATTAACAGAGTAGTATATGTTCATGTTGAAATAACTAATTAATTAGAGCATTTTCCTTTCTCCGCGAAAGTGATTTCGAATCAGTGAACTCTGAGTGATATCAAGGTATGTATTGGAAATTATGTTTGGACCAAAGATATTTTAAATATGTCACGTTCAGACAATTTTTAACGAGAACGTCAGGTAGGTCTTCACAAAGAAAATCATTTCTCAAATCATTTACGTATGTTGTTCAGTGAAGAGCGATTAGATTTCTTCAGGTCAATCGGATCATAAATTACAGTGCCTTTCACTATCTATTTTCAAGGAGTTCAGTTAGAATCATGGATGCCACGTGTGGTATATCAGATTGAATTAATATATCAGTGTTCAATCTTATCTGATTGGATTGCTTGCCCTGACAGGGCTTCATTGGGATTCAATGAGGGTTTCACAAATATATGATATCACTTACGCTGTATTTGGTATGATATATTTGGAGAAAAATATATATTTTCCAAGAGTTTTTTTTATATCTTTGGTATGGTTCCATGTTTGGTGATAATTATCACCCAGCTGTGATTTTGAACACACAGTCAGTGTCGCCGTCGGAACAAAAATCAGAAACATGCGTATTTTAGTATCCCTGAATTAATTTCTGGAAATGTAACTTAAAAAAACATGACATCCATACACAGAAAATGCGTTCTTTTTGAAGGTATGATCAAAATAGGGTAATGCCATTCAAAAATAATTAAAAATGACGTCATAACTCGAACAGTGATGACGCCATCAAAAATATGAGTAGACCAAAGAATGCGCAACTGAAAAAGAAAATCGACATGTCTGAGCTTTTTTCCCCAATGGCCATATCGAACTTTTAACGATTTTGTTCCAACCTTTACGTGCCTTAATGATATGTTTCTACCGGGGCAACGTTATTGATTTCTCTATCGCAAGTTTCCAGAATCTCCTCGTGAATAGAGTTTTATTTCAGTTGAAGTAAAAAAAAATTATAAAGAGGTTGTTATTATTTATTCTATTTATCATTCGAAAAACCACTGTCATAGAAATCAACAAGTAGCTCACGGAATGCACTTTTGAATTGATCGGTTCAAGGAAGTTGGTAGAGGAAGATCTGCACGTAGTTATCGTATCTTTCCAACACACAAATATACCCAAAATAAAAAAAATCACTTACCATTCAGAATATGAACACGGACGCTGGCGGTATTCGCATTGGACGGCGTGCAAGTGTAAAGGCCAGAATCGCCCTGTCCTGCTTTTTGGATTAAGAGACGACTTGTCGTGATAAATCCCTTCTCTGTGACAAGACTGATCCCTCCCCTGGGAGAATCGAAATTGATCACTTCGGAATTCTGCGACCAGATGATATTGGGCGGCGGTTCCGGTGCGTATTGTACTATGCAGGTCAGGTTGATCGTAGAGCCCATATTGATGAACAGCTCTGGACTGCCGAAGATTTCGGTTATAGGCTCTGGAAAAAAAAAATAACACTATTGATACCTGATGAGAATGAGAAACTTATTGATGTGTTTGGATGTAGAGACACGTTCAGTTGACCGACTCGTTGATTATTGTGATAGAAAATAATTGTCAATAATTCAAATTACTCATAGTTCAATCTCTCTCATCCCGAAGGTAGTCACTCCCATGATTCCATTGGAGAATTACCTAAATAAGAAAATTGAATGTTGGATTTCAGTATTTCCCAATCAATCCATATGGAGTGTGAAGCTAACAAGTTTTACTTGAATTGTATGCTCAACCAAAGAAGACAATACTTAAATAGGGAATATTTCCAACCCTAAACCCATTTTCATCATGCACAATAAATTCTTATGACATGTGAAATTTTATTCTGATGGAAATATTTTTCCATTATACTGAAAGTTTTTCCCATGTCGCTAGATTTGGTTTCCATCATGTGGAGCCTTACAAGATTTTTGTATTCTCTTGTAATACCCGCTTGGTTCGAATATAAAATTGTCATAATACTGCAGTGCTGTGATCATTTTTCATGTTGTTGATTATTGTTTGTCTACAGGACAATTTCCCAACGCCTGGAAATAAGTCATCATTTTCCTAGCCCAAAAACTAAACAATCCAACGGAATTGAAGAACCATAGAGCTATTAGTCATGAGTATACTGCCAGTAATGTCTAAGATGATTGAGAATACAGCTGGGGATTAGGTACGTCAGTATGCGAATAAATATCATTCAATTTCTGTCATGCAGTATGATTCCAAACCGAAGCACAGTTGCAAAACAGTCCTTCAGAATGGTATTCATGATCAAGTAATGAAAAATTGTTTTAGAATTTGAATAGTTATTCATTGTACAAGGGAGAAAAGTATTAGATTTCAGTTCCAGGGAGACAAAAAACCGAGACCTAAAATCTAATATTTTTTCCGTGTATAATACATTATTTTTTTCTGTGCCGGGAAAAACGACGGTTTAATATTGGAAAAACATATTATTACAATATATTGAAGTCAGAGAATTATCGATGTGAAATTTGAATTATCAAACTGGTAGGCTGTTGTCCTTATAGCGACAATTAGACCTGCGTTGCTAAGGAAACCTTTAAAGTAATCAAATATCTTTTCAGTAGTAATACCACTAGTGGCTGAATTTTCGCGATAAGTCTGTCGATTTATTTCTAAAGCAACTCAGTTGAGTTTAGAAATAAAAGACAGACTTATAAGATAAATTCAATCACGAGTGGTATTTTATTAGACTATTTCACGAACAAAATGAAAGGTCAAAAAATTTAAATTCGGCAGAATGAGTGGAAGAAATTTAATAATAATAAATAATTCAAATTTAATTATAAGCATGAAATATTTATTTAAACTATAAACGATTTGTTTCAATTATAATTTGTTACCTATAACAATGAATAATTTTTTATGAACACGAGCATAATATATTATTTTAATTTTAAAGGAATTAAAAAATTTGAATATATATTTTAGGTGGCTACAATGTATTGTTGGTATTATTACTTGATGTACTTGAAGTACTCCTAAAAGTATTCACTATATTCTGATGATTTTCAGCACTAAGATGTAAATACGGTTTGATCGAGTTCGAACTTCCATGTCCAGTAATTTCCATAGCTTGTTGTTCACTAACGCCGGATTGTAGTAACTGACTAACTGCAGTGGCACGATTAAAGTGATTTGTTATTTTTAGTTTTCTAGTATCTAATCCTATCTTGTCTGCAGATAGTTTTGATATTGTATTAATACCAATAGGGCAATTCTTGTACCAATTATTATTATTATATTTATTCCACTTGCCATTCACTGTCAGAAAAAGTCTGTCATTGGTAATAATTCCCCTTTTCAATATAAGTTTCCGGTATAATCTCACAGGACACATTTCAGGATTTTTCAAATTTTGAGTAAGCCATTTAGTATCTGCACAGTTTTTATCACCACCGTGGCGGGTTTTGGAGAATATCGGGTTATCAACATGACTTTTTTCAAATGAAGGCCTTGGTGGAAGATCAGATGCGAGGTAACTTAGCAATCTGAACCAAAGGCCATTTGCTCATCACATAGGTACCTACCTACAGATTTATAAATATATATTTTTTTTTCGAAATGTTAAGAAATGTGGTGTGCAATAAACGAATTATTATTATTATTATTATATGCAATTCTGTTTGTTGAACAGCCTTCGTTGTCAGTCTCTCCCTTGAAAAAATGTAACTTGGAAAACGTTGCTTCGTTACCTCTCCAAGCTAGTTCTACGCAGCTATGTGAACAAACTTCTTTTGGAGTCCCTCTGTCGTGTCTTCGTCCCATTGTAAGCACATATTCCTATATTTTCTCTTGCTATCTCGAGCCGCCCTCGCCTCCTTGAACATTATATTTTTGAAGGGATCAATATGTCTCTGATACTCACAAAAATATTTTTCTTGTACTAATTTTGCATTAGTGTTCCATATGGTTTTGATAACACTCTCCTTGTAATCACTACCATCAATTTTTCGCATATTGAATGCCCAGTCTTTCAGAATGAATGCTAATCTTTCGTTGCTATTTTCTGCATCTAATTTGTAGTTGCGTTCCGCACAGAACGTCATAAATTGTCTCCATATATAAGATTTTGATTTTTTTGTGTTACTGGGTATATTTACTTCAAAATTTTGGTTTATTACTTCATTTGAAGTAGTTCCGAAGCGACTCATTTTGACGCTTGCAGCTACAATTATTTTTGGTCAAACTGTCAAACTTTGCATTGCGATCCGTATCCATGGTTACGTCGTTGAAAACACCATGCTGATAGACCAATCAGAATTGAAAGACAGCTGGTGTTTTCGCGATAATACAAGCTGTCTCTGGTTTTTGATTGGTCAGATTTTGTGAAAATTCCAAGGTGCATGGAATAGTCAATTTAATTCTGTGATTTGATTTCAAAATTGCGAACTCAGTGGTTGTTTAGTAGTTATTCTGAATGATATAAAGTTAAAGAATGTCTGATTCCGAGTTTTCTCTGACTGAGTTAGTAGAGTTAGCAAAAATAGCGTTACAAAAATTATTGGCAGCTAAATCACGGAAAATTAACGAAATCGCGTATTCAAGATTTATGGAATGTAAGATGAAAAGGACATCCAGTTCTCTCTCGAAGACAGTGTTATTGGCTCATTTTTCAGAACTGGCACAACTACAAAAGCCATCAACAGTGTGGTCGAATTATTAAATGATCAAAAGTATGTTACAATCCAATAATAATGTAGACATTTCAGAATATTCCAAACTAATTACATTTCTGAAACAAAATGGGAAAGGTTACACGCCCAAGAAAGCTGTGATTTTTACCAATAAACAAATCAGTGATGTTTTAAATAATGCTCCCGATGGAGTTAATTTGATGGCCCCAAGGTTGTTGTTGTATTTGGGATTGCAGGAGCTTTTCAATTGAATTCCTTTCCTTTCAGGGATTTGGAGAAACAATGAAGGACAATGATGAGCTAACAAAATTATATACATATAGTGTGCCAGCTTGCTTATATTCAAACCTTTTTTTAAAATAATTATTGAGAACCCACAAAATAGTGCGACTATGAAACCACATAAGAAAACTGATAGGGTTTGGTATATATTAGTAAGTAAGTAATAATTATCAATATCGAGCAGACTTCTCTAGGCATGAATCTTCATTTAATAATATAATGATGAGCAATGCTCATTCAGTGTAGGCCCGACAATCTGGTATTATGCTCTTGTATTCAGTGAATACCTGACAATCATTCCCATACCCTAATAGTGTGGGAACCCTATGATTTCTTGAGATATATGTGAGAAATGCACTGTTGTTCTACCAAGGATGATACAATTTTAATTTATCTAGGATTGCCACGAAAAAAGAACTATCTCATGGAAGAACGCCGAACCTGAAGTTGATACAATGTGTAACACGAACGTTATCGTGGAACAATTTTCCCTAAGGCGAATGAGATTGTAAGTTCCTCAACAAAGCTTCAAATTTGGTACACAGCCATAATCGATCAAGTCTGTTTTACACGAGAATGATTTTCAGACATGAGAAGAAAGATGATGACTTTGTTTAAAGGTATTACCAGAACAATTGCACCTTCAGCAGGCTAGAAACATTTGGTTAGTTCAAAGAATACAATTTGAATTACATTATTTGAAGTCAGCGTTTATAACGTAGGAAAAGAAACAACAATAATAATAATCAACGATTATTCATTCACCAATATACACAATTTCTGCTTTTCATATGGTTCTCTTAAATCTAGAATATACACCATTAAAACTGATAACAACCCTTGAGTTTTCGATGGGCATAGGAACAGTATCAATAAATAAGCAAATTCGACACAATTATAACAAACAATAAAGAAACAGTATCATTTGAGAAAAATACCACGCACATAATTGATAAAAAATAGAATACACAGGAATAATATAATTCACAATTCAATTTCAATGATTTAAAATGTGAAGGATTTTTCAAATAATTCTATGCGTTGAACTGGGCAAGATATCAAATTACTTGTACTAAAATGAGTATTCGATCTGTATACATCAGAATTGAAGTATTCATTATATATAAAGTTCACATCTTGTAGAGAGAAAAAAAATATTGGTGGCTCACGGAAGTGAATAAATATTCACTTGTATATGAGGTAGAACTAGTATACGTAACATAACAACAAAACTAACTCAACTAACTAACTATAACTAGTACGATAGATTGGGCCTACATTAATATTTTGAGTCATGATGAGGCAGTTACTTATTGAGTATATTGAGTTGATTTTCCCTTCCAAACTCCATAAGTCATTTCTTTACTTTGCGTTTGAATACAGTGGTTCTCCATTGTTCTCTCACATCAGTTTGCAAAATTTCATAGGTCAGTTTTTCTTAATTTTTTGTAGGGATATCAATGCATTCACCATTTACAGTTGGCAGATCTCAAGTACTTTATTTTCGCGAAAGAGTAGATTGGTAGCAAGATGTCTGGATTCATTGAATATAATTTTCGAAAACCTATTTTGAATCACTTTTTTTAAGGTCAGTACGCATTATTCCTTCCCCAACCGACAATGCCATAGGACAAATACGTCTGTACTAAGGAATACTATATTGTCATCATCTGATTTTGTGAAAAGTATTGTTTCAGGATTTTGAATCTTCGTAGAAGGTACTTGACTTTTTTAATCAAATGCTCCATCTGAAAGTCCCACTTGTGTCGATCTATAACTATTCCCGAATACTTATTTCCCCATTTTTTCTATCTCGATGCTATTGTCTAGTTTGAGTGGTCCCAATTCCGAAAGATCATTGGAGTATGAAGTATAAGTTATATATGTTGTTTTGTAGCTATTCAGTGTCAAACTATAATAATTATGGAAAAATCTCTTTCACTATCATCCTTGACATCTCCCCACGTATCTGCGCTATAGAGTATAAGAGTGTCGTCGGTGAAACAGAAGATTTTTCGATTTTGGTGGAAAGTAAGTTGATTATTTATATACATTATGAACAAAATTGGGCCCAGGACAGTTCCTCGAGGTGCGCCATAACTTATTTCTTTGGGATTTATTCATTTATTTATTTATTATTCGGGTTTTCAACAGGTTGAGTAAACATTCCAGTAACAGAAAACCGCACGATATATTACACATAGATCATGTAATTTCGGTTCAATCACTATTTAAAAATAATTAAATTAGGTATATGTGACCTGAAAACAATCATTATTACTGAAATAGATACACCATTCTGACTTTGCTATACAATAATTGGGTTCAATATAATTCTACATAATTAGAAAACAGAAAATACAATGAATGTACAACTTTGAACCATCCTTATAGATGTCAAGAAGAAAAAGAATGAGCATTGTGTCTAGCTACTAGGAGTAAACAATGGAATATATCAACATGACAAAAAAATTGATCATAAATCCTCTGCAAAGCAATTATAGATGAGTTCTCTGACGCATTTGTTCTATATTCCTGAGGGTAGAACAGATTCGGTGATCGTAAGCAACGTCTTCCAACATTGAACTGTAATTTACTCAATATATCTGAGCAGTCAATGAAACCAGATACCAGTTTGTGCAAAAATTATGTAGCTAACAGACATAGAGGAGAGTTTAGACACACCATACTTCACAATATTATTGTCATACGAATTTTGATGATACAATCCGTTGAATCGGAAATTCAAATAATTCACGAATTTAATCTGGACTCTCTCAATTCTCTCAATATATTTTTCATATTGGGGATTCCAAATTAACGATGCACACTCGAGATGAGAGCGGACCAGGGAGTTGTAAAGTGGTTTCAAACATTTATGTGATCGAAATTTCCTAGTTATCCTCATCATGAAACCCAGATTACGCAGAGTCTTCCTAACGATATGTTCAATGTGCAAATCAAAGAAGAATTTTTTATCTGAATATACACCCAGATCCTTAATGTTTGAAACATTAGTCAAATTCTGATTTCCAATGCGATAATTGAAGTCCAATTCACCATGTGATCTGGATAATGTTATTTTCATACATTTGTCTACGTTTAGCGAAAGGTATTTTGTGGTGGAATAATCAGTCAGATGGGCTCGTAACTGGTCTATATATTTCGAGATCGTCGGCATATAGACTGAACCTGGAATTTTCAAAGCATGTGGTAATATCATTAATGAAGAATGGAAATAGCAACGGGCCAAGGTGTGACCCCTGTGGAACACCTGAGGTCACATCAACAAACGACGATCTGGAGTTTCCAACTTGGACGCATTGCCTACGATCATTTAGATATGATATTATTATGCTGAGCATATTACCGTGTACACCGATCTCTCCCAACTTCACTTTGAGTGTTTCATGATGAAATTTATCGAATGCTTTGGAGCAATCAGTGTACACTGCATCAATCTGTTCATTTTGATCCATGCTGTTGTTGATATTTCGAATGATTACCCATTCGATCATCGATGATACCTATCGGTCAAGTAACTCTTTTCTAGATGCTGTGTGTTTCCTCTCATTCCATAGCTTTCAATAACTTCCACAGTTTTTCAGGCGTTACAGTATCGAAAGCATTCGTTAAATCTACGAATATACCTAACGGAGGCCTACTCTGATCTATTTTCTCATATGTTAATATCAGAAGTTGTGTTATGGCGTCCTGGATAGATTTACCTGTTCTGAATCCAAATTATGTATTTAATAGAATGTTGAATTTTTCTAGGAAGCTGTTCAGTCGTATTTTTTAAATTTTTCCGAAAATTTGGTGATGTTTGATATCATAGTTCCAGTTTTGAACATGGGCTTCACGATTCAATTCTTCAGGATGTTGGGAAAGTTTCCAGATATGGGAGATAAATTGATTGAGTATTCTTATGGTGCCGAGATATTTTCTGCTATTCCTTCAAGAGTTTAAGAAATGAGTCTATCCCAACCTTGTCCTCTTTCAATCGACGAAACCAAAAAGGAGGGGGTTTCCTAGTCGACGCGTATATATGTTTTTTATGTATGACCACGCATAACTTTTTACTGAAACGTCCGATTCCGAAAATTCGTTCTTCAGTGGATAGGATGTACTTTGTTGTTGGTCCCATCTGAATTTGAAAGATGAAATTCACCCCTAAGGATAGCAAAATGTAGGATTTTGATCACTCACCCTCTGAATTCTGGTCGTTAACCGATTCTATCAGGCATAACTTTGTACAGGGTTCTTCGATTTGGATGTTTTTTTTTTATTGGATAGGGTATACCTCATTGTTGATCATGATTTGATTTCGAATGGAATTATTTACCCTTACGGGTATAAAAATGAGGGATAATTGATTTTTCACTTGTGAACATTGGCACACAGTTGACAATGACATATCCCTATTGTCATTATTTTTGTTCTCCTACATCCGTCACAATCATTATATCCTTTGAGAGGATGGAATGATATACAAAGTAATGTAATAAACTAACCAGAGCAACAAAAATAATTTATATTACAACCAATAATAGAAGTAGATTATCATATTATTCAACTGGTAATAGTTGAAGTAAGGTGGGTAAGTAAGTATTTTGGAAGTAATGAAGGAACAAGTGGGTAGTAATTAGTAGATTCCAGCCACAAAAAATTTAAAAACAAAAACTTTTTCACAAAAAATTAAACCGACGAAATACGGAACTGAAAAGTAAAAAATAAAATAAACCTTCTTAGTCTCAATAACTAAGCTCCTAAACTAATGTTAGTAACAAATTTTGAGTCGGTGCCAAACGAACAATCAACAAAAATCATCAAATTACTTCAAATAAATTATCAGAATGTCACCGCGCAACTCGATGCAATCATTTTACGCCTTACCTAATTCATTTGCTTGTTTGCTTGGCGCCGACTCAAAATGAGTTATTTACATTAGTTTAGGAGCTTAGTTATTGAGACTTAGAAGGTTTATTTTATTTTTTACTTTTCAGTTCCGTATTTCGTCGGTTTAATTTTTTGTTAAAAAGTTTTTTCATCTTCTAATTTCGAGATGATTTAAATTCAAGTTTATAAGTTAGAGATAAATATATGGATTCTCTGTGTGATTTTGATCTAAACCCAACATTTCTATCAGGGTATATTTCATTAGCATATTTTGCACCCACTTTGCTGTAGTAATCATTAAACGTTCCTGCAATTCATACCTTGTGATCAATGAGAGTGTTCTGCATTCCTAACTTTTCCATAATTACTTTTGTTTTTTCTGCGTGGCAAATTTCGTTCACGGTTTTCCAAAGAGACTCCCCGAAGTTTTTGTAATTATTTAACGTTTCTCTATAAAAATTTATTTTTGTATGTTTTATCAATCTGACGAGCCCATTTTTGCAATTTTTATATTTTCTCTGTGCATGGACACTCTCTGGGTTTTGTTTTATTTTTTTATGAATTGTATTCTTAGCAATAATGTCAGTGGTCGAACCTTCAGTTATCCAGTCTTTTTGTTTCGATGATGGAATTTCTGTAATCCTTACGTAAGAAAGTGTATGCATCCCAGGTCACCTGATCTTTGTTGACATTATGAATCATTTTCACGTTAGAGAGTGTCCGACGTTTGTTATAAAATTCTTCATTCAATCAAAAAACAGGCGGTTTTTGTACATTGCAATCCCTGGTTATTTTCAGAGAAAATATTTTTTTTACATGGAAATTCAACGAATCAATGAAGTTTTCAGTCACGGTGTTAGGATCATTGATCAGAAAAATATCTCAACAAAGATTTTCGATATCAAACCGTAATTTTTCGATACCGCAAAGGCTCATTTTTCTCTTACAAATAATTATTTCCACGAATTCTATATCGGGATTATAATACAACACTTTCTATTTCTATAAGCAGATAAAGTTAAAATGGAATAAATATATTAATTCCGTCTCACTGATGATTTATTACCTTATTCGCCATCCGAAAACGACTTCTCTTGAATAATTTATTTCCTAACCCTTCTGAGTATGCTCTCAATAACTAACAGAGAGTTAATTGATCATCCAAATCAATCTCGTAGTTATGTAAAGACAGTTTCACCTGCAGAAATCACTGTAGGTAATGAATTTCTCACAATTCGTTGGAGTCTTAATGTTATACTAATAGCCGAATACACTCAACTGTTTTGTGACGTCATCAATATAAAAAAATGGTCTCAAGACCTCCTACACACTACACAGAAACATAATTGAAAGGCCATCCAAAGTCCAGCGAAGATCCCTTCAAAATTTTAACAATTTATATCACCCTTTCTTTTGTTATCGTGTGTTTTTTCCGTTGTAGGAAAACTACGAAAGCACCGGAAAAATTCTTTCTATTTTGATAATTTTTGGAAGGCCTAACCTTTCCCTTCATAATTGTCACGTCGCTCATGCATTCTCAACGACGTTATTCTTAGTGTAATTTAGGCTGGCCCGATAGCTGACACTCATTTCTATCACCATAAGCATGCAGATGAAGTTAAAATAAATAAATATAATAATTTCGTCCCACTAATGATTCATTACCTACTTCGCCATCCGAAAACGACTGCTCTTGAGAAATATTTGAATTACTAATGGTTCTGAGTATGCTCTCAATAACTGACAGCCAGTTTATTGATCATCCAAAGCAATTTCGTAGTTATGTAAAGACAGTTTGACCTGCGGAAATGAAATTCTCACAATTCGTTGCTGTCTAAATGTTATACTAATAGCCGGATATACTCGACTGTTTTGTGACGTCATCAATATAGAAGAATAGTCTGATGACCTCCTACACACTACACAGAAAAACAATTGGAAGGCCATCCAAGGTCCATCAGAGATCCCTTCAAAATTGTATCACCCTTCCTTTTGTTATCGTGTGTTTCTTCCGTTGTAGGAAAACTACGGAAGCACCGAAAAAATACTTCCTAATTTGACCATTTTCAGAAGGCCTTACCTTTCCCTTCATAATTGTCACGTAGGATATAATTCCATGTATTCAGTATTCAGACTGTACCAGTGATTATCAAGATTAATGGCTCAAACTCGCATGTGCCTTGAATTTCATTCAAGGGCCTCATTTAATTTAATGTGGTTTAGTTTATATTACTTCGTTTGCTGCATGGATTATAATTTCACAAAACACAAGCATAAAATAAACATATCAACGAGTAAGGCACTAGATTACACTTCTAGTGATGAATTGATTGAATGATACTCTGATTTATGGGTGTTGCCTAATGCATGATGAGGGACGTCGAGCATCCAAAATAAAAACTAATGAAATAACAAGAAAAAAGTGTTTGTTGAATGTGTTACGTTGATAATGTTGTTTCCTCATCAATAAATTTGTAAACATTTCAGTCATCCGCCTGATTAATTTTGTACGGGATTATATCATTCCAAATCAAATCAATCAAAATCTTAAAAAAAAACAATACCATGTCAAATAAAAAATTTCAGTATATTATATTTGATTCAATGCCTCTGAAATAAAATAAATGAGCTGGAAATTGCTGTTGAGAGGGATTGTTAATACTCTGATATAATACTGATAAATGAACATTGGTTAAATAACTAAACTATTAACTTGTCTCAGAGTATTGTAGGACTGAACACAAAAATGGAGGAGTTGCTATTTTTGTACTCAAGAAAATTATCTGCTCCTCTTTGAGTAACATCAACAATTTTTCTAAAGAAATTGATTGTGGGATGTCAGCTATTGAAACATAAAATGTTAGGGTAATGACAGTATATAGATAGCTAAACCGAAATTCTCAAAATTTTCTTGGCAAGATAAATGACGCACTAGAAATATTCTCAGCTTGTTCAAAATACCTCATAGTCTGTGGAGATTTTAATGTACCTTTTCACATGATGAACGAAAAAGCTACTCAGGATACTTTAAATTCATTCAAATCCTTTGGTCTCCTACCCACAATGTTTACCTCTACCAGAAAAAATTGTTCATTAGACAATGTATTCACAAATATTCCCAAAAATGAACTGAACCAGGCACTCTGATCACCTAGGTAATCTCTTTCAAACCAAGCTAACCCGGAAACAGTCAAAATAATAAACTATAGGTCCATAACAGATGTGGGATTGGTACTTCTTGGGGACCATTTGGAGACGGTAGAATCGGACTTTGTATATGATCCTGACTTGTAAATCAACAAAAAAATTCAATTATTTATTGATAAAATCAAACTGGCGATTCAGCTTATTTTTCCTGAAAAATTGAGGCTTAAATCAAATAAAACGGAACCAATGAAATGGTTCACAGAGGATCTCAGCAAAATGAGAGAAAATCTCAATTTCATGTATGAATATTTCAAAACTTTCCCTACTGAACAAAATAAACAACAACTAAGAAATCACAGATCTACATATCGTCATGAACTAATCAAGGCTAAAAAGGTGGAAAATGAAAACTTTATTTCAAGACACCCCAACCTCAACAAGCAATGTGAAAAATTATAAATAGTGAAAGAAAAACTACAAATAACAATCAAATTGAAAATATATTGCCGAATGACTTCGATCATTACTTTATAAATATCGCTGGAAATATTTTGAGTAGTTTACCAAAAAGTAATATAGAACATACTGCATTCATAAAAGACATGAATGTTCCAACGGATACTTTCAATTTCAGAAATGTTACAGAGATAGAATTACAGGAAGCCATGAACCAAATGAAGAATAAAAATAGTATGGACGCCTATTAACTTAGTCCTAAAATATTAAAGGCCATGAAATTTCAAATTCTAACCCCACTCACCCACTTAATGAATGAAAGTATATCCAAATATACCTTTCCTGATGTTTCGAAAGTATCGAAGGTAGTACCAATTCACAAAAAGGGCAAAAAGGATGATCCTACAAATTATAGGCCTATCTCAATAGCTCCTACACTCTCCAAGGTCTATGAAATTATTCCAAAAATCCAATTGGGTGAACATTTTCAAAATTTTAACCTTCTCAACACCAATCAGTATGGGTTTAGAAACAACCACTTTACTACCCTAGCAATAGATAAATCAACTAGCTTCATCAATGCTGGTTTTGAAAAAAATTAGTATATAAGTTCCCAGTTTCTAGATTTGACAAAGGCTTTTGACTGCATATCTCACAATATCCTTTCGAGCAAATTGAACTACTATGGCATCAGTATCAAAAGTATATTTTTCAAAAACTCTCACCTAAGTGGCCGACATCAATTTGTCAAGGTCAACAGCAAAAAATTGAGACAGGGGTTCCCCAAGGAGCAGTTCTTGGCCTAGTACTCTTTCTTATTTATATAAATGACTTTCCAAATTCAGTAACAAAGAACATTCTGACAATAATGTTTGCGGATGATACTAGTCTCACAACAGCAGGCCCTGTCCTATCATCATCACTAGCAAAGGACATCAACATCCAATCAAATGCCCAAAATTGGTTCACCACAAACAATCCCAATAAATCCAAAACAGAAAAGATGATATTTACATTACGCAAAAATGACATATCAAACCCCGAATCCATAAAGTTCATAGGAGTCTACCTGGACCCAAAATTGTCTTTTGATTACCACACTGCTTACGTTTCAAAGAAAATATCCAAAAACATATTTTTACTCAGAAATTTAATAAACACAGTTACTCAAGGAACCTCACTAACAGCATACTATAGTCTTATCCATTCTTCCATTTTATATGCTATACTAGTATGGGGCCACTCTACGTCTGCTGCAAATTTTTTCTCCATGCAGGGGAGAGCCCTCAGAATTATAACTGGATTAAGATTCAGAGACGACTGTAAAGATATGTTTGCAAGACACAAAATTTTGACAGTACCATGTACATATATCTACGAATGTCTAGTTTATGTGAAAAGGGACCTTGAAAATTATATAACAAGAGACCAGCTCCACTCATATTCTACCAGAAATAACCTTGATGTAAATTATCTCCGACTAAATAAAACTCGAAACGGTTCTGGCTATTATGAAATCATTTTGTTTGACTCTCTACCAATCAAAATAAAATTATTGCATGAAAATCTATTCAAAAATAAGGTCAAACAATGCCTTCTCAGCAACGCTTCTACTCCCTTACTGATTTTCAAAACAGTGACTTGAACTCAATGTGATACTCACTTTTTCCTTTTTTTTCTATATACATACAAATTTTATATATTTTTCTCTATTTTTTCATCTGTACACTCCATGTTAGTATACTCTCAAACATTTATTATACCTCATTTTTTTTTATTACTTGTGCAAATACTATGTATAAATAGCACCAATAAATAAACTGAACGAGAAGAAAAAAATTCCACGGCTCCTAAAGTCACAACAGGAACTGAATCCAGATGAAATTGAACCATGAATCACTGGCTCCTTCATCATCTTGGTTTGATGAATGTTGAAATGCACCACATTACTGAGTAAGAAATAGATTTGAGGCTGCAATCCAATAGATTGACACTGAAGTAGACCACTCCGCTGCTCAGTACAAGTGATGAAACGTAATAGAAACATGCTGGTTCTGTTTTTTGCCCCCCTATCTGGACCCAGGATCTAAGGAATGAATAATGCTCTCACACAGAAAAATAAACTTGATTTGAATTTTTATTATATATTTCAGGAGACCACTCACTGAGTCTACCTGCCATACATGCTGTTGCCGTAATGAACGATTTCTTGCAAGCGTTTATTTAGTTGCACCTGTCCCGATGTGTGTAATCTAATCTCACCCACTTCTAGTTGTCCTATTAACTTGAAATTTGGCAGGTGTCCATAGTTCCCGTGACAATGCCTTATGGAATTTGTTAGGAAAAAATAAAATGGCGGTCCCAAGATGGTCCGATTCGATTACCAATTGTTATGTGGGGGTTTTCGGAGACGGACATTCTAAATTTCGTGTCAAAATTTAACACGCAGATTAAATGGACATAATTATCGCCGATTTTTTTCGAAGATAATTTGCCAATTTTGTTGGAAGATGTTCCTATTTTAATGCGAAATCGCATGTGGTTTATGCACGATAGTGCACCTGCTCATTTTAGTGCTCTGACACGCGAATATTCAAACCAAAACTTTTATAACCGCTGGATAGGTCGTGAGGGAACAGAGTCATGGCCAGCTAGATCCCCAGACTTGAACAGTCTCGATCATTTTCTCTGGCGACATCTCAAGACTTTGGTGTACAGTCAACCAATTCTAACTGAGGAAGAATTGCGAAACCGCGTAATAGTTTCCTCTGAAGCAATAAGGAATACTCCGGGAATTTTCCAGAGAGTACGCGAGACAATGACAAGGAGGGCTGAAGCGTGCATACTTGCAGGAGGTGGACATTTTTAACGGTTTATTTGATTTCGGTATTTTTTGTTCATAATAATTGTGTTTTTAAAAATTAAAAATGCATTTTTATGCGTACTCATTACAAAAACTGAATAATAGTTACCATACAATTATAAAAATATTGCCTAGATCCTTTGGTTACCTTAATTGAGATATTAAGACTAAGAGAAAAAATCGAATATGGACAAGCAAATGGATGTATTTTATTTTCTAAATCGAAAAGCGTCCGCCAGACGACAAAAAACAGGAGACCATTTGAGGAGATAGAAGAAAATTACAAAGATAATATTTATTCGGAAAAAAGACAGTGGCGTATCATTATTTTGATCAGAAATATGACAGGGACGCCACTGATTGGAAATTGAGAAATTCTTTATCATGGAAAAAAATTATTTTTATGCGTACTTTGCAGCGTTTCGAATAATACGAGTTTGGCAAATATTAGCAAGGGACACAATTTTTGTATTGGCTTACTGCGTCAAACGATTGAATGGACAGGAACAGCATTGGAGTTGGGGCATATATTCAATTTATCACTTTTCGGGATCAGAATGAATGAGGCGTTACCAACGATGTTTTTTTTTCCGGATGAGTAGTTCTATTCACATCTCTAAATCTACTCGTCAGTATTGTTATTGCATATAAACCAAGTTGATTTTGTGATTACCAACACTTTTCAAGCATTTTTAAAATGTAGGTATCACGCGTAGCATATCGCTTCTTTCAAAAACGTCATATCCCAAAAAGCCAATCGTGATGGCTGCTTCAAGATGGCCGATGATCTCTGTGATTATGGTTTGATCCTATCAACATTGTTGTGTGGGGGTTTTCGGTTTTGGAGATTTTTAATTTTTTGTAAAAATTCACAAATTCAAGATGGCTGACGAGTTTTGTAATCATGGTCTAATTCGATTCAAAATTGGTATGTAGGGGATAGCGGAGTCGGAAATAACTAATTTTCTGTCCAAATTCCTGGAATCGGAAAGGGCGGCTCCCTTATTCACATACAATACATAGCATAGTGTTTTTCGTTAATATATTGATTAAGGGTTATATTTAAAAATAATTCATTTCGACGTGTTAATCATCTATTCTCTATTGTATTTCTGAATTGTATCATGTTGAATATTATGTCACACTCTACCCGTAACTTCGAGTTTTCATTTTCAAATCATCATAATCCATCTTCATGTATCATAGGCAAACATGAAATAGTCACGCACAAGGAGTATAACACTTAAAACTGTTATACACTTCTGTGGCTTTCCTACGTTTATTTATAATACTCTCAATTAAACGTATTTTTTTATTTTTTCATGCGAATAAACATAATTATCATCATTGAGGAAGTGGACGATCTCTGTGATTATGGTCCGATTCTATTCAAAATTGGAATGTGGAGGTTTTCAAGGTCGGAAATTATGAATTTTTTGTAAACATTCATAAATTCAAGATGCTGGACGAGTTTCGTGATACTGGTCCGATTCTATTCAAAATTAGTATGTCAGGGTTCTTGGGGTCGAAGATTAGGAATTGAGTCAGAGATTATTAAATGAAATTCATAAAATGAAGATGGCAGCTCCAGGATGGCAAAAGATTAAATCTTTGGATGGCCTCCTTATTGAAGAACTAGAAAGCTCAGAAATCACAGGAAAAGGCCTCATAATATTGCTGTCTTAACAGAAATGCATGGCTAAAGGCGTACTCACTAGAAAAAACAAAATAAAAGGGGATGAAAACTGCAAAACTTTGCGCGACAAGCTCTTGAATCTGTAACTTACGGAAAAACCTACGTCACCCATCCAAAGCAATTATTGGAACGAAGTTCCTTATCACGCGTTGCGAAAGGGGGCTAGACGGAATAAATTGAGACCAAAAGTTGTAACGACACTTTCTGCTGTAGTTGTAAGCCGTGCGGCGTGCGCGTGTTTCTCTGTCTGCCTCTCTCTCTCTCTCTCTCTCTCTCTCTCTCTCTCTCTCATAGAAAGCAAGCCAGTTATTTTCGTTTCGTCTTTCTATTTCGCATTGAACAGTGTGGTGTCGCGACGATTATTTTTGTTATAGTGTATTGTTAGAGTGTATACAGGTTTTTTGTACATAATAAATAATAATAGAAAATAATAACAATAATGAATCCTGACAGTGTTTCTGCACAAGTTCCGGATATTGATGATGAAGTTAGGTGAGTAGATATTTTATACAGACAATAATAAATGCTTACGTATTTTTAGCAAGTACGCATTATTACCTCTCTTTACTATTATGCTAACCAAGTCATACGCGTTATGATCTCTTCATTATTGTGTGTTTAGCAAGTGTACGCGTCATAACTTTAATAAATTTGAAAGCAAATTATATTTTAATATTACAATATCAATGCGTATGTACTAAAATTGAGCCCACTGATTAAGTTTATATTACATTATATTTGTTAATGATAAAAAAATAAAATATTATGACTTAAGAAAATAAAATTTTATTACAATTCCTTCACTAATTAACCGAAAGGAACTTCGTTCCATCCGGGTGTCCCTTGACACCTCTCAACTTTTTTTCTACTTTTTAGCGCATTTGGATAAAAGCTTGTCAATGTAATATTCTTCATTCAATTATTATGAAGTATAATAGCATTACATACAGATGTATTGTGTCTCTGAATTCGAAGAAGCCTAGCGTGTCTAGTGTAGTAATGGTGAGTTCGAGTTGCTATCAAATCAGCTTTCATTATGTTCCACCTGCAAAACACAATTTGAAATGTAGGTGTGCTAAATTTTTTTCCATAAATACTGGTCCGCATCTTCCATTATAACCCATTCTGAATATGTCTGATTATCCGCTTTTGCATTACAAGGATTCCGGGAACGCTTTTGGCTTTACCCTTGATATTCGATTGAATATGTGAATATACCACAGCGTCATGAATATTTGATAGGCATGCGGTATTCAAACAACTTTTTTTTCAGTTGATGGCGGAATAGGCTTTGCTTGTTTTTGAACAAACAATATCTATTTGGGAGACCTGTAACAACCTGTAGTTGTTAGTTTTCTTTGTTTATAAATGATACGAATCTTTCGGAACGCGAATGATACTCATGGACTCGATCAGATCGTGGCATTGAAATCGAGCTTCACTTTTAGACAACCCACGGTGAAGGCATTATTCGGTGCATTGAAATTTGCGCGTCGATATGTTGCTAAGGATGCTTTTATAAGCGTTCTCTGGACACCTGAGCCAATAGAAAGACAAACAAGCCGAGCTCATTGGGTGGAAGCATAATAAATTAAATACTGAGGGAGTCTTGGAAATTGGAAATTTGGAATCACCTCGGGACATTGACGCGAAACTGTCGAGTTAGAAAAATTCAGAGTCTTCTCAGCGCATCGAAGCGAAACGGTTGAAGGGAAGATTTTCAAGACTCTTCTCGGCGCATCGAAGCCAAGCGGTTGAATTGAAGATTTCGAAAGTCTCCATCGAGGCATCCAAGCGGGTCGGTGAATAGTGGAAAATTTGGAGCCTTCTCGGCGCATCAAAACGAATCGGGCGCTACAGAAAAAGTCGGAGTGCTTTATAGAGTCGCGATGCCAAACAATTGATAATCGGGTCGAAAGATATTTCACGAGAAATATCAGGGATATCGAAACTAACTCGATGTGCTAAATAAATTGGATATCGAGGTTCGGGTACTTTTGAAGTGATTAGAAATGAATGAAAGTCTATCTCTCATAAAACGAGTGGCCTCTTGGGATTACTTGAAGAAACTACGAGATTATCTAAATACATAAAAAATAACTGACTCACTGAGGTATCAACGCACAGCCCAAACTCATGTGGCTAGGACTGTGAAAATTGGCATGGGAGTTTCTTTGACACTGTGGGTGAGCACTGGGAAATAATTTTTGAAAATTCAACTCCTCCTGGTGAAAAAGAGGATGAACATTTGTATGAAAATCCGTCATTTTTGAATCATCGAATTGAATCAAACTGTCAGATGAATGTCCGAAGCTAGATAGAATCACATGAAAACAACCAGGAGAAATACAAATTCTACGCGGACGAAGTCGCAGACACCAGCTATTTTGGTATAAACTGCCCGATTGGTAGGTCAATTTCGGGTTCATGGTGTTAATGGAATACTTACCAACGTAACTTGCAGTTTGAGTGGTACGAAAATACTTTGATGAATGCTTTCTATCGATTAATTCCATTATGGAGTCCAAGGGTACTATAGTCCCAAAATACGGGTACGAGACACTTTGAAAATCATTTAGCGAGAGGTTTCTCGCAAGTGTCGTAAGCAGAGTAGGCAAGGGGAACTGATTCAGGACATGAATCCAAGGCAAGTCCCAAGTTCATTCGCCCGAAAAGGCGCGTAGATTTATATTTTACTGAAAGTTTAGTTGATGACTCCAAATATGGGACTCAATTGAGCCCTAAATGTATAATGGTTTCTGTGATTTCCTTCCACCGTGTGAAGTAAAGATTTAAATATTTCTTTCCTTCAATATACGTGTTTTACCCTAATCAGTATCATCATTTGCCAGTCAGATCGGCGCAGCTAATTCCCGAACTCAGAGAAAGAATTTCAAACCCTCAGTCAACCGAACCTGAAGGAATGATCAGGTCTTGAAATCCAGTGCCAGTAGTAATTTTGTGGCACATAACCTAAAACAAAAAATCCCAGCCTACATCCATTGGCGAGGTTCATGACGGTGAGCGTCATCTTGCAAGACAGGTGACAGCTGCTCAACATATTTTTCTTTTCCTACTTGTGGGTAGAGTTGAATATATCATTTTGGTGATTTCTACAAATGAAGAATAGTCAAATCGTTTATTTGTTACAACCGGTAATATTTTGTGGGATATAGAAATAGGTTAATTACCTATCTGTATTACGAGTGGTGACAAGCTTCGAGAGAGTTACAAAAAGATGGAAGTTTTGTTTTGTTACCCAAAAGATTATTCTTCAATCCGCCCTCGTACATAATCAGCGATTATCACACAAATGTTTCCCATAATTAGCTGCTGAGATTCCAAAACCAGAAGAGTTGGTATTTCAGCATGAACTCTAGGGAATGTGTTCTTCCAATTTCCTCCTTGCTATTTTCCAAGAAACTTCTCAATGCCCGACTTTTCCTGCGTAATCATGGCTCCCACGTTGGTCTTATGGATATAACAGTTGAATCATCCGCAAAGTATGAACATTAAAAATATGTCATTGTGAACATCCAAAGTTCATGAGTTCAAGCGGAATTTGATCTCAATAACTGGGGAATACTTATATGGATTTATTTGTCAGAGTTGCTCCTGACATTTCAGCACTCTGAGAGCACAAACAACCCCTTTTCATATCTCCTTCCGTGATATCAAATGACGAAGCGGAAAAACGTCCAGATGATATTTCCGAATCCTCTTCGGTTGTTATACTATGGAAGCACATCATTCGAATGTTTGCTCAGATTTTGTGTTGTGTATATGAAAAATGAAGGAAACGATTTCTTGGACATTCATTGGATGAATGAGTAATTAATATTTCGATGTTAATTACTTCCTTCCTTCTGTCAAAAAATCTGAATCAAACGAACACCCTTATGAAAGATTCTGAATTCACAATTATTCACTCTTACAATTGGATGAATCAATCCAAATTCACTGTCCAAAATAGACCACGCACTGTCTGCTCTGATTATTTCGCTTGAATTATCGGTGTTGACTTATAAAAATACCGAACTTAAGAAAAACCCGTCATTACATCACCGGGTCGTCGAGCGTGCGATAGCCAATACAGTGGCGTACCGTATTCATTTTCGTAACAATGTTTATATACTGGGTGATTCAGGAGTAGGTGCAAGCTCCATAAATTTTTTTCTATCCTAGATATCGGCTTGTTTTTTTTAAACGATAGATCTGTCAATGGGGCGCATTCTGAAAGCAATTATATATATATATATATATATATATATATATATATATATATATATGAAAGAGAGCAATATCGAGGGGACTGTTAAAAACAAAATGGAAGGAATTTAATGGTCATAGCCCTCAGAGAAAAGTGCTAACCGTAGACACGTGTTTCGGGCTTTCGGCCCTCATCAGTACGGTGGAAGTGCAAGGATGAACAACACTTGGTAGAAAACGACAAATCAACGGAGTCAACAAACAGAAGCAGCCGCTCATTTGTGATTTCGGTCAGCAGACCCTGAATTCAGGGCAACAACCAACGTCACACGGAAGCAGCCACAGTACTTGCGTGACATCCGAGTCAGGAATACAATATGAAAGAGCAATATCGGGGACTGTTAAAACAAAATGGAAGGAATTTAATGGACATAGCCCTCAGAAGAGTGCTAACCGTAGACAGTTGGTTTCGCTCTCAGTACGGTGGAAAGGCAAGGATTTGTCGTTTTCTACCAGTGTTGTTCATCCTGCACTTCCACCGTACTGATGAGGGCCGAAAGCCCGAAACACGTGTCTACGTTGCCTTTTCTCTGAGGGCTATGTCCATTGAATTCCTTCCATTTTGTTCTAACAGTCCCCTCGATATTGCTCTTTCATATTTGTATTCCTGACTCGATGTCACGCAGGTAGCTGTGGCTGCTTCCGTGGTGACGTTGGTTGTTGCCCTGAATTCAGGGTCTGCTGACCAAAATCACAAATGAGCGGCTGGCTTCTGTTTGTTGACTCCGTTGATTTGTCGTTTTCTACCAAGTGTTGTTCATCCTTGCACTTCTCCACCGTACTGATGAGGGCCGAAAGCCCGAAACACGTGTCTACGGTTAGCACTTTTCTCTGAGGGCTATGTCCATTAAATTTCTGTGTCCCATAATACGATACAAAACTAAGATCTGATTTCTGAATGGAACCCCCCTTTCTGTTGATTTTTTGGATTTGCTACTGAATTATCGATATAACGCATGTGCGATAGCTTTTGATTTATGTCAATTCATTTAATAAAAAAGCGTCGTGCATAGAGAAATTCATGATTTCAGAATTATTCAAGGTAACTCAACTTTTGTCCAGTCGATTCCTCAGACTTTAGCACATCTTTCGAAATCAGGTGAATTGGGAACCGATATTCCATCGCATACTACGATTTAAAAAAAATTACAAATCACAACTGGCAATGACTCGACTCCATCATGCAACACCCTGTATCGTTGCATTGCATTTTTCCAAAGCTTTCTGCAGGAATAGGGATTGCGGGGTTTACTTTGTGGAATTTGCGATATTCGTTGGAAAATAAGAAATGTTGAGGATTTTTTTAAAAATGACTAAGGAATCCAGTAGGCCTCTTTTGTAAAATTTGACACATCCATACAATTCTGAAAATAACATTCATTCATCTCTCAATTAACAGACAAGCCAATTATACAATTCACAACAAATTTTATAATTGTTCAACAGTTTTATCATCACTTTCCTGAAGATAAATTGAAAAGTTCAACTGCCTAGTTATGTTGTCAGCACAAGTGTTGAATTATGGAATACGTTAGACAGAGCTTCCATTTCAATGTTGGAACTTCTTCAGAGTCCTAAAATATGTAAATTACATTATTGAGGACAAATACTTAAAACGAAGGGAGTACTTACAGTAATCTGAGTGGTTGATTGATGAACATTAACTTTTAAAAAAAATCCTGAAATATATGTAAACATTTGTCGGAGTGGTGTTATAGCTTTGACGTTTCAAGTGACACTACCTATGACTTATCGTCAGAAAAATATAAAATATGTAGTGGGTGTGTACATTTCTATATTATATTCTCCGAGAATCATCAGTTTTACTGTAAGTACTTCCTTCATTTCAAGTATTTCTTCTCAATAATGAAATTTACATATTTTAGGACCTTGAAGAATTTTCAAAATTGAAACGAAAGCTTGGTCCAACGTATTCAAGAGTTTTTCATAATCCAACATTGTGGGCCCCCATAAATTTTCAGTCGTTATATTTAAATTTTTATATATATATATATATATATATATATATATATATATAAATATATATATATATATAATATATATATATATATAAATATATATATATTGTTATGATTGGGTAGAATATAATAATTTTTATTTATACTTATACTTAATAATAATTGCCCACATTACTTCGCTCCACGTTGGAAGCTAATTGTTATTATATGTTATGGGTTGTTTTGTTTTGAGGTTTATTTCAATGAAATTTGTAAAATTATTTCTCCCACCCAAAACCATAACAAATTTACTAAATATTTGAAAAAATTTCATTATTTTTACTCTTTGTAATTCCCTTTGGAATTATTTTTATATACCATTGCCCTATTGATTTTCTAGAATTTTATATATTTTTTTTTTCTCCCTGCTTTTTATTTCCTTTCTTACCACGACTAAACTCAGAAGCCTCAGAAGTCGGTACAGAGCCACCCTGCCTTTCTTGATGTCAATAAAACTATTTCAGTTCAGTGTTTATAGGTGAAAGATCAGCATATCATTGTGGAAAGTAAACCAGAGATTATCAAAAACAATCATTTCCTCCATTCAGGAAAACTTATATTGACCTGGCCTGCGAAAGATAACTCGAACTATGAGCAATTGAAGAATTTTCACAGAAAATAATGAAAAACAGTGAAGTATATTATAAATATAACCTCACTTTTTCTTTTAAGTTGAAAAATTGTTTTATAGTTCAATACCAAAATCAATCAAAGTTCTTCAGATAAAAGAGTTATTTCGCAAAGTGATTCAGTTTGTGATGTGCACTCAAAAAGTTTATACCTGGAGTTGGATTGTCGATGATGTGATTCTTTGTAATTCTGTTTCATCTACTCCTCTCAGGGACTTCCTAACCTTTTAAGTTTTCATGTGGAAAACAAAAAGGTAATCTTTTTTTATCCTCAACTATTTTTTTGTTGAAATTTTCCAGAGGTTGAATTGATTTGTTATTGTCAGAAATCTTTCTTGTTATCAGTGAAATTCTGGAATTTCTTTTCTCTCAAATTTTCCACAACTTTTTTTTTTAATCTTTTTCTTCCCTTTCGCCTCGTTTTTTCTTCACCTGGATACCATTTCTGTTTTGTCATTCTATTTGAATTTTCAAAAATCGCGGACTTCCTTGTCGCACTTTCACTAATTTGGTGTTATTTGGGAAAACTTATCAACTAACATATTTTACATTTCTTATAAACTGAATACAATATTTTAGCATAATTATCCTTGACGTTTCTGTGTTCTTACTTTTCCACAATTTCAAATCTTCCATCAACCCATCTCTGTTGCCTGATTGGCTATTTTAATCAAGAAGTTTCTTGTTCTCCCATTGGCTATTTTAGTTAGATGCAATTTCATATACTGTATGTTTCAACATTATAATTTTGTTGATCACATTTAATCCAGAATAATTTTGTAAAACTAGACTTTTTGTTGTATTTCAAAAAATTTTTGGTTGGAATCATTTTTGAAAATGGAAGAAAAAAACTGCATTATAGTATTTGTATATATTTACCTATCAATGTTATACAGAGGGTTCAGAAAGTAAATAGAATCTCAAAAAAATTTACAAACAATATCTCATGAACTACTAACTATTAAATATTTATTATTAATGTGATTTTTTGAGAATATATATATATATATATATATATATATATATATATATATATATATATATATATATATATATATATATATATATATATATATATATATATATATATATATATATATATATATATATATATATATATATATATACATTATTTGTTCTAGTAGCAAACCCAAAACAACAGTGTTATATGTTAATAAATTTAAGAAGCCTAAAGGACAACCACCCCCATGTATCAAATTCCAAATAACAAACAGAGAGAGAGCAACACACACAAAATCCAAAAGTGACAACTGTCATAAACCTTATGGAGACATCTAGCTGTCTATGAATGTTAGTTTTGCGCTGCGATCTGCCAAGTAATATGGTTCACAGAACAATAAGCATCATTTATTTATATAAAGTGAAAATAAGTGTAAATCAACATGTTTGCTACTAGAACAAATAATGTCAAATTAAAGAGGAAGCAATGAGTGCTCAATCAACTATAACCGCCCAATTGGCCACAAAAAGTAAAAAAAACACAAAAAAAAATTAAAAAAAGTAAATACCCCAAAAAAATTGCAGCAATCGCATATCAACATGAAGAACGTTCATGATTTGTGTTTAAGGTAAGGAAGAGTAAACAAAAAAATAATGTTCACCATGCCATAACCATAACCTCCCTTTTCAGAAAAAACAAATGTAACTGAAGAAGTTTTGGAGCCCCAAAACGAAACGTATTAAAAATTCAATTATGAATCACTGAATTTTTCTTATTCCCACGAACCAGAAACCCCAAGAAAATCCGCTGAAGAATATATATATATATATATATATATATATATATATATATATATATATATATATAGATAGATAGATAGTCCAGAAGAAAACTGAGATATTTACCAAAAAGTTTTTTGTGTGTGATTCATCTTCAACAAATTATTTAATTGTGAACAAGTCTCGGAAAATTCTGTATATCATTCGAGATTTTAATCGGATTATATTCACTTCCACCAGTGGGTATGGGGAAAATGCTTTTTCCTTTTCGGTCGAGTTTCACCGCCGGGGTATTACGAAACCGTTCTACCTTGAAATATTATGCTGTTATTCAAATCTACAGTTGTCTGAATAAGATTTTCCCAGACGCATAAATCGCGTACAGGTCGAAGTTTCCAAATAAACCCCTCATCGATAACTCCGCGAGAGTTTGGCATACCAATTCTGTGATGTATATTATGGAAGGTATTAATAACTTTGCAGTGGTTGGAAAGCTGTCTAAATATAATGGAAAGTTTCTGGTATTTTAACTTATTCATACTCGTCTATAAGAAATCCTTGAATATATTATAAATTTACATCCTCGAATAGGGACACAAGCTAGCCTTCAGGAATTATAAAACAACCAATAACTTTTTTTTCGAATGAAAAGAAAAAGATTAATTATTACTTATATTGAAAATGGCTATTTATTCTCTGTGCCGACTGTGACAATAAATGTAAGTAACAATCAATGAAGATCATTAAATTTCTTGAATGAAAAATTATCAAAACGCCACCGCGCATTTCGCTGCCATCATTTCACGCTTTACCTGATTCAATTGCTAGTTTGTTTGGCGCCGACTCAAAATTAGTTACTTACATTAGTTAGGGAGCTTGGTTATCGAGACTCAAAGGGGTTATTTTTTGTTTTCAGTTTCTTTTTTCGTCGGTTTAATTTTTTGTTGAAAAGGGTTTTAAAGACAAGCTCCTATTTAAGCTGTGATCTAAAACGTTCAAAATAAGTTTAAGTCATCGCTGACAATGATTTAATTATTTTTTATCGAATTATTTGGCTTCAAGAAGCTTGTCGCTTGAATTGTGATAAAATTAATTCTTTGACGAATTGTTACTTACCAACCAATCATTGTCCAATGAAAATAATTGGTACCTCCTTTTACGAATACTTCGTGAAAAATAAATACTTTAAAGTCTTCTCTACCAACCAATCACTGCCCAATCAAATTATTTGGTACGTATTTTCATGAACACTCCGCGCGACAAGCTTATTGAAACCAAGTAATTCAAAAAAAAATTATTAAATCATTGTCAGCGATGACTTAAACTTATTTTATACGTTTTAGTACACGGCTTCAATAGAAGCTTGTCTTTAAAAAAGTTTTCAATTGGTTATTATTTTAAGGGTTAATGATGGGTAATCCTTTAAGTCCGTTACTAGCGGAAATTCTCATGGATAATTTCAAAAGTTAAATTCTTAAAAACCCGTTGATAAAAAACATTCCATACTGGTATAGATATGTAGACGACATCTTTTGTTGCTTGTAGGAACTGATAGACAAGTAAATACATTTTTTCACTTCATTAATGGCATTCATCGCTCAATCGGATTCACAAAATGAATCGAAATGAATGATTCGATAAACTTCTTGCATTTGATCATAACGAAAATAAGCAATTAACACGATTTTTCAATTTTCCACAAACTTTCGTATACATATAGTACTAGTACTTCCACTCATTCCTACCAACACAAAGTAGCCGCATATGATAGTATGATCCACATACTGGTGGATGTTCCTCTGTCAGAAGGTAATTTCAATGAAGAATTGGAATAATTCAACAAATTGCAGGCAATAACGGATATAACTCAAGTTCAGTTGACAGCATTCTATCGAAAAAACTCCATTAAAAAATAATTCAGGAACTTAATCCAGCCGATTCAAATTACAGGGTTATCACCCATTTCGGCAAACCCAACTGAGGAAATTCTCAATTATTTGAGATATAAAGATATCAATATTGCTTACAGAACAAATAATACTCAGTCTCCACTCTATTTTTTGTAATTAATCTATTTTTATATAATAAATTAATAATAATTTATAGACTGAATTATTCAATATGAGAGATTCAGCATTATAATATTTGATAGTCAATTTCGAATTAAAATAAAATGAATTATTTTTATGTGAATATTGAATGTTTGATTTTAAAAAAGATTTTATTTAAATATTAGATTAACCTTTTATTGAGCTTTTGGTAGGTAATTTTTTTTCCAGATTTTTCCTCTTTGATGGCTAATCCTTATTAAAATAAATATGTTTCTATCATTGCTTAAAGTAACAAATATTCTTAGGGGGAAGAAAGGAGAATTTTTCGAAATAAAAAAAAAATAAAAAATAAAAATTCAGCTGTTTAATGGAGTTTTGACAATAATTATTTTTGAAAAAATTAAAAAAATTATTAAATTTTATTGGGATATTTAGTTTATTATAAAACTATTAATTTAATTGTAATATTTTCGATTATTTTATATTTTAATGTGATTTCATTTTTAATTTGAAATTTTGGAAAATTTAAATAAGAAATTAGATTATGTATTTAATTTAGTCGGATAAATTAAGTTACGTAAATTTTTAATTGATTTTATTGTAATATTTTCGAATATTTCATATTATAATGGGATTTTATTTTTCATTTTGAATTTGGGGAAATTTAAATAAGAAATTAGATTATATATTTAATTTAGTGGGATAAATCAAATTATGTAAATTATAAGTAATAACATTTTTGAAGTTGATTTTATTGTAATATTTTCAATTATTTTATATTTTAATGAGATTTTATTTTTGATTTTGAATTTGGGAAAATTTAAATAAAAAATATAGATTATGTATTTAATTAGTGGGATAAATCAATTATGTAAATTATAAGTAAGTTAATTTCTGAAGTTGATTTTGTTATAATGTTTTCGATTCTTTTATATTTCAATGGTGTTTATTTTTCATTTTGAATTTGGGTAAATTATAAATAAGAAATCAGATTATATATTTAATTTAGTGGGATAAATTAAATTATTTGAATTATCAAATTCAAGAATAATCTGGCTTGTGGCACTTGTCCAAGTTTTTACATAGGACAAACAGGTAGGACTTTCAAGCTACACATAGAGTTACTTTTACTAAGTGCAAATCTATTTCATCTTTCTCTTACCATCTTCTGACTGTAAAGAATTGCTTTGCTAATGACTTTTAATTTTCTCATGTAGAAAAGGAAGGTCAAAAACTCAATCTCCCAGAAAGCTAAGAGGTTAACAAAGACCAGAATTTACAATACTTATCAAATGACCAGATTCTTCCGATTAATTCACCCCTTTTGAATCACTTAATTACCTAATATCCAACTGACTACCTGCTCCTATTATTTATATCAAACCCCAGTAATTGTGATTCAGTTGTTTCTCACTTGAAAAAGCTATAGTGTAGCGAAACACGTGCCGTGAGTTTTGTAAGCCAACTTTTTGTGAAAATCGTAGAGAAGTGTTTTCAGTTTACTTCAATTATGAATTTTCATTAGATATCGGCCGCGTCTATTCAAAAAATGAATTTTTCCTTTGAAAAGGTTTTTCATTAATTATTTTTCATGAAATAAGGATGGAAAAATTATGATTCATTTCCTGCACAACCTCCAATGTTTCGCTCCTGCTGGAATATTGCAAACCAACGGTTCCACAGTTTGTATAATGAACATTAATGGTGGGTTATATCAGAAAGTTGCTCCATTCATGAGGTTTGCTGCACTCATTTCAGGACAGTGTGAGTAATCATTTATTTTATTACAGAGAATTCCAAGAACGGATAGACAGGAAATGTTTCCAGGAAAAATGTTTTACTATTTTGAATTTTCATATCTGGATGGACATTTAAAATGAAAAAACTGATTTTCACCAGTTAGCCTTCTAGAATTTGAAAACCACAGGAAAATCATTCATGCAGTTAAAACATAAGACATCACCTGAATCACATTCAGTTTTGATATAAAATATTTCCTGTATATGTGAAAAATATAGGGGGCAAACTAAACAATACCTAAAAACCAGAATATATCAACACAAATATAACTGCTATGAAAAGAATGATAGAAATGATAGTGAAAACACTACACCTGCTTTCGATCATCGTTCAATTTTAATTTCGACTCTGTGAAAATTTTGGCAACAGAGATGATTTATTCAAAGATATTATTGGTAGAAACCAATCTCCATAATAATTTCGTGAACCAAAACAGTAATACATAGAACCTGACAAAAATATACACGCATATTCAAGAAATATTCAGAAACTTCTTAACAGAAAATGAAACCGACGAAAGAAGAAAGAGAGAAGCAAAAAATTAAATGATTTTTCTCAGTCTTGATAATAGGAATGATAGTGAGCTCCTAACTAATTTTGAGTCGGCGCTAAACAAACAATCAACTAAGACAAATTATCAAAACGCCGACATGCATCTCGCTGCCATCATTTTACGCTTTACCTGATTCAATTGCTAGTTTATTTGGCACCGACTCAAAATTAGTTACTCACATTAGTTTGGGAGCTCACTAAAGAAGTTTCTTTTATTTTCTGCTTTTCAGTTTCATTTTTCGTCGGTTTTATTTTTTGTTGAACATTCTTCAATTTTTAATTTTATGTGGCTAAAATCTACTTATTGCTACCAATTCAATTTGGATTACTTTTAGAATACTTACTTATCCACCTCACTTCAACTATTAAGTGTTATATACTATAACTAGCTGGTACCAGCGAGTTCGTCCGCGTTGAATTTTGTATTTTTTGTGACGACTATTACAAATTCACGCAGCCCATTAGGGACGGAATTTTTTATAATATTGAAACACATTTTTCTTCATTTGAAAGAAAGACCTTGAATATCAATTTTTTTGACCCTCAATTGAAAACTAACGGAACCCCCATACAAACTTTCACCCCTCATTTCAGCCCTTTAGTGGTTGAATTTCTGAAAACACTGAAATGCATATATTTTCTATTTGAAAAAGACATCGAATACCAATTTCTATGACCCCAACATGAAAACTTACGGAATTCCTATAGAAACTTTCAATACCAATTTAACGCCTTCAGGGGTTGAATTTCCAACACCGAATCACTTATATTTTATTTGTAACAAAGACCCCCAAATACCAATTTTCATGATCCTAACTTCAAAATTGACTATACAGACTTACAACCCCCCATTTTACCCAGTTCGAGTTGTATTTTCGAAAACCCTGAAACACATTTATCCTCAATTGTGGAGGAGAGCCCAAATACTAATTTCCATGACTCAAATTTCAAAACCAACTTTACTTCCACTTTCACCCCCTTCTCACCCACTTTTTCATCCCTTCAGGGATGGAATATCAAAAAAAAAATGCTGTCAAAATTTTTGCTCTCAGGACCTATAGTTGAATCTGGGCGTTGATAGTATATCAGTCAAACAGTGAGTCAGTTAGTCAGGATATGTAATTATATATGTACATATTACCCCAAACACGAGATAGCTGCAGTGAACCACTGGAGAGATCCCTCGACTGTCTTCCGTATCCATCATCAAAATTAACTCTGGGCCTCCATTATGTTGTTATGTAAGAAATACTTATGTGTGGCAACAGAATCGGTTCACAGGTGTAAAATCAATAAATAATCCCCATTTTTCTACCCTTGGGGGTATAATTTTCTTTTCAAATGGGACCAACTTCGAAGCATACCCTATGGAATAAAAAAAAATCTAAATCGAATAACCTAGAACAAAGTTATGCGTGGTAAAATCGCTTGAGAAGTACAAATTCAGTGGGTGAACCAACAATCATCCCCCATTTTCCTACCTTCAGAAGTCAAATTACCAACCTCAAGGTATGGATTGGGTATTGAATTTTTTCAACTATTATTCTCCAATATTGAATAGAACCGGGCCATAATCTTGAATCCTTCAATTTTGACAAAATAATCATAATCTCTGACCCCAAAAATCAGACCATAATCACAAAACTCGGCTGCCATTTTAAAGCCGCCATCTTTAATTTTTCAATTTTTACAAAAGAATCATGATATTCGACCCCAAAAACCACCACATACAAATTTTGAATAGAATCAGACCATAATCACAAAACTCGTCCACCATTTTGGAGCCGCCATCCTGAATTTTCCAATTTTGACAAAATAATCATGATCTCCGACCACGAAAACCCTCAGATACCAATTTTGAAGCGAATCGGACCATAATCACAAAACTCGTATGCCATATTGAAGCCGCCATTCTGTTTTTTTTTTCACACAAAAATTTCTAAATGCATTGTCACCGGAATTATGTACACCTGCCGTATTTCAAATCATTCGGACGTCTGGAAGTGGGTCAAAATCGCGCCCAAAGGAGTCGGTTACAAACAAACAAACAAGTGAAGCTAATATAAAGCGTGTAAAAAAAGTTGTGGCCCAGAAAAAATAAAATAAATTGTAATTGGGCGATGAACGTGTTGAGGAATGTATCATCAAAATCGGACTAATTTGTGGAAAGTTATGCGTGGTCATACATAAAAAAAACATAGGCGTCGACTAGAGAACCTTCTCCATTTTGATTTCGTCGGTTAAAAAGAGAAACAGATTTGTGAATAATAATAAATAATGATTTTATAGATATGATTAAACCTAAATACAACATATTCGGATGATATTTTTTATTCCTGATATTTTTGAACTTGAAGCGAATGAATGTTTCGAAACAACTGAAGGAATAGCGGATTGAAAAATGATCAATATAGGCTTATAAAATATCTTATATGATATTGATTGAAAAGGGAAACATCCTTAACCAAAAATTGAATAGATTTTTTTTCTGTTAACCCAGATAATCCTACCGTTCTGTTGAAAGAACTGTGTCATTACAGTGTCGCACACAGTAACTCCGTAATTTTAAGGTAGATGTCGTTACCAACATAGTATCTGTAACAAAATAGCATTTCATTCTTCAGTACGTCGTCGTTCCCGAGTAGTGTTCAGAGATGTTTGTTTCTACTTGTTTGTTTACATCATGTGTTTTTGGAGGTGAGTAAATCGAAAACGTTAACTATATTTGGCAATTACAAGTTTTTTGGGTATTTACAAACATCAATAAATACATGTTGAATGATATAAATCACCAACAACCATTTGTCTCTCTGGGAGCTGTTCTTATTCTTACAGATCATATTATGAAGCACGACGACATTTGAGTCTTCATGAACTCTTGGAAGAGATAGATAATCTCGATGATGACTCTTCACCACGAGATAGCATAACAATATAACCACCCGAAAATGCCAATAACGAGAATTCCGATGAAGATTCAGGGGATGAAGATCTTGTTCTGCCAAGTAATCTTCCGGGAAGCCAATTGAGGGCTGAAGCCTTCTTCACTAACGAAGGAGACACCCAAAGGAATTATGTAAACGACTTCGATAGCGAGGATGATCTATCTATCTATCTATCTCTATCAACATTTGTAGCCAACAAGAGGAAAAAGGAAAAAAAAAAAGATCGTGGTCAAATGGTCTGAAGACAATTAACAATCCCGCTTTCCTGGATGGTTAGATGAATATGGTCCTTAAAATGATAACAAATCCCCCTTAGATTCATTTAGGTACTTTCTTGATGAAAATATAATCGACATGTCAGTGAACTATACGAATATCTACGCCTCTCAGAAGAATCAAAGTTCTACAGTATTTGAAGATGAATTTCATTGCTTTATTGAAGTTATGATTCTAAGCGGATGTCATCGTAAGTCGTCGTAAAATGTACGGGCAGAACTCTCCAGATGCAAATAATACCAATTGGAGCAATTTCTCGAGACAGATTCCACTACATATTGTCAAATTTACATTGTAATGACAATGATCTTCTAAATAAGGAAGATAAGTTCTCTGAAATGAGACCGTTGTTCGATTCATTGAACATCCGATTTCGATCGTTTGCACCCGAAGAAGAAAACCACAGCGTTGATGAATCCATAGTGCCTTATTTCGGGCGCCATGGTTGCAAACAATTCATAAAGGGCAAATCAATACTGTGAGGCTACAAATTTTGGATGGGAGCAACTAGATTATGATACACTGTATGGTTTGAGCCGTATCAAGATTCGTCTACTTCTCTCCCAGAAAAATACAAAGACATGGGGCTTGGTGCATGTGTGGAATTACAATATGTCGATACCCTCACAAGTGCGATTTATCACCCCTATCACATCTTTTGTGATAATTTATTCACCTCATATTTGTCAGTAGAAAAACTGAAAAATAGGGGCATCAGATGCACGGGAACCATGATAGAAAATAGAATCCCTTCGGATCCAATAGACACATCAGAAGTGATCAAGGGGTTCATGTTCTCATAAAACAAGAAACGAGAAAGTACTAGTTCGCAAATGGCATGATGACAATGTAGTTTCAATAGCCATGAATTCCCTGTCAGTTCATCCCATAAATAAGGTAAGACGATACTCCAGGTCTGACAAGAAGCATATGTATATAGATCAGCCCCATCTAATCCAAAAATACAATGAAAACATGGGAGGAGTAGATAGAGCTGATCAAAATGTCGGGCTAACCAGAATCTCTATCAGAGGAAAAAAATGGTATTTCCCACTATTTTGTCAGTGCATCGACATGGCTATCCAAAATGCGTGACAACTTCACCGAAAAAACAATGGTAAACTAGATCAGTTCGGGAGGAGTATTGCGACCAATATTTTGGAGACTTACAAGAAACTTTGGAACTACCTCAAAAGCATGATGAATATTTGCGATATGACAGAATGGATCATTTGGGTGAGTATCAAAATAAAGAAACAAGATGCCGCGTCTGTCACAAAAATTTATTTTTTGTTTGTGAAAAATGTGGAATTGCACTACATCCCAAAGAATGTTTCCAGTCATATCATACTTTGTGAGTTGTTACTCTGTTCACAATAAATAATGTAATACTCTGAGGGTTGTTCATTGTCCTACTGTCCCTCTAAAAAATCACCTCATATTTGGAAAAAACGATAATCAAAATTTTTTTCAATATTTATTTAGGCTTTCAGCTTATACATCCATACACAGTTCATCAGTAGAACTCAAAATTCTGAAAAAAAAAATAGTTTTAGGTTTATCTTGGTTAATTGAAAAATCCACGATAAAAATCAAGTGATTTTTTGTGAATATCTAACAGAAAACAACTAATTCCATGGCTAAAGCCACGTTGGAGACTAAACTACATTTGATATATACTTCAAAAGAAAAAACCTGGCGGTAAAAATTTGCATTTTCATTCAGATAACAATCATTTTTATCGTGGAATTTTCATTTCACAGAAAAAAAATATCTATTCAATAATTAATTGAGAATATATCATTCTCCAACATAAATACTTCCGAAAGTTTATTTCGAACTATATGGAAGATAGTGACCGAAGTTTATCTCTGAGTCACAGATGATTCCACATCTGATTTCATGAACATTGTTTAAACATGGTTAAGAATGAAAGATGAAAGATCATTCAACGTTCTGCGTGGTATTTGCCAGGAAAGTAGTTGTTTTTCACCTGAGATCTACCATTTTCTGGTTCAATTTTATATTGAATCCTTTATGTGAAGAAAACCGTTTAATTCATTCCACTTCACATGGCACTTATCTTTCACTATATGCTAGACGGGCTTGCCACTCCTACTGAGAAGGAATCTTCCATTTAGAAACCTATCGAGGTGGGAGATTTTTGGAGTGTTTCTTTCTGTCACTAGGTACCGCCAGTTAAAGTTTATCTTTTCCGGCGTACCTATAGGTGTTACAAGCTCGATGATGGTTTGTTTACGTTGTGTCTCACTTCAGCCAGAGTTCTTTGGACTTTTGGCTGGTTGACTACTCCGTACTGATGAGGGCCAAGAAGCCTGAAACCGGTATGCGGATTGTTAGGTGAACACGACATAAATTAAACATAATCGAGCTTATCAGAAGGAAACATTTGCATTCAATGTCCATTGATATTATATGGAAGTATGCATGGATTTTTCAGGTGAATATCATTCAACGTTCTGCGTGGTATTTGCCAGGAAAGTAGTTGTTTTTCACCTGAGATCTACCATTTTCTGGTTCAATTTTATATTGAATCCTTTATGTGGAGAAAACCGTTTAATTCGATTTTTCTATTTTTTCTATGGTTAAGAATGTTGTTATAAAGTGTGAGGCCAGCCCTGGAGTATGAGGCCTGTCCTGGTCTATTTTGATTTATTCTTTGTGTAACACTATCATTATCACTTATAGTTCTGTGACTAATTTGAATAAGATGTCAGTTTATTTTCCTCTCATTATTAATTATGATGTTGTATGTGAACCAGCAAAATAAACATTCGAGAAAGGAACGTCGTGTCACTCAAATTCCATTCCTAAAGTCCGTCGAATTCCGTCATACGAACATACTCCAACCATATAATCCCATATAGCTGAGGATAGTCAATTCAAAGTGTTCCCGCATTTCAGACTGTGGAATTCTTCAATTCCTGGTACTCTCAGTTGAACCAATGCAGGATTGACTTACTGTCCACCAATTCGAAGAACATAAATGAATATCACGAAAGGAGAAAGGAAAGCTACATCATTCCTATCTATTTCCATACACTCTGTTCATAAGTTCAAACAAATCAATGATATTGATTTTTTTTTGACTGTAAACATACTTCGGATCCTTATTCTGAGCACACACTTCAGCCCTTGAAGTCGGTTCACACGTCTTTTGTTCTAAAGTTCATCGAGTTTTTCATGATTAAATTCCATCAAGGAACAAGCTATCGCAGACATCAAATAGATGGATCGGTATTATTAAGGAACTTTAAATTGATAGGCATATATTTTCGAACAGGACAAATATTCCCGAACTTATAAATGGCGAGCAAAGAACTTGACTCGACAAATTAATGAGAATCCTCTGAGATATTTCGAGAAGTTTTAATTTCATAATAAAATATGCCAGACTTCAGTTCAAAAATATTGGAACACTTATATAATGAAGATGGAAGTACGAATTCTACTTTCCTCCTTCTCATTATACTTTTTATAAATCATTCTCTTTCAAAAGAGATTGTCTCAAATTTTTTTCCTTCAGAAATGAATGCGTTGGAGTGACGAATTTAATGTCAAGGGAATTGTCGTGAATTATACAAATGACTGTAATTTGCCGTGAAATAATTGCAGAAAGCAGAGAATGGAAATTTTGGGGACTCACCACAAAAAACTAAGAGAACATAAAATAATTTCGTTCGTTGGATATTGTATAAAGAATATTAATCCAAAATGCCTTTTAAGGAAAATATTTTTTCGAATGTTATTCGCAAACGACGTGATGATTTAGTGATTCAGGCTACGCAAATGGTCACATCTGAATTTCTAACAAAAGAAAATGCAGTTAAGTTTATGGATTCATATTTTCCTAGTGTACAGAGAGATTGAGTTTGGACATTGTTGAAACTAATTGCTCATATGTTATTTGAAATTCAAGTGTTAAAAGGGTTTCTGCGTGGGGAGTGTGAATAAAAAAACTTTTTAACAGAAAATTAAACCGACGAAATACAGAAGTGAAAATTAAAAAATTAAATAAACCTTCTTAGTCTCAGTAACTGAGCTCCCAAGCTAATGTAAGTAACTAATTTTGAGTCGGCACCAAACAAACAAGCAAATGAATTAGGTAAGGCGTAAAATGATGGCATCGAGTTGCGCGGTGACATCCTGATAATTTTTTTGAAGTAATTCAATGATATTCGTTGATTGTTTGTTTGGCGCCGACTCAAAATTAGTTACTTACATTAGTTCAGGAGCTTAGTTACTGAGACTAAGGAGGTTTATTTTATTTTTCAATTTTCAGTTCCGTATTTCGTCGGTTTAATTTTTTGTTGAAAAGTTTTTATATCTCAATTTTTTATGGCTGAATTATACTAATTACTACCTACTTGTTCTTTGATTACTTCCAAAATACTTACTTACCCACCTTACTTCAACCATTACCAGTTAAATAATATGATTATCTACTTTTACTATTTGTTGTAATATAAATTATTTTTGTTGTTCTGGTTAGTTTATTCCACTACTTTGTATATCATTCCATTCTCTCATAGAATATAATGGTTTTGACGGATCTGGAACAGAAATAATGTCAGTAGCGATCTGTCATTGTCAACTACGTATGTGAGTGCCAATGTTCATAAGTGAAAAATCAATTATCCCCTATTTTTACACCCGTAAGGGTATCTAATTCCATTCGAAATCTGAATATAAGGTATACCCTATATATTAAAAGAAGAATCATCCAAATCGAAGAACCCAGTACAGAGTTATGCCTGATAGAATCGGTTAACGGACCAGAATTCAGAGGGTGAGTGATCAATAGCCTTCATGTTGCTACCCTTAGGGGTGGGTTCATCTTTAACTTCAAATGGGACCACCTTCGATGTACACCCTATTCACTGAAAAAAGAATTATCGGAATCAGACGCCTCAGTTGAAAGTTATGCGTGATCATTTATAAAAAAAAAATGGTGAAAAAAAAAATACGGGTCGACTAGAGAACCTCCTCTTTTTGGTTTCGTCGGTTAAAAATGGCTGCCGATTTGATAAATCTGACCTAATAAATATGATTGTATATAGAGAAATACCTGGTGCATTAGTGAATGTGAATTGTTACAATATTTAAATGTGAAAAATTCAAAGCAAAATGACGAAATTGAAGAAAACAACGACTAGTGATGGTGTGTCAATTAACAATGGCGCCTATGAAAAGTGCATCGAACACAAATACAAGCTGGAATTCAAAAATGAGGAATTACTCAGCAACAAAAGGTTAATAAATAATTTGGAAAGTAAATAAGAGGAATGTCTCTTCGTCTTCGAATCTATCATAAAAGGTGAAAAATCAGTACCGGAGCCGAGATTCCAACCGCAGCTGTTTAACGCAACCGAACGAGATTTCTGCAATCTGTAGAACACCATAACAATCAGAGCTCTACTAAAAACGACTCAACATTGAAACATCTCACTCCAACTACAAGTACAGCTTGATACGAATCCGTAAACGGAGGGAAAGAATCAACAAAAACAGATAGCGCCAGATCGCAAAATCCAGAAATTAAAAAAGCACAATAACACATACCCATGTCCAAGCAGCGATTCAGAGTGCAATGAACTCTACCAAAATGAATGGGTCAATGGGGACACACCGAAAACCTGTTATTGGTGCCGGTAAATCAAACTTCAAATTACTGACGATTCCTAAACTAGGATTTGTGCATGTGTGTCTCATGCATCCAGATATCTCAGAAAAAGATTTCTACAAATTTTTGAAAGAGACAGCTCGAAATAGTCACTTCAAGTGTGGAACATGGACCAGAACTCCGAGTACTAAGTTGTTCAAGGTGTCATTTTCCATAAATAAAGTGAGTAAGGTCTACGACCCGTCAATCTGGCCAGAAGGTGCAGCGGTGTAAAGATTCAAATTTCACCGAATAATTTTTTCCAGTCCGAGTTCAGGATCTTCTATCCCTATTACTGAACACGAGTGTAACCCTAAGGCTCTTACTCTCTGAGCTTCGAACAAGTGGGCAACAGCCATTCACGGATTTGGAATTTTGACTGGATAAGGACTGGAGACCGGTCTCCAGCCCTTCCCATGATGACGGTTCTCAAAAATGGCCGAGAAAGAATTTTGAATCTGAATTTTGGAAAATTAGATTTCTATAGAGGATGCAGCTTTCACTACCCAGGATAGGTTGATAGATAGCCCATCACTCCAGGGAGTGCCTGGGACGTTTAAAGCGCGAGGGGTCGTCTATGTTGTAATCAGTAGCTTTCCTCACGAGGGGGTTATCGTGGGTTATTGAGCAATCGAATACATTCCGATTGCGGTCTCTGATTATACTTCTGATGGAAGGCAGGTTCAAGTCTTCAAGTATCCGATCGTTCCGCACATACCACGGAGCATTCGTTATCATCCTCAAGACTTTCATTCGCGCCCGTTCCAGGACGCGAATGCTAGTCCTGCAGGTTGGGCCCCAGGCGGCTGAGGCATATAAAATGACAGGCCTGAACATCATTCTATAGATCTTGACTTTATTTTTTAAAGTGAGTTTACTTCTTCTATTAATCAGAGGGTAAAGTGCGCCGATTTTCTTAGCAATTTTGTTTTTTATTATATTTACATGCGACTTCCAGGTGAGCCCACGATCCACAGTAACCCCCAAGTACTTGACTTGTTCCGACCATTCTATCTCCCTTCCAGAGATAGTCACTTTCCTTTTCGGGTTGTTTCTCTTGCGACCCATCGAGATCGCTTGTGTTTTATCGGGATTTAACTTCATTTTCCACTCCAGGTACCACTGCTGGAGGTCGTTTAATGCATTCTGCAAATAAGCAACACCCATCAGGTGGTTGGCTGACGAGGAAAGTAAGGCCGTATCATCGGCGAACAGGGAGATTTTCACGTGTTTGGTTCGTGGTATATCGGAGGTGAAGAGTGCGTATAATACAGGAGACAGTACTGCCCCCTGAGGAAAGCCGGCCTCGGGTTCGAGAGGAAATTGTCAACCTTGGTCTGAAATGTCCTACCCGTGAGGAACGACTTCATCCACTTCACCAGGCTCAAAGGCGAGTGGAAATCGATTGATTTGCAGAGCAGGTCTTCGTGCCATTCTCTGTCAAATGCTTTACTTATGTCTAGAAGGACAATATGAGCACTTTTATTGGTGTTTAGCGGAGATATTATATTTTCCACCAGCTTCAAAACCTGTAGCTCGGTGGAGTGAGCGCGACGGAAGCCAAACTGCTCATTCGGTAGGACATTTATGTCCTCCATTTCATCGTCAAGCCTTTCGAGAACGATTTTTTCAGCCAACTTAGCTGAACAGCATAACAAACTGATTGGTCGATAATTTTGCAAGAAGGTCGTGTTCTGGATATTCGCAGAGCGAAAGTCGACAGTGTCGTCCGGAGCTATACAGGACCGGACTTTCCAGTCCGAGTATCACCCATAGTTATACCTTCTAACGCAGATTCTTCAAATTCTCAACATTAAACACTACATTGTTCAATGCAAACTCCCAATGTTCAGAAAATAATTTGGAAGATTTTCAAATATTTCTCCATCAACACAATTTTGACGTGGTATGTACAGGGTGTTCCATATTTGATTGCTGATCCTAAAAAGTGATAATCCTTGGATGATTTTAAGAAAAATTCTTCATATGAACATAGGTCCGCAACCGCTTCATTTCTGAGATACCGGATGTTGAAATTTAACAAAAAAAGCAGTTCTATCCCAATATCTCTGAAACCGCTTCGGCTTTTTTTTCAATTTTGGTACATGCAAAGTACGCATGAGAATCCATTTTTTCCATGATAAAGGATTCCTCAATTTTCATTAGTGCGTCCCTGTTGACATGCTGTGTCATATTTTTGATCAAAATAATGATACGCCACTGGCCTTTTTCCAAATAAATTCAATTTTTGTAATTGTTCTCTATCTTCTCATGAAAATGATCTCCTGCCTTTTTTCGTACGGCGGACGATTTTCGATTTAGAAAATAAAATTCATTCATTTGTTTGTCCCTATTCGATTTTTCCTCTTAGTCCTAATTTCACACTAGTGGTAATCAAAGGATCTAGAATGGTAACTATTATTTAGTTTTTGTAATGAGTACGCATAAAAATATATATTTTATTCTTAAAAACATAACTATTATGAACAAAAAATACCAAAATCAAATTAACTGTTGAAAATTTTCGCCTCCTGCAAGTATGCATGCTTCAGCCCTCCTTGTCATTGACTCGCATACTCTGTGGAAAATTCCCGGAGTATTCCATATTGCTTCACAGGATACTATTACGCGGTTTCGCAATTCTTCCTCAGTTATAATTGGTTGACTGTACACCAAAGTCTTAAGATGTGCCCAAATAAAATAATCAAGACTGTTTAAGTCTGGGAATCTAGCTGGCCATGACTCTGTTTCCCCATGACCTATCTAGCGATCATGAAAGTTTTGGTTTGAATAATCGGGTGCCAGAGCACCAAAATGAGGAGGTGCGCCATCGTGCATAAACCACATGCGATTTTGCATTGAAATAGGAACATCTCCTAACAGAATTGGCAACTTATCTTCAAGAAATCGGCGATAATTATGTCTATTCAATCTGCGTGGTGAAAAGAGGTCCAAGTAGGTAATCTCCAATAATTCTAACCCACACATTTGATGAGAACTGCTCCTGGTGATGAGATTCCTGTTAAACTGATGAATTCCGGGCATGAAATCGATACCAATAATGAACCAATTAAACGAAGTTTATTTGAATAATCAACAATCGTGAAATATATGAAATGATGTACGAAATATACTTATATAACTTGTGACAACTCATTAATCGTTTACTTCAACTACAGTTATGTTATACAGGGTATCTTCTGAATAGTCGAGTCGAGATCATGTTTGAAACATAAATCTTCAGCTCTAACACTTCCCCTCGAGACACGCCATCTACTTCTCCACTGCGATTCCCATTCCCAACATTTGTATACATAAATTGTGTTTAGGTTTGGGCAAACCCTTTGTCAAAATATCTGCCATCATATCATTTGTAGATGTATGAAGCAATCTGAAATGTTTCTCACTGAGTGCTTCACGGATAAAATGATGACGAATGTCTATATGCTTGCTTCTAGCATGAAAAATCGGATTCTCTGCAAGCATAAGAGCACTTCGATTGTCGTTGAAAATGGAGATATTTCTCAATTCTTCGAAGTCCAAATCTGATAAAAATTGATGTAGAAATATGGCTTCCTTGGCAGCTTCTGTCAATCCCATATATTCAGCCTCGGTTGATGATAGTGCAACAGTCCGCTGTTTCTTCGAATCCCAAGATATAGGTCCACCAGAGAAAATAAAAGAATATCCTGTGAAGGATCGTCTGTCAACGAGATTGTTACCCCAGTCAGCATCAACAAATCCTTCTAGAGGTTCAGAGTCTGGTTTGTAGATGATACCCAAATCCGAACTTCCTTTCAAGTAACGGAGTACACGTTTTACAGCAGTCCAATGGGTTTTGTCGTAACAATTGTTGAACTGACCTAGATAACTGGCAGCAAAACTGATATCCGGCCTTGTCGTCACAGCCAAATAAGTCAAAGCGCCTACCAACTCTCTAAACGGTACCTTCACTTCCTCATCAGTAGTAGATCCCACTGGTTTCAACAACTTCACATTTGGATCCAGAGGAGTGTTCACTGGTTTGGATTCCGACATACCAAAACGCTGTAGCAAATCTGTGATATAATCTTGTAACGAAGTTACTATTTTCCCGCTATATTTATCAGCCAAAAGCTCCCTGTAAGGAATTAAACCCCGCTTGACACTAATAATAGGTCTAGAAATGCCATTCGTGTTCGTGATAAATCCGTGGATTATATATATCCTAATAAAACAGACTAAACGCCTTCCGAAAACCACGCGATTTACGCCAGGCGTAGCTGACATAGCACGCACGAGTATCCCCTGCGCCGGCTATCGTCTCTCGAGAAAACATTCTCAACAAGCAAGCTGGGCGATATTCAAACGCCGACGAGACATTTCAGTCCTCCGAGAGCAGCCCGAGCCAGCAGTCCGTCGAGCCAAGAGCATACGATACCGAGCTGACGTCACGATAGAAGCCACCCAGTACAGTTGAGTCGAGACAGAGACGCACGCACCGAGCTGACGTCACAGCACGAAGGATTTTACGAGCTGGGTAATTATTCTGTGAAAGTATACTTTGTATCGAAATCGACAGAGTCCACAAAACGTGCGCGCATATAAGTCGTTCGAGAGGGATTCGGAGAAGAGGGAGAAGCCGGCCGTAGTTCCGTTTTGTCATATTTCAAAGAATTAGTAGCTTGCCCAGCCCAGCAGAAGGAGTCACGCGGCCGACTAGTATCCAGAGTGTGAGCCAAAGACCGAAGCAGTCCACGACCGTCCCGGGCCTTGCCGAAGCAGTGAGATCGGAGTTCGGTAAATATGTTGTAAAAGGTGAAAGACATCAGGAAATCTTTGTAAGTACCGCAGATGCGATGTGCGCATGATCGTAAGAGGCACATATATATTTCAAAGCTGTGCTGGTAATTTCTGCATACGAGTCCGTACGACACCCCCCACCGCAAGAGCTTTTGGTTGCTAAAATTACCCCGCTTGCTTGAAAACACCCTCCCCGCTTCCTCTGTATAGAGTGCTTGCCATGTGTTCATTTGTTGTGATAACTTGAGGCCGCCGTCAGCCGCCCTTACTGTATTTCATTATTTTTAATATACCTGTTTATCCTGTTCTTAGTATTCTTTCATTGACTATTTTGAGTAGAATTCTAACATCTAGTGCGCAGTCGCCACCCAGGTTCGAAACCCAGTTGAAGGCAATTAAAGCCTGCCTTGTTGGCCCTGTTACAGTGTCACGACTATATTGACCCCTGGAGTGTCTTTCTTCACTGAGACTGCCCGGAGCAAAAGTGGCCTTTTCCACTATAAAGCTAAAGGTGGCGCCCGAGAAAAACCGAGAATAGTGAAAAGCGCCAAAGTTTGATAATAGGGGGAGAAACCCCTTTACAACCTCTCTGATCTAAAGCTATTTTGTTTTCATTCCGTGAGAATTCAATTCCCAGACAGTAGCCACCTTCTTTCAAATCTTTGAGTTGAAATATCCCAGAAAGTTTACTTTTCACTTCGTAAAGTATTGCTTCATTTGGACAAGCAATCAGAATGTCGTACACATAAATCGTGATTAAGATTAAATCTTTCCCTTCTTTCAATCGATACACACAAGGATCAGCATTGGTAGGTTCGGCTCCGATAGATTCCAATACCTTATTCAGTTTTTCATACCAACTCCTTCCTGCTTGGCGTAGTCCGTATAAAGACTTCGTCAAAAAACAAACTTTATTACCACTCTGTAGATTTTTAAGCATATTTTTCGCTTCCGTTTCAATATCAGCCTCGGTATTTCCGTTTTCAATGATCATTTTGAAAATATTTGCCTGGGTGGTTCCATATATATCTCATCCTCAAGCTCACCATTCAAATAAGCACATGTAACGTCGAACTGATGAATTTGCATTCTGAAACTAGCTGCTAAAGCTACAATGAGTCGTATTGAACTCAATCGCGCAACAGGCGCAAAATTTGGTTGAAATGTACGCCAGGCTGTTGGCTGGAACCTTGAGCTACTAGCCTTGCTTTCCTTCGTTCAAGCGTACCATCGGCTTTGTACTTGTTCCTCAAAACAATTCGACTACCAATGATATCGGTATTTTCGGGACGATACACGAGTATCCATGTATCATTTTTTAGAGTCGACTTTATTTCTTCTCCCATGGCTGCATACCATTGTGAAGCTCCAGATCCACTAATCGCTTGTTCCAGGTACTTCAGCGACAACCATTAACGTCCGCAATGAATGAAACTGTTCCTTTCGCGAAGATTTCTGTCGAGACATTAGTTGCAAGATTGAGTTTTTTGTGGAGGGAGTCACTTATTTCCGAAAAAAATTGAGTTCGTTGCACAAATGCGATGTAGCACCACTGTCGATGCACCATTTTTGTTTGTTATCGGGTATACCAACTAGAAAAGCGTCCGATGCACATAAACAAACATTCTCGGCATATTTGGCAGAAGGTTGTTCAATTTTTCCTACTTTTTTGCATTCCGAGGATCTGTGTCCAACTTTCCTACATCTATGGCAACGATACTTGAATGTTTCAATTGAATTCATATTCGAATTGCTAGTAGTTCCAAGTTTTTCAGTTGTAGATTTATTCTGGGGCCTCCACTTGGTGAATTCCTTATTTGCAAACATCACATTCTGTATCCCATCTCTTGCATCACTCTTTCTTGCGTCACTTTCTTCTATAATCTTTATGCGAAGGATTTCTGGAGAAGGAAGTTCGTCTCTAGATTCTATTGCACATCGAAAGTTCTCGAAGCTGGAAGGCAAACTATATAACAACATGATTGCCAATAAGTCAGGGTTAATTTCCACCTCCATTTCATTCAGTTTATCTACTGCATCGAAAAATCTGTTAACGTGTTCACGCACGTCATCACCCTCTAACATGCGTTGCAGAGTAAGCTGTTTCAGAAGTGTAGCTTTTCTAGCAGGCCCTTTGGATTGATAGATATTCCCCAGTTTCAGCCATATATCGCGCGAAGTTGCGCAACCCTTGATTTGCGTCAGTTCCGTGGGACTAATCGACAATATCATATCCGATTTCGCCTTAACATCATTCTTCATCCATATTCCAAACTCTTTCCTCGAATTGTCATCATTTTCGAACAATTTGAGTTTTGGACAATCACCAGAAACATACGCCCATGCGTCGTTCTTCACCAACAAAGCCTCCATCTGCATTTTCCATGTGTCATAATTTTCCTTGCTGAGAGATTCAATTTTGGATAGATTCGAAAAACTAATGTTGAACAAGTAATAACACACAATTCAAATTCGGCTATTTCAGTGTAGGTGTCTTGGTGTGTCTGGGGTTCCTGGGTTTCCTGGGCCCATAACCTGTTAAGCTGATGAATTCCAGGCAGGGAATCGATACCAATAATGGACCAATTGAACGAAGTTTATTTGAATAATCAACAATCGTGAAATATATAAAATAATGTACGAAATATACGGATGACAACTTGTGACAACTCATTAATCGTTTACTTCAACTACAGTAATGTTATACAGGGTATCTTCCGAGTAGTCGAGTCGAGATCATGTTTAAAACATAAATCTTCAGCTCTAACAATTCCACGATTGCACGTGGATTTTCCTCGGCCCAAAAATGATTATTATGAACATTTCTGATCTTTTTTCTAGTAAAACTAGCTTCTTCCTTGAATAAAATCTCCCTGTCAAATAAAGGATTTTCGGTAACTTTTTGGAGAAACCATTGGCAGAAATTCACTCGTAATGGAATGTTTCGAGGGAGTAGAGCCTGAACCCGTTAAATGTGATGGGAATATAATTAATAATCATGAACAATCCTCCATACTAGAATATGGGCGATATTCAAATTATTGGCAACTTGTCTCGTACTTATTTCAGGATTTTCGTCAACTGAATTTCAAACAGCTACCCCAATTGCTGGAGTTCTTGCAGTCCGATGTGCTCCTTTCAAGTGATGATTTGGCTCGAAACTTCCTGTTTCACATAACCTTCTGTGGGTGCTTGAAATCGTTCGAGCATCAGGAACCATTCTATTTGGGAAGCGCTCTTGATACAGTCAGTCGCCTGGCTTCATATGCATTTGAATGTACGGTCTTCGACATAAATCTGGGTGACCATATGGGTCACACCCTCTCGAAAAATTACTCCTCTGAAAAACTAGGAAATATTTCAGATATTCCTCAAATTGAAATTCGTGTTACGTGGCAAGAAAATTAATGCCATGCACAACTGTGAATTTATTTTCAGAACTCGATTTTCATCCCTCATATCATTGAATATGATGTTTCAGTCTTACTCAACTCAGAAAAACCAAAAGCTGTTGTGGTTTTGATGAACTATCACTGAAACTCCTTAAATATCTGGGCAAAAACATAGTTTTCCCTCTTACACATTTATGCAATATTTCACTACAAAATGGGGTTTTTCCAGAACTAATGAAATACGCTCTATTGCATTTATCCATTGCATGAAAGAGAAAACACAATGGACATAGACAACTATCGTCAAATATCCTTATATCGGAAATCTCAAAAATACTCGAAAAATCTGTTTGCAATATAATAAACGATTCTGCTGAAAAATATAATTCAATAACAGTGTGTCAACATGGTTTCAGGAAATAAAAATTGGATGAAACGCACACTTTCCAATTATTCGAGTTTGTCTACCAAAAAATCGACAAAGGTAACTATGTTGTTTCTCTCATGTTCGATTTGTCGATAACTTTCGACATCTTGAACGGAGAAATAATAGTCGAAAAATTATGTGCTCTTGGGATAGGGGGTATTCTAGCTGAATGGAAAAAATAATATATATCAAACAGAAAAATAGTTGTTGAAATTTATAACGAACTATCCGAAATTTATCCGGTCTCTTTCAGATTTCCTCAGGGTTCCGTCTTGAGACCCCTGCTATCCTTACTGTATGTCAATGATCTACTTAGTTCATTACAAATGGAAAAGTTACCATGTTTGCCGATGATACCACAATAACCGTAACCGAGAAATCTCCCAAGGAACTCCAAGAAAAAGTTAGATGTAGGGTAGATGAGATGGACACTTGGTGCCAGAGGAATGCATTGATGATAAAACAGATTGCATGAATTTTCATTTAAAAAAATCAGTTTTCGATTCACTTATGTTGGAGTTGAATCTCAACATGGTATCACATTCAAAACCCTTTGGAGCTTGTCGTGATTCAAACATGACTTTTAATGACAATATAAATCACGTCTGTGGAAATTTGAACAAAGCTTTTTATGCAAATTGTCAAATGAAGCCGCACTTGGATGAAAACAGATTGATAAGTCCTAACTTTGCATTCGTTTACAGCCACCTATCATACAACGTAATGGCCTGGGATTCGGCTACTGGAGGAAATAGGGTTTTCATCTCACAAAGGCGAATCATTAGAAAAATATTTGACCCTTACTATTCCCAAAGTTGTCGGGATGTCTTCATAGAAAAACATATTCCGACATTTATATCTATTTACATTCTGAAATATGTCACCTCCACAAAAAAGCATCTATTTCGCAATACAGGAGAGCCACCATGAAATTCCGAAATACAGGACATAAAATTTCGGAAAATCTCCGTTATACAACTGTCTTACCTTATACAATGTACTACCAGTAAAAATCAAAGAAGAACCCTGTTACAAGGGCTTCAAAAAGAGCGTCAACCATTTTTTGATAATAAATTGCTTTAATTATTAGGAAGAATACTCCTCCCACAATTCAAAATTGTCCATTTCAAACGTTTGCTTTGTAAACATTTCACTTCTTCAATAATTTCAGTTTGTGTATTGTCATGTCAACATTTGTCTTTTTCAATAATTTCAGGATGTGTTTTCTCATTTCAAATGACATTTGTATTTTAGAAATACTGTGTTTTGTTTACTGACTTGCCTTTTGTACAATGTATGTTTTTAGAGGCCAATGAATAATAACTTACTTACTCACCATTGCGTGGAGCAATTCCACGAACAAAATGAAGACACTTTCAACAAAGGACAATATTTTTTGCACAACTATTTCTGATAGTAAGTAAAAACCACATTTCCAATCAATTTCTGTAGGATTCGAACCTACGATCTCGAGACTATGAGGCAGACCAGCACTCAGTAATATATATCGGTATTCTGTATTCCCAGTAATATTCACTAGACATTGAGAAATGAACAAAACGAAAGTTTCTCGAGGGTTTGATGATTTCTCAATCAATAGTACAACTAATACTCGTGATGGTAAGGCAAGTGTATAAACAAATTATATTCAACTGCTGGTTTCAAGGCAGCGTAACAGCACTTCGCCTTCAAGACTCCCTTCGCTTTCTATTCTAGAAACAGCATGTTTAATACATAAAAACAAATCATTTTATGACATAATGAATGGATCCACCTGCCAAAATAACAACTTGAGACTTCCCATTCCCTCTTCAAATTTGATTAAAAAATATCTGGTGTATAATGTCATCTTATCATATAACAATCTTCCAGCTTCAATCAAAACCATCGATTCCATTACTTCATTCAGGAAATCGTCAAAACAACTGCTAATTGAGAGGGCTTTTTATGATATAAAGGAATTCCACAATGAAAAGATGAGCGCTTCTTAATATATCGTTGGAAGGAGACTGTTGCAACTCCAAATTCGTATTTTTTCAGAATCGTCATCTGAAAATCTGAACGATGATAATACATGCACAGCTCGGCTGAGATAAATGATGAGTGGCAGTGTTATTGATGGCAGACTCGATCAAGATATGTGGGCTATTGTTTGGCTTCAGTATTGACTGTAATGAATAATCGTGTCCATTTTGAGTTCTTAGAAACTTTGCAATATCCCTTCCATGTTCAACAGCAATATTTAATATTGTGTTTCTTCGCGTTTCACAGGGTATCCCGAATTTTATGATAGTATCTAGAGCCCGTAGTTCATCTTTCGTTGCTTCATCAAATTAAATAATCTCTAGCCTTTTTCAGGACGGCACTGGGCAGGTACTCATCGGTCATTGTAGCTATATGACTCAGATGATTTATTGTTTGGGTACTGATGTTTTGATTACGGATTTCCTTATCACATATCCTTTTTTGTACCTCTAGTATATGTTTATTCATGTCATCTATGGTTTTATAGTTGGACAATCAGTTCGTTTAGTTCCGTTTCCACTTGTATAGCTTCTTGGGTGAATTTTTGATATTCTTTTTTAAAATTCTCGATGTGCTTACTTTTCATTTCAGTCTCCTCAGCTGAGTCCTGTAGAGTTGTTATCTCCGGCGGCCTGCAATGTATACATTTACCACACAATCATTTCAACATTCTACATTAACCAAATGTCGATTCGAATGTTAATTGCATTCGGCAAATGCCGAAGTTTTCCTCTAAGTAGTTCACCTGAAATTAGGCGGGTGGCGCAATCCAAAATTTTGTCCAATTATTTAAACGTCAAATTCATTTCCTGATCATTCTTGTGAAAAATGCAAAATAATGGTAATAACTTCAACACGCATCGATTATCAAATAATCGACTTGAAATTTTCAGGTCCAAATATTTAGAAAACGGTTGCTTATAGCGACTTGTTACAGGAGTAGCTTTTTTACGTAGATATGATGGAGATATTGATTGTTTTACTGAAAAATGTGCTAGAAGTCTGCTCAAAAAAGTTATGAATCCTCAAAAAAGAAAAAGATGTGTAGGTGGCGCCCCCTATAAGTGGGAGCACTCATAACAACAGGTTTGAATTCGACACCTCAAAAACTCCTCAATACCAATTTTCGTTTAATTAAGGTCAGTATTTCAAAAGTTATTTGAAAAAAACGAAAATAAAAATAAAACTTCAACACCCTGTATCTTGGGAACGAAGTATTTCCGGACATATATTTATTTTGACAATTCATATTAGAATATTGTGAGGAATTACCTCCTGAAGTTTGTCAAAGTACTTTTGAATCACCCTGTATAATTAAATGTCAGATCAACGCCCTGACCAAACCACTGGACTCAAACAGCTGGAATTTTGACAAGGTATTCCTATGATTATATAGATAACCACTAGGTAAGGTTTTTTGATATTTCATCCCCAAAGGGGTGAAGAGGGACGTGAGAAAGGTGGTGAAAGTACTTTTAGTATTTAAGTTAGAGTCATGGAAATTGGTACTCGAGCTTTTCTTTTCAATTAAAGAAATAAGTATTTCAGGGTTTTTTAAAATCCAACCGTAAAGGGGTTGAAGTTTTGTATAAGGGTACCGTTAGTTTCCAATTTGGTATTCGAGGTACTTGATACAATTAAAGATATAAGTGTTCCAGTATTTTTGGAAAGGAGTGAGAGGGGAAAGGGGATTGAAATGGGACTGAAAGTTTGTATGGGGGTCCCTAGTTTTCAACTTAGGGTCATGAAATTGGTATTTGAGGTCTCTGTGTTTTTAGAAATTCAACCCCCAAAGGGGTGTACCATTCTCATGAGGATTCCGTTAGTTTTTGAGTTAGTGTAATGAAAATTGTTTTTTGTTCAGGTTCTTTGTACTTGTATTCAAAAATTCCTTCCCTTTGGGGGTGGAAAGGGGATAGTGAATTCGTAATAGTCGTCACAATGCATTATTTCCGCTGTCAAATCAATTTTGCCACCCAAACTAGATAATGATAACATGGGATGAAAGGAAACGGGATAACAGCATAACGGAAAACAGGAAACGAGATAACAGGGTAACGGGAAACGGGCAAAGCCACAGGCATAAGCTGGATGAGACACCACGGAAAAAAACATACGAAAAAGTACAAATTCTACGCGGACAATGTCGGTAGTTGTATATTCCCATCAACCATTATGCAACTGCCGATTTAAAAAAAAAAACAATTATACAGAGTGGCCACTTTTTTAATGGGATTGTATTGGTAACTTTTAAACCATAAGAGTAAGAAGGTCGGTCAAATGGAGAAAAAGTTGCATTCATAGGGGCATTGTCAAGCAAATCAAACAAATGGAGATTATCAGGGCCGGTTATTGAGATATCATAAGAAAAGTAAATTCTGTCATTTTGATTTTTCTTTTTTTCCCACTTTATTTCGAATATTATCAAAAAATGTCGCGGAAGTTTTTTATTCAACAGTGAATTATCCTCAATTTGACATAATCAGATTTTGTATCCAACGTTTCGTACGCTCTGGGCCACCCTCAACCTCATTTTTTTCAATACGGACCTGCATATTTTATGACACTTTTCGAAATAAATTTTAACACTGAATTCAACGATATATCATACAATGTCATTCAAAGTTGAATTTCAGGTGATTTTGACCCTTATCCAAATTTCTTTGGGTCGGATCTGTATTACATTTAGGTACCTTTAGTTTAATTAACAACATGCGATACATTTCGATAAGAAAATCAACTTACTCATCTTCAACTGAATGGAACGTAACAGAATCAAAGCAAGAAACAAGTAATAATTATTTACAAATTTCAAGAGGTGCAAAACCTAATTCATAATAATTAAACGAAACTATCATTTAATGAAAGAAAAATCAAATGATTATTCGAAAGTAAATGATGAACATTAATAAAGTAAGTGTTCGAAATGTCCACCATTTTGTAAAATGCACTTTGCGGTTATGGAACCCATACTTCTTATATATTTGCTTATTTCGTCTCCTTGAATACCTTCCAATACATTCTCAATCTTCCCGCGAAGAATCTCTATTGTCGGGTTTGTAGTATCATGAATTTCATTTTTGAGATATCCCCACAAATAAAAATCCAGCGGATTCAAATCCGGAGATCTGACAGGCCATGCTACTGGACCTCTTGTTCCAATCCATGAATCGGAAAAAGTTCGATTTAGATAGTCTGTGACTATTCTTGAGTTGTGTGGACCACATCCATCTTGTTGGAACCATGGACTTTACGCCGATACCGTATAGGAAGATCACTCAACATTTCTTCTATAATTTCTACATATTTAGCTCCGGTTAGGTTGCCGTCAATAAAATAGGGTCCCAGTAATTTATTATTCAACAAACCGCACTATATGTTCAAAGAAAAACGATATTGATGTCTAACTTCATGAATTAAGTGAGGATTTTCTGTGGCATAAAAATGTTTGTTCCTTCGATTGAACATGCCAGAATTTGTGAATGTCGTTTCGTCTCCCCAAATGATATTGTGCGCAAAATTTTTGTTATTCCGCACCTTCCGTTGAAACCAATTACAGAATTGCAACCTTCTCTCAGGATCATTGCGATATAGTTTTTGCACGGCTTCGTATTTAAAGTCATGGTATCCGTGTCTCTTGACTATTTTATTAACAGCACTTTTTGATCAATTGCATTCACTGGCCATAGTTCTCGATCCTATTCCTGGATTCATTCGAATTTGGGCCAAAACATTGATGTCATTAATAGGCTCGTTTCGTCGTACATAAGGACCTCTAGGTTTGATGGATGAATTATGTGCAAGTAACGTTGTAGATAGACGTCGAAACATTTTAATATTTGGTGTTGTTCTTTCAGGATATAATTCACCATACCTTTGTTGTGCTTTGAACGAATTTCTATCTAGTTTTATGTACACTTCGTACATATCTTTCTTCTCTTCATTTGTGTATCTTACCATATCGAATAAATTAAATTGAAATTACTCAGAAAAGTATTTAATGACAAGTTCTTGTGACACAATAATAAACGAAGTGACAAATGATATGACATTTCTTGTTATGTTTTTTTTTATCCACGGCCTACTACTTGAAAATAATACATTCAATAAACCTAGAGTTGTGTGTATGTAAGAAAAAACAAGTCTATCAACGATATCAATGTTCTGACCCAAATTCAATTTAACCCAGAAAAAATATCGAGAACTGTGGCCAGTGAATGCAATTTATCAAAAACTGCTGGTAATAAAATAGTCAAGAGACGCGAATACAATGATTTTAAATTTGAATACCAAGCCTTGCAAAAATTATATCGTGATGATCTCAAAATAAAGTTTGATTCTGTTATTCGTTTTAACGGAACAAATGACAAATCCAACAATAATGATTCCTCTCGAGAAGATTGAGAATATATTGAAAGGTATTCAAAGAGACGAAATAAGCAAATGTATAAGAAGTATGGGTTCCAGAACCGCAAAGTGCATTTTACAAAATGGTGGACATTTCGAACACTTACTTCATTAATGTTCATCATTCACTTTCGAATAATCATTTGATTTTTATTTCATTAAATGGTAGTTTCGTTTAATCATTATGAATTAGGTTTTTCACCTCTTGAAATTTGTAAATAATTATTACTTGTTTCTTGCTTAGATTCTGTTACGTTCCATTCAGTTGAAGATGAGTAAGTTGATTTTCTTATCGGAATGTATTGCATTTTGTTAATTAAACTAAAGGTACCTAAATTTAATACAGATCCGACCCAAAGAAATTTGGATAAGGGTCAAAATCACCTGAAAATCAACTTTGAATGACATTGTATGATATATCGTTGAATTAGGGTATAGTTATTTCGAAAAGTGTCATAAAATATGCAGGTCCGTATTGAAAAAAATGAGGTTGAGGGTGGCCCAGAGCGTACGAAACGTTGGATACAAAATCTGATCATGTCAAACTGAGGATAATTCACTGTCGAATGAAAAACTCCTGTGACATTTTTCGATAATATTCGAAATAAAGTGGGAAAAAAATCAAAATGACATAGTTTACTTTTCTTATGATATCTCAATAACCGGTCCTGATATACTCGATTTGTTTAAACTGCTTGACAATGCTTCTATGAATGCAACTTTTTCTCTCTTTGACCGACCTTCTAACTCTCATGGTTTGAAAGTTACCAATACAATCCCATTAAAAAAGTGGCCACTCTGTATATTAATATAAAACCATCATAACTTCAAGATCCTCCATTTCACAATGTTATGTAGCAAAGGCAAAGGCAAAGGAAGTCGCGATCACTCTGAAGAGCACAAGAAAAAAAATTATATAAAACAATTCCAACAGTTTGAAATTATTAGCGGAATTCTTCAGCTCCTCATCTCATCGTTAATTTTAATTCACATGACTGATTCGAGTTTCATTTACCCATTTTTTTTCTCCCTTGTCCTCTTTTCGCCTTTCAATATCTGACTAATTCTTTGAGATACGGAATATTCCTAGTCCTCAAATAAAAATAATAAACCAGTGCAAAATTCCTCCCATCTTGAAATTCTGCTCGTTTGATACGGCTTTTTTTCTTGGCATAAAATATGATACCCGTTGCAGAGCATAAAAGTCGAATTAAATGAGAAAATAGATTAAAGCAAATAAAAAAAAATTCTGTTATTAAAGAGCACTGTCTCAAGAATCCACAATTACGATTTTCAGTCTGTTCATGAACAAAGAAGTTGGGTATAAACTTCGTGTAACACCAGATGAAACTATCGTGGTGAAACATAAGTGTTTATCTTACTTTCTTATTTGGGCGTTTAAGAATATCACAGCGAAACTATGCCCCAATCCTTCGGTTTAAAATGGTTTATTTGCTTTCTCTTAGAATACTTCGAGTTATGAATTACCGCAATAAACTTGGTTTGAAATAAACTCGGAAATGAGAAATATGAAGGAAGTCATTTGGGTATTTTAGTTGCGATGTCGGCATAGTTGATTTCCGGAGGAAGGAAATAGTTTGCTTGGTATTGACGTTCATGTAGGTGTAGTTAATTTATGAATCCTTTAATTTTTCGTTCTGAGAAATCTTTGTGTATTTGAAACAGCATACAGAAAATGGTTTGGATCTTCTCGAAGTGGATGAAAACAATATTGACTTGTGATTTTTCTCTATTTTTCATATTCGTCGAAATTATCAGTCTTGGATCACAATGTTATATGGCAAAGTTAGCATACAACCCATGAATTTTGATATATTGGTTGAAAAAAAAATCAATGTGTAGACTTTTTTATGTATGAGCACGCATAACTTTTTACAGAATAGTCCAATTTTGATGATTATTTTTCAAATGGATGAGGCATACCTCATACATTTGGATTTGAACGAAAAATCACTCCTAAGGGTAGGAAAATGGGGAATGATTGTTGGTCCATCCACTGAATTTTTACTTCCTAACCGATTCTACGACGCATAACTTTGTACTGGGTTATCCGATTTGTACTGGCTTATCCGATTCTTTTTTCAATGTCTAGGGTATGCTTGGAAGTAGATCCCATTTGAATTCGAAAAAAATAACACCCCTAAGGGTAGAGAAAGAGAGGATGATTTATTGATTTTATACTTGTGAACTGATTCTGTTGAAACTTGGCACACATTGACATGACACTACAACATAATGGAAGCCCGTAGTTAATCTGATGATGGAGAGTAAAGACAGTAGAGGGATCTGTTCAACGGTTCATTGCAGCTACCTCCTGTTTGGGGTGGGTAATATGTACTTATATATTTACATGGCCTGACTAACTGACTCACTCATTGACTGATGAACGATCAATGCACAGATGAAACCGCTGGACCTCAGAGCCAAAATTTTGAAACCATATTTTCTTTATATTCCATTCCTAAAAAGATGAAGGTGCGTGAGTAGGGGGTGGAAGTGAAAGTACAGTTAGTTTTGAAATAAGAGTCATGGAGTCATGGGCACTTCTTCACAAATAAAATAAACGTGTTTCACGGTTTTTGAAAATTCAACTTCAAACGGGTAAAATGGGGGTTGAAAGTCTGTATAGATAGTTTTTAATTTGGGATCATGAAAATTGGTATTTGGGGGTCTTTGTTACGAATGAAAATACGTATCCCGGTATTTTTGGGAATTTAACCCCTAAACGGGTGAAATTGGAATTGGAAGTTTGTGTAGGAAATCCGTCAGTTTCCAAGTTGGGGTCATAAAAATTGACATTTGGAGACTTTGTAACAAATAGAAGAACTTTCTATTTCTGTGTTTTTGAAAATTCAACCCTCTAAGGTGTGAAATGGAGGGGAAAAGTTTGTATGGGGGTTTCGTATGTTTTCAAGTCAGGGTAATAAACATTGTTATTCGAGGTAAGGGATAAAGAAATACATGTTTCAGTATTTCAGCAAATGTAACCCATAGGGGGGTGGAAGAGGGGGTAAAATTGTGTGTGGAGGATCTGTTAGTTTTGTAGTAAGGGACATAACAATTTATATTTGAGGTCCTTGTTATAAATAAAGAAATACGTGTTTCAGTATTTTCAGAAATTCCGTCCCTAAAGGGGTTGGTGAATTTGTAATAGTCGTCACAAATAAAATTAGAGTTTGATAAAACAAAAAATCACGCCTATATAGCAATGCGGTCTGGAAAGTTGAAAAAAATAAAAAAAAGGTCATTATAAGAATCTTCTATCACTGTTAGTGAAAGGCGACTGTAATCCTAAGGCTCTTACTCTTTGAGCTTCAATCAAGTGGGCAACAGCCATTCACGGATTTGGAATTTTTACTTAACAAGGATTGAAGACTGGTCACCAGCCCTTGCCCTGATGGTGATTCGCAAAAATATCCGAGAAAGAATTTTGAATCAGAATTTTGAAAAACAAAATTCCTATAGAGGTTGCAGCTGCCAATACCCGGTATGGGTTGATAGGTAGCTCATCACTCCAGGGAGCGCCTGGGACATTCAAAGCGCGAGGAATCCTCTATGTTGTAATCAGAGGCATTCCTCACGAGAGGGGTCTCATGGGTTAATGAGTAATTGAATACTTTCCGATTGTGTTCTCTGATAATACTCCTGATGAAAGGTAGGTTCAATTCTTCGAGGATACCGTCGTTCCGCACATACCACGGAGCATTAGTTATCATTCTCAGTACTTTCATTTGCGCCCGTTCAAGGACGTGAATGCTAGTCCTGCAGGTTCGGCCCCAGGCGGCTGAGGCATACAAAATGACAGGCCTGAACATCATTTCAACAATCTTCACTGTGTTTTTGAGAGAAAGTTTGTTAATGAGAGGATAAAGCACAGAGATTCTCTTTGAAATTTTGTTTTTAACGATCTTAACGTGTGGCTTGTAGGTGAGCCGATGATCCACGGTAACCCATACTTGACATGCTTCGACCATTCTATATCCCTTCCTGATATAGTCTCACCCCTCTCCGGGTTATTACTCTTGTGACCTATCAAGATCGCTTATGTTTCATTGGGATTCAACTTTATTTTCCACTCCAGGTACCACGGCTGGAGGTCATTTAATGCATTCTGCAAGTGAAAGACATCCATCAGGTGGTTGGCTGAGGAAGAAAGTGAAGCAGTAACAGCGATGAACATGTTCGCTTATTGGTGAATCGGAGGTACAAAGGGCGTATAATACAGGAGACAGCACTACCCCTGAGAAAAGCTTGCCTCAATTCCTCTCGAATCCGAGAAAAAAATGTCGACCATGGTCTGAAATGTCCCACCCATGAGGAATAACTCTATCCACTTCACCAGGCTCAAAGGCAGGTGGAAATCGTACCATACTCTATCGAAGGCTTTACTCATATCTAGAAGCACTGTATGAGCACTGTTATCAGTATTCAAAGAAGTAATTGTGTTTTCCACCATCCTCGAAAATCTTAAGCTCAATGGAGTGAGCGCGACGAAAACCGAACGGCTCATTCGGTAGGACATTTCTGTCCTCCACTACATCGTCAAACCTTTCGAGAACGATGTTTCCAGCCAACGTAGCTGAACATCAGACTGATTGGTCGATAATGCGGGGAGGTCGGGTTCTGTCCTTTCTCTGGACTCATAACCAAGATGGCATGCTTCCACCTTAGAGGAAATCTGTTTAGGCGCAGACAGTTGTTGATGATATTCAGAAGTGACTGCAACTGATTGTCCGAGAAATTCTTGATTATACGATTAGAAATTCCTTCACAACCAGGAGCCTTATTACGATTCCATACTGAAGTATGAAATCGTAATAAAGCTCCTGGTTGTGAGGGGTATGCGCCCCAAGTTCATCCAACGGAGCCGGACGAATGACATCATGATTGGGTTCTCTGAGAGTGCGTTGAACCTGTGGCAAGGATGAAAATTCGTTCCCCTTATGCTTTGTCGGAGGTGGTGTGCTGTCAACTCCGACGTCGTTCTTTTTCATGGAATTGAGATCACTGATAATGGGAAGGTAATCCTCACATCACCAATGGAGGCCAGCAAACTCCCCAGCACCTCCAAAAATCAGCCCTCGAAAGAGTGCCGATTCCCAAGAGCGATGATTCCTTGGGAGCCAGGCTACCTCTTCCAGTGGGTCTGTCGATTTCTACTGAGTAGAATTCTACTTGAGTCTTCAATGCAGTGGGTGAATGGGGGTTCTTCTTTCAAGTTCTGGTACAAAACCGTCTTTCAATCGAAGAAATGTCGTCCGGAGCTATACAAGACCGAACTTTTTAATAAAGCCATCGACCAAAAAATTTTCTCCCATGTTAAAAAAGCGTGGGGTGCTGATATCTTGATATCGTTATGAAAAGTGAGTAAAGAGCACCTAACGCCTTTTTTACATATACGGTTTCGTCAATGACTTTATTCTTATTAATTCTGCACACGCATTGAGAACCGATGACCATACAATAAGTACATAGCTATGACCTGGTATTCTCATCTAAATCGTCAGAAAAAAAAAGTATTTCTAAGATATAGCGAAAGCACTTGTTTTTCACAGCATCATTTTTATTTCGAAGATATGGCGAATGCACCAATGTTTTTTGCACATTCGCCAGAATTCCTGATAGGGCACTGAAAGAGAACGAAAAGTTTCATCAGCTCATTCCACGCCCGTATGCACCGTAGGCTAATTTCGCGGATTAGTTACGGAAACCTGGATTAGATTGTTGTTTATTATGCACCGCAAGAAAAATCTCGTTTAAGCTTCAGATTTTCTAATCGGTCAACAAAGCGTGGTTTAGCGAATGACGTCTATTTTATTTTGACACCGATTTTTCGAGTGTTGAGTTTTTTTGCAAGTTTTTCATTATTTTGGGATAAAATGGAGGACGAAATATTCATTGATGATGACCTACTAGATATCCTCGATTTCATCAACTTTGGTTTTCCTCGCAGAGTCTACGAAAGGAGTGATTATTTCGACACAATGGACAATTATTCATTTTTTGAAAGATTTCTACTTACAAAACCTATAGTTCTCAGTTTCCTGGAAAACATAGAAGACGAAATTGAATTCCAAAATGATTTGTAAGTTTATAATTGCAAGGGAGTGTCTTTCTTTGGATTACGTTGGCTAGCAGATTACCCCACCTCATGCACCTTCACCCAACACAACTTATTTCATGGATATTACTCCTTGGCTACATAAATAAATTTTCGGTGATTTGAGGTGTGGTGGTATAACGGCTTCCTCAGTTCTTTTATTTTTATTTCCGTAGAGCCTTTTTAACTGCTCGACGGTCGTATAGCAGAGTATAGGTGCAGTGCTGTTGAATTGTTCCGTAACTCGCTTCCAAGCTTGAGATTCATCATCATTGGAATCTTTGTTTGTCTTTTTTGTCGTCGATAATATAGGCGTGTTTTGAGAGTATATCCTCATGACTCTGCTTTTTTTCCGGGGAAAAATTGGGGATTCTTTTTGTGTTTTCACCATCAGTCATTTTGAAAATAAAAAATCGAAACTGGCAATTTTGACCTTTTATCGTCTTCAACTGTCAAAAAATCTCGTGAAACCAACGTTGTCAGATTTCCAATCTGGATTTTTCAATATGCTGACGGTGCATAGCTACAGGCCAAAGATTACAAAAACGGGATTGGGGAACTAGAGTTAGAATTGACAAACGGTGCATTCAGGCATCAGAAAACATAACTTAAGAGAGCTGTCATATGACATATCGTCATATGTCATAGGTCATGTGTCTCATTTATTGTTTATTGTTGTGTAAAAATGTGATTTCTTGAAAGAAAAACGTTCACGAAAAAACAACGCATAATGGAATATTTCCCAATTATTCCCAACAGTCAAGCATATTGATATTGCATTGGTATTACTACGAAAAACAAATTTCCAATTCACCCAATCTAATATAGCGGTGAGAAACGTGCCGGGGGATGAATAGCAAGAGGGGGACTAAAGATATCATGTCGCTAGCGTCACCTTAGGGCACAACCTGTTGTATAAGAGCCTCACCCTTCCATCGGACCTCTGAGAGGGTTGAACGTTCAATTGTTCGTTGCTCGTGGGAATGAAAATGGAGAATGAAACCGCAACACAAAAAAAAAAGATTAACAAAAAAAAGACAAAAATATATCGAAATAAAATTAAAGTTTGAAAAAACTTAAAAAACACGACTATATAGCCATAAGGTCTGAAAAGTTGCGAATAATAAGAATAAAGTCATTGACCAAAAAATTTTCTTTTATGTAAAAAAAGTGTGGGGTGTTTCTAACTCACTTTTCATAATGATATTGAGATATCAGCACCCCACGCTTTTTTACATAGGAGAAAATTTTTTGGTCAATGACATTTTTTTTTAGTTTTTTCAAACTATAATTTCATTTCGATATATTTTTGCCTTTTTTTTGCTTATCTCTTTTTTTTGCAAAATTTTGTTGCAAATATTACGCAAAAAGGTTGAATTATTTACAACTTACCAAAACTATCGATGTCTCCGAAACCATCTGGAGTTCTATGCTGGTACTAAGGCAAATTAGGAGGGCAAACGAGGAAAGAAGGAAATTGCCCATATTGCACAGTCCATTCAAGATATTATAAACGGCAAAATTTGGAACAAATTTTTCATCGGCTTCCAAACTCACTCCATTGAGTTTTCAAAAGCTCCTGACGCGTACCTTCTAATGAACAAAACAGGATTCCGAACCTTTCTCTGGAAGCCTGATCCTCAAGTTCCTTCGATAAATCGTATAACCTCTTCAAATGAGCAAACAATGTTTTTTTTTGCAGTCAAAACTTTGACTTGCCTCTCCGCAACCGTAGCTGGCATTTTTTTTTCTTTTCTTTTCCCGCGAATGACTTCAAAAACAATGGTCAATGTTGAGCAAAGCACAATCTGAGGTAGGTATGCACCTCTTATTGAAAATTCTGTACAATTCCAACCAATCTCCGCTGTTAACCTTCCTATTCCAAATAATTTCTACAAACGCCCCGAAATGCCAAACCCGAATCCAAGCTCGACAGGACCCAGCTAATAAAAAGCAAAGTTCAACGCTGACGGAGTCGCTGGTAACAGTTCATAATTGAAGTAAGGTGGTTAAGTAGAATTTTAAAAGTAATCCAAATTAAGTAGGTAGCAATCAGTAGATTTTAGCCACAAACAATTCAGAAATAAAAACTCTAACAAAAAATTAAACCGACGAAAAAATAAACTAAAAAGCAAAAAATTAAATAAACCTTTTTAGTCTCGAAAATTAAGCTCCTAAGCTAACGTGAGTATCTAATTTTGAGTCAGCGCCAAAGAAATAATCAACGAAGATCATCAAATTACTTTAAAGAAATGATCAAAACAAAATGAATAAAACAAAACCCGTCGCCATCATTTCACGCTTCACGTAATCAATTTGCTTATTTGTTTACTCAAAATAAGGTACTTTCATCAGATGAGGGGCTTAGTTATCAAGACTATGTTTTGCTTTCCAGTTTCTCTTTTCGTCCGTTGAATTTTTTGTTTGAAAGTTTTTGATCTATCACCTACGAATCACCACATAGATAACTTCTGGAAATGTGACATAATTCCATTTTTGATTCGCAAAAATTACGTGAGAATATTCCATAAAACATATTCATATCATATGATTTGGTTAGGTTTTAAGTGATTGAGTTTAACAATCTGACATGCTCACATCATACAATATGCCACATATCAGCAGATAATCGAAAGCATACAGAACAAATTTGTGAAACAACTATCCCGTAAATTAGATATCCCAATATTAAACAGCAACTATAGTCCAATTCTGAGAAAGTACTCCATGTTGTCTCTCACCGATAGAAGAAGTATGTCCGACTTCCTAATGATCTACAAAATATTCAATAACCGTATTGATTGTTCTGAACTATCGTCCAAAATATCCTTAAGTACACCCAACAGAGATTTAAGAAAGCATGAAACTTTTAATACACCATTTAGAAAAACAAATTCAGGATTAAACTCTCCCATCTGTAGAATGGTGAGAACTTCCAATAGCCACTGTAATGACATCGCAATATTCAGGCTCTCATTTCTAAGATTTAAAAACTACGTGAAATCCATTTTCTGCCTTCGTTTAACCTAATAATGATTATTTTTACTTCAATATACAGATAATATCTCATTTGAATTGTTTATATTTTGTTTATATGTTGTTCACATTGTACATAGGTATATTGTCACTTTATTCATATTTATTCATATTTGTTCATATTTGTTCAATTTATTCATATTTGTTCACATTTATTCATATTTGTTCATATTTATTCTATAATGCATCATTGTTTATCTTGTGAGTTATTTTAGCTCACTATTCGATTACTATTAGATTACCTAAGAAGAAGATACCCGTTGGATTCATCTGTTTGTATCCCTACTTTGTAATAAATAAATAAATAAATAAATAAAATTAGTGCAGCTTCTGAGAGAAATGTAAAAGAGAAAAGCGAAATAATGAATAAATGCGAAGTTAGCCACACTTTTCCAGCCACACTTTTCCAGCCACACTTTTCCAGCCACAGTTTCTGACGTAGGGACTGTCTTATGTGAGATAGAGAATACATAGTGTGCGGTGTTGCCAAATCGACTATATTTTCTGTGATTTTTCTCAGATCATTTAATGCGAAATAATTCTATACATATATAGATCAAAATGAAAAAGAATCGTGAGAAATCAAATAAAATTTGGCATTATCGATCAACTACTTGTGAAATATCCATTTGTAATTACATAATTTATAATTTCCAGAAAATATATTATTCAATGTGAAAGCAATCACGATATCTTTGAATCAATTTCAGTGGAAATTCATTTTATATGCTCAATGAGACGGGCGATTTATATTGTCTCATTTGTATGTTCGTCAAAGAAGAAAGAACACTATGGATCGAGGTGAACTACTCGAAATGGGTCGTGTTCCAATAAAAATCCAATGCCACGTTAAAGGAGATTAACAGATGAACAATAATATAGATTCAAAACAATTTGTTTGGCCGTCGAAGTAACAGAAACAAAATAAATTCCTTCTGATGATAAGAGTGAACTGCCCGAAATAGATTGCGTTCAGGAAACATTCAGAGGCGCATGATAGAGGGCTTCTATATAAATAATAATACAGGATCAAATCAATTGGTTCGGCCGTCAGGCTGACAGAAAAGAAAATCCAGATGGTAGAATTAAACTGCCCGAAATAGGTCGCGATCAGTTAAAATTGAAATATCGCTCGTTAGAGAAGGACTACGGATTATTCGTTCTTCGAATTTTCCCTGAACGCGAACCATTTCGGGAATTTCACTCTTATTATCCGAAGGAATACATTTTTTTCCTGTCACTTCGACGGCCAAACAGATTGATTTGACCCTGTATTATTATTTACATGGAAGCCCTCTATCATGTGGTCTTTGAATTTTTCCTATTTTGGACAGTTTATTCTTATCAGAATAATGTTTTCTTCTGTTACTTGGACGGTCAAACAAATTTATTTGACCTTGTATCAATGTTCATCTGTTGATTTCCTATAGCGTGGCATTGTTTTTTTTTTGCACGACCTGTTTCAAGTTGTTCATAGAGATTTTGTTTATTTCGACCACTATACAAATAAGACAACACAAATCGCTCGTCTTATTGATCATATGGAAGACATTTTCACTGAAATTGATTCGGAAATATCGTAATCGCTCTAACATTGAATAATCTATTTTCTGGGAATTATCAATCATGTTATTAAAAACATAACAGAAAGCCTGAAACCACTATGCAGATTGTTAGGCGAACCCGACATGAATTAACCATAATCGAGTTTATTAGAAAGAAACATTCGCAATCAATTTCCAGTTATATGGAAGTTTGCATGGATTTTCAGATGAATATCATTCAACGTTCGTTATTGCAAGGAAAGTAGTTGTTTTTCTCCTGTGGTCTACCAATTGTGTTTCAATTTTATATTGAATCTTTTGTGAAGATGACTTTGTGCACTTTATTACACTTCACTTGGCTTTTTTCTTCAACATATATGCTAGTCGGGCAACTCAGCCACTCCTACTAAGGAGGAATCTTTTATTTATAATCCTATCGAGGTAGGAGAAATGTATGGAGTGCTTTTTTCTGTCACTAGGTACCGCCAGGTGAAAGTTATTTTTTCCGGTGTACCTAAAGATGATGTAGGCTTGGTGGTGATTTTGTTTGTGTTGTGTTTCGCTTCGGCCAGAGCTCTCCGGATCTCTGGCTGGTGACTACTCCGTACTGATGAATACCAGAAAGCCTGAAACCTGGCATGCAGATTGTTAGGCGGACCCGACATGAATTAAACATAATCGAGCTTATCAGAAAGAATCATTTGCAAACAATTTCCATTTATATGGGAGTTTGCAAGTATTTTCAGGTGAATATCATTTTACGTTCTGCATGGTATTTGCTAGGAAAGTAGTTGTTTTTTGCCTGTGGTCTACCAATTGTGTTTCAATTTTATATTGAATCTTTTGTGAAGATGACTTTGTGCACTTTATTCCTTATTTCATTCCACTTCACTTGGCTTCTTTCTTCAACATATATGCTAGTCGGGTAACTCAGCCACTCCTACTGAGAAGGAATATTTTATTTAGAATCCTATCGAGTACGAGAAATGTATGGAGTGTTTCTTTCTGTCACTAGGTACCGCCAGGTAAAAGTTATCTCTTTCGGTGTACCTAAAGATGATGTAGGCTTGATGGTGATTTTGTTTGTATTGTGTCTCGCTTCGGCCAGAGCTCTCCGGATCTCTGGCTGGTGACTACTCCGTACTGATGAAAGCCAAAAAGCTTGAAACCGATATACGGATTGTAAGGCGGACCCGACATAAATTAAACATGATCCAGCTTATCAGAAAGAAACATTTGCAAACAATTTCCATTTATATGGAAGTTTGCATGGATTTTTAGGTGAATATCATTGTGTCTCAATTGTATATTGAATCTTTTGTGAATATGACCATGTGCACTTTATTTCTTATCTTAAGATATTTCACAAGTAGTTAGTCGATAATGCTGAATTTAATTAGATTTTCCACGAAACATTGACATTTTGATATACATGTGTATCGAGTTATTTTGCATTTAATGATCTTAAATAACTCACAGGAAATATAGTCAATTCGGCAACACCGCACACTATTTATTCTCTATCCCACATTAGACAGTCCCTACGTCAGAAACCATGGCTGGAAAAGTGTGGATATCTTCACTCTAATGAATAATGAAACGATTCAAGCTTTATTGATTCATTTCCACCACATTTTTTCGATGTCCTCTCCGTATATTTTACGATGGTCATGAATGCATTATTCTAAAACTGATTCCACCCAATTCTTGGTACATTCATGGAATTGCGGAGAATTATAACTAAAGATACATCATACATGAAATCATTACCGGAGTTAACAGCATTGTGTACCTCATCGTTATGATAAATTTCTCGAATGCTGTCTAACATGTTCCATCAATCTTTTATTCCTGTACCTATTATATCAGAATTATTTTGCTCCTTACGCCGACTTGTAAATGTCACAAAACGGATTATCCTAAGCTCCTGGGAGGTATACATAGCTCGAGCATGGATTTGGCCAGTTACGTGCGGATTTATCCAGAATACCCCCTCATTAACAACGTGAGACCTGGATAGGGAGTCTTGGAAAGCCACGAACCTCGTCTAAATTGGCATATGGCAACAATCGGCACGTGTTCAGATCGTTGTAGTTTGGTCAAGTCATTAGACGCCCTGGTCGTTCTGATATGGTAGAACATATTGCTGTAGTTCGGACTAAACTGGAGTGAATGTTGCAGAAAACGCATTGAATATCGTGTTATCGAGTTGGAGATCACTTGATATTTCCCAGATGGAGATTCGACAAGTAACCGACGTTCTCTTTCCTATTACGTGATGAAATATTCCAAATTACAACCATACAGTTCTGCTGCTTCGATTTCCTTACGAATTCAGTATTCAGTTGCATTGAATATTGATTGATCAACTGATAGACCTGTGGAAAAAACACAACAATGAACGATAATTGAATATCATATCGATAAATATATATATATATATATATATATATATATATATATATATATATATATATATATATATATATATATATATATATATATATCTATATATATATAATATATATATATATATATATATATATATATATGTATATTCAAATGGAGATTGTGTCCTTCTGTATGGAAGGTTGATGTGATTGTCGAATTAGGACAAATAATGAACTTTCTAGTTTTTGGCCAACGTTCCGTTTATTCAACGTATGAACTCCATCAGGGCCTGAAAGGACAACTATTCAGAAGAATGTAGGAGAACTGTTCCAAAAAAAAAGTTGAAGAAGTGCAAGTTATTGGTAATCAATATAAAAACATGGAATTAATATCAATTTGAAAGATAAAATATCAAAACATTATTGAAATGATAAAACATGTACATACCTCAACTAGAATTCTGTGTGAAAAACAATACCAACATATATTTGGTTGTGAACATAAAAGTGAAAACGCATGGATTCCAAAGTGGTTTTTCGTGATTGTTGTGAATGTGTTCTTCCAATGTGGCATATTGGACAAATTATTAAATTAAAGAAAAAAAGCATCCTCAAGCGGGAGTCGAACCCACGACCCCATGATCTCTAGCCATACGCTCTACTAACTGAGCCATATTTTTCTTTAATTTTATAATCCGTCCACTATGCCAGAAAATTCCCTTCTTTCATTATATGTATCTCGGACACAATATTTCCACTTTCACAGTATATATTTGGCTAAAATCTTATCAGTGGTTGGAAATCATCTTCCTTGATCTGCTTCTGAAATCGTCAAATAACGGATGAAGTTAGAGTGACAGGTAACGGATCTCGACGGCTAGTGATAAGTACGTTTGATCCTTGATTCATTTCTGACATGCACATTGAATAATGGACGGAAAGGATTAACGAGGGTGTGTCGATTCCTATGTCTTCGAATGGCTCAGTTGGTAGAGCATATGGCTGGAGACCATAAGGTCGTGGGCTCGACTCCCGCCTGAGGATGCTTTTTTTTTAATAATAATTTGTCCACTATGCCACAAATTTCCCTCCTTTTATTATATATATTTCGGACACAATATTTCCACTTTCACAGTATATATTTGGCTGAAATCTTATCAGTGGTTAGAGATCATCTTCCTGAATCTGCAACTAAAATCGTCGAATAACGATGGAGTTAGAGTGAGAGGTAACGGATCTCGACGGCCAGTCTTCGATTCATTTCTAACATGAACATTAAATTATGGAAGGAAAGGATTCACGAGTGTGTGTCCATTCCTATGTCTTCGAATGGCTCAGTTGGTAGAGCATATGGCTAGAGACCATGAGGTCGTGGGTTCGACTCCTGCTTGAGGATGCTTTTTTTTTAATAATAATTTGTCCACTATGTCACAGATTTCCCTTCTTTTATTATATATATTTCGGACACAATATTTCCACTTTCACAGTATATATTTGGCTAAAATCTCATTAGTGGTTAGAGATCATCTTCCTGAATCTGCTAGTGAAATCGTCAAATAACGATGAATTTAGAGTGACAGGTAACGGATCTCGACGGCCAGTGATAAGTAGGATTGATCTTCGATTCATTTCTAACATGAACATTAAATTATGGAAGGAAAGGATTCACGAGTGTGTGTCGATTCCTATGACCCCGAATGGCTCAGTTGGTAGAGCGTATCGCTAGAGATCATAAGGTCGTGGGTTCGACTCCCGCTTGGGAATGCTTTTTTTCATTTAATTTAATAATTTGTCCACTATGCCACAAAATTCTCTTCTTTCATTATATGTATTTCGGACACAATATTTCCACTTCCACGTTATCTATAAAATTGATAGCTCAGATTGTCAAAGCATTGGCCAAACATCAAAGAAACCGAATGGTCGAATTATTTCATACAAAACGAAAAGGAAATATTGTGCTCTGTCAGAGCATGTTCTCACAACAAAACATGAAATGGATTATGATAAAGTTACAATTTTAAAAACTGAAAGAAATTATCATAAAAGGACTTTTCTTGAAATGTTTCATATTAATGACGAATATAACTGTTTGAATAAAAAATCTGATGTTG